>CM031243.1:713670096-714175096 GCA_018340775.1 Taxus wallichiana var. yunnanensis
TTTCCTTTTGAAAATCTTCCACATTAATTTTCTTCTCTAGAATCTTCCCCTCTTTTTCTATTGTCTAAAAGCAATCATGTTTTTGGTGCTTTAAAAAGAATACTTCTTTCTTTCATTAGTATTGCATTAGTGAAAGAGCATCCCTCTTCCTATTCATCACTTGCTACATCGAATATCACATTTTGATTTGGGTTTAAAACACTTACATGGCATTCTAATTTGTTGCATTATATCTCACATTAAAATTGAGGGCAACCTATACGCTGGAAGTCATGCCCAACTGATGGTTGACATAATTGAATCATAGAAAGCACATTCTTTCTTCTCTCTCTCTTTTCCAAACTACACAAATTGAATATACACATCTTCTTAAACAACATCCCACCCGAAGAAGTTGTCAACGATCACACATGATCAGAGGATTGACAATGGGCACCCAGCTAGGTTATCTCTATCTAGTCACCCATCAAGAAAAGGCTCACCCCCACCAAAACATAACCTAAAACCTCACCTTTAGAATTTCCTTCTTCATAGGAAGCCTTCCCAACCAAAAACTCTGTTCTAAATTCACGATTCAGTCCTTTAAATAGCATAAGCTAAACACACTAAATTCACTTGTAGGATTACGTGTTTTTCTTAGCTTTGTTCTTGACTTGCATTTTGAGGTGTGAGGTTGTATTCTCCATTTTCTTTCCTTTCACACTCCATAATCATAGTTGGTGTATTCCAATTATTTTTGAGTGTGTCAGACTCATTTTTTTACCATATCGACTTCTGGTTGGTGTCTCATTCAACTTTAATTCACAAAAAGAAAATTTTCTTCATTCTATAGATTTCACAATAACCGACATCGGTTTACATCTAGACCATCATCGGTTTATCTGACCGGTGTCGGTTCCTTGTGCTTTTGGTCAGTTTACCCAAAGAGCACTCATCTCATCTTCTTCTTTGTATTTAAAATCTCTGATATCACCATATCCTCTGCATTCTGATATTATTGACTAAATATAGCTTCCATAGTTGACTTTCCTCAATTTCTATCTCACTTGCTCAAATTATTGCTTTCCCACATAACCGAATCGATATTGTTAATGTGACCATCATCGATCACTCGACTAACCCCAATAGGTTGATTTGGTCCCTTCTATTTTTGATTTTTAATCAAAACACCTTACCAATTCACCTCTCATAATTAATTATTTTCCATCCCTATTATTTTTTTCTATGTCATTTACAGAATACAGTCTTACTAGTCAACACTTATTCACATGGTGTTGACTCACAACCAAACTAATGCCCTTGTATTTCACGCCAGCCATCAGCCACTCCCACCTAGTCCATCACCCATCCATCTTATCACCTATGGATCCAACTCAACTTATCCCCATTAATACCGTGATGAGGAGTTCACAAGACTCCTTGACCAAAATCCCGTGCCCTCAGTACTATCTTGCTCATTCATCCACTCGGATTCCTCAGATAAACTAATATATGGCATGCCCGTATCTATCCCTCCTACTCTCTCCCCCACCTCTGTGTCAACTAGCACCATCTCAACACTACCATCATCCACTTTACCACCTATGGTGTCTCAACTAGGTCCCACAACTACTATAACTATAGCATCTACATCATCTATCACACCCACGACATCATATTGTCCCTCGATATCACCTTAAGTATAGCCCATCTGCACCCACTACCTCACATATACCTATTACATCACAACCACCTCCTGGTGTTGAAACTACACCCCTTTCCAAAACCTTGTCCTTTCTATCCCACAGTCCTTACCCCTAATCACCACTAGAGTTATTACGACTACCCCACCCACTTACACATACTACCAACAACCCCCGACCTCATCTATCACTTATTCTGGCTATGTGCCACCTACATCTATTCCTCCTATGTAGTTCTCATACTCAACACCACCATACACTAACATACCACCCACCTCATACATTCAACATCAACCCCTTTTTTCTCAGGGGGCACCCATTCATCACAACCTACCAATGACCTCATTAAGATGATGATGGAAAAGATGTAGACCTTAGAAGCATCTATTTCTGGCTCCCATAATTCTTTAACTTATGATGAAATTTGTAACGAGCCTATCCATCCATCTATTCCCATTCGCCCTACCCTGTGCATTGGGAAATGCCTAAATTCAATCACTTCAATAATAAAGAAGACCCACAACAACACTTGTGGTCATTCAAACATGGGTGCTACCTAATCACCCACGATGACACTTTTCTCCTACAAACCTTCCCAATGTCCTTGATAGGACCAGCATTGGATTGGTATAGTGGACTACCTAAACATTCCATTTATTCCTTTAATCAAGTAGCCCAAGCTTTCTTAGACCATTTTTCAATCAATGTTATCAAGAAAGTCACCATGACCGATCTCTATTCAACCCGAAAAGTATGAAGATGAATCTATCGTATTTTTTTGCCCACTAGTGGAGTCTTATCAACCAATTAATGTTCTAGCTACCTTAGATTGAACTTATTGAGTTGTTCACTAGAGCTTGTGCCAGACACATCTCACCAACTCTACAGGTACAAACCTTCTAAACCTTTGAAAGTGTTCACCATGGCATGAAAGCTAGAAATTCATGCCATTGAAGAAAAGAAAATCCAATTACGAAACAAGAATGCCCATTCAAATCAAATGACTTCTTCTTCATCTTCAAAACCTCAAAATAATTATTCAAAGCCCAAAGGATCTGCCAATGTGGTAGTCCTCAAGGTGGACCATCTCATCCTTCTAATCAAGCCCAACCTTCTTCCAATCTTTCCCCTATCTAAGACTTTCAGCTCCAATGGGGGAGCAATGGAAGTACACTTTGATTAGAGAGCCCTATTCTTCAGTCTTGGAAAATCTTCTTAAAGCTGGAGCCATTACACTTCCTCCCATAAAACCTCATACAAGTTTTGATCTTTCCCATCCTATGCCTACATGGTATAAAGAACATGACTACTATAATTACCATCGTGTCAAAGGCCATAGTGATGGTAACTACATAACTTTTAAGAACATTGTCCAAGAGATGATAGATAATGGAGACCTTGTCATGGACAACCCAAATGCACCAGAAAATCAAAATTTGCACATCTTTAAAAATTCATTCCCTAATCATAAACCGTCATCTAATCAAAATAGTGAACCTTCATCCAATGACAACAAATGTCCATGAAGTCCACGTGGTTTTGATATCATACCAACCATTCCTCAAATCCCACCTATTTCATCTATTGAGGAAATTTGGCATGAGCTCCTCTACCCACAGAGGAGCATACCTCTTCTACTCCTTCACCCATAGAGGATTCCCCTCATCTCCCCCTCTCACATGGAGGAACCCACACTTTCTACCAATGCCATTTCACCATCTACCTCACAACCTACCAAATAATCAACACTTTTAATTCTCCCATCCATAGGAGAATCATCATCACCTTCTCCTCCACTAAGGGAGAAGTCTACCTCACCCCATTTATTATCTCTCCTACCCATGGGAGACTCTTTAGACATACCACTACCTATTAGGGGTAGTTCTCCCCAACATCCCAGACCCCATTGACATGATCTCAGCTCTGTTACCTACAGAGTTGAGGCTAGCCAATTCCCTATCTCACATATATTTTATAGGGATTTCCACCAAACCAACTTCATCTTCTTCTTCAGCAGTCCCATTTTCACATAGGTAATCACTTGGATTATGTTGATAATTCCATGCTCTGGGGACATCTTCGCTCCCCTTTTTCGACCCAAATGCAAATGTTTCCTAAGATACTTCCACGATCTACCCAAAGGTATTTTAACAACCAAATCGACATTGACCATGCCTATTGAAACATGACTTCTTCTTCATCATCCCTACCTACATCCAAACCTTTACCCACAACTAAAACCATTTCAAAACCTAAAATCCTACCCACACCTATGTCTTCATCTATATCTAGACCCATCACTACCTTGGGTGTCATGCCAACATCAAGCCTTACTCACCCACCTATCAAATTAGACTTAGCAACATTCTTGAAACCCGCACCAAACATTATCCCTCCACCTAAAAAGAAAAACCCAACCTCTAGGCCGGATAAATTTTCCCACTTTCACCCTACTCACCTTTTCCCTTCCCCTTTCCCCATCCTGGGGCCCCATCTTCCAAATTGTTTTTCCTTCTAACTAGTCTCCTACCCAAGGCCATTCAAAAGCTAAACAAACTAAATTCAAAAAGTTTCATACCAATGGTTCACAAAACCTTCATTAATGGCGGCGATTCACCCATGCACCAAAACACCTCACCTCTGCACACTATGCAACTTTTTTTCCCACCTCTGTCCAAGTCCAAATTCCATTACTCTAAGGCCCTCAACCTTGAATATAATGATTTCAACCCATGTGAATCTACCATTTGTCTCCAACCACTTCACTTCTCAATCTTTCCAAGTTTCCCCCATGGGAAATTTTGGGGAACAAGTCCATTTTATAAAATCTTTCCCCAAGCTCATCTGTCTTTCCAGTGGTCCAAAAATCTTGGGACATACCGAGTTTTCCCACCTTTACCAAATATGTAAGCAAATTCAAAATATGAATAAGAAAGTCCCACTTTAGGCTCCACCAAAGTAGTCAAACAAGATTAAAAAAATCTTCATGGAATCCATGAAGGCACAACATGAAGGGATTCCAGATGTCATTCACCCAAATTGATGCTACGATCAAAACCTGGATAATCATGACTTTGCCAATCCAATCAAACATGTGGCATGACTAACCCATGGCTCAGAATGGTGATAAAAGATTCTTCCTAAAAGGCAAAAGATGGTTTATGAGGTAATGGGTTTCCACCAAACAAAAGGAGCCACATGGCATCACTTCCTCATCTCCTTCCATTAGCTTTCTGAAGGTTCCCCCAAAGCCAAAAAGGGGGAAAATTTCGCTTTCGATTTTTGTACCATCGCTTTTAGAGACTATCCATAATTTTTGGTCCAACTCATCTTCATGTTCTTAGTATCAACAGCTAAATACGAGAAAGCGTCCTCATTGATGAATAATGGAATTTCACAAGCATTTCTGTGGGAAAAGGTGGGAATTTGATGAGAGAAAATCAAAAACGAAACCATAGTAAGGAGAACTTTCTCAAAATTTTCAAACAATTTTATTGAAGTATGGTGATTTTTCCTTTTAGATTGTGAAAAACATCATGTTTTGAGGAAGCCCAAACACTTTTCATCTCACACATTAGATCATCCTTTCATGCTTTCTGGTGTTTTCTTCTTCCTAGGTGATCTTTTTCACCCCAAGGCTAGATTTGGCTCATTTTAAAAATTGAAGATCATTTGAGATTTCGCCCTCCCTTTCTTTCCTCCTCCATAGGTTAAACATTTAATCAATCTAAACTCCCATTCTTCTAATGCAAATGATCTTTTCTTAAATCAAGTAGGGAGCTTTTCTTATACCATTGTGAATTATTTAATCAGGAATGCTATTATAATTCTCATTAAAACGATGTTCAAACTGAGGATGTGTCCTATGATGATATTCCATCTCATCTTTTTTCCCCTTTCTCATTTACTTCATCGATCATTTTTGAATGTTTGAATGTTCCCTTTTCAGATTCCAATGTTCATGGACCATTTGGAACAAAATTTCATTTGAAATGATTCTCTCGATGCATTCGGAATCTCTCCCATTTAGATTAAGAATCAGGCTTCTTGTCCCTTACCATTAGATGTTCACATTTTCCTATCTTGGAGTCACCATTTTAAGGATTTATCATTTTCATGGTCTAAATATCTCTTTGATCCCTGATCTCCTCCAAACTTATTGATAATTCCATGCTCTGGGACGCTTTTGGCTCCCACTTTTCAATAGCTTTAAATGAAATTTTACCAAAGATACTTCCACTACTACCCTCCGTATTTTTTCCCATTTTTCACCAATGTCCATGCCTATTGAAAATGAATTCTTCTTCATCATCCCTACCTACATCCAAACCTTTACCCACAACTAAAACCATTTCCAAAACCTAAAACCTACCCACACCTATCTCCTCATCCGTATCTAGACCCATCACTACTTTTGGGTGTCATGCATCCTGTCATATCAAGCCTTACTCACCCACCATGTTAAATTAGACTTAGCATCATCTTCAAGCCCACCAACATTATCCTCCCACACCTAAAATTAAAATCCAACCTTCTAGGCATGCATACACCTGGTCTCCCTACCACACCTTTGTCACCTTCCCCTTTCCATCCATCCTGGGCCCCATCCATCAACCCCACTGATCAAACAATCTCCTACCCAAGGCTTAAAAAAGCTAAATCCTTTACTTCATCACATAGCCTTTATTACACCTCATTTACCCAAAACCAAACACCCTCACCTTCACCCATACACTTCTTACCACCTATACCTCCACAATTACTATAACCCCAACCTTACCTATACGACTTCAACCCATACCATCTACCCAACCTACCAACCACCACTTCCACCACAACTTCTGGTTTCCCCATGGGTAACCCATCCTCTTCCACCATCTACTTTCCCTTTTGCATCCCATACTCCCATGTCACCTTTACCCAAGAAGGTGCAACCCAAAGATAAGAATCCACTACCCTCCAATAAGGTAGTCAAACCAACAAAACCTTCCATCGCTAGCTCTTCTACCCCACCTTTACCCAAGAAGATGCCATCAAAACCTAAGACAATACCACTTACCAAACCAAGTGGACCAACCCATTCCCCCTCCTATAAATCCTCTTCCCTCATGATCATCCACACCTTTACCCAAACCCACACTCACTTCCCATTGTGATCCATTAGCGGGGTCCTATGCCAACATTTTAACTAATCTCTTAGAAACTTTGTCATCACATTACCACCGCTTTGACCTTACGATCCTCTCAAACCCAAACCAAAAGGGTTTGATGAAACCAATATTTGTGCCTATCATCATGTGTCAAGACATGATGTAGAAAATTGTAAGGCTCTAAAACCGTTCTTCCAACTTTGTCCTCTTGAACAAAATTTTGATGATGATGACCTTCTTGATGAGGACCATGTTCCACCTTCACCTATCACCACACATCATCATCCTTTACCCATTCAATGACCAATATCTCCACCCCCACAACCATTTTATCCACCTCCAAAATTTGAGATCAACATGGTCCGTATTAGAGAGTTGGCCAAATCACCACCCAAATGTCATGTGCACCCTACTCACTTCACAAGGATTTTCCCCACCATTAGGTTTTTTCCCATCATGTCATTACACCACTCATCCTACACCTTCTCCATTTACCACCTCCCCTCAGATTAACATGGTTCACGTTGCCACCCATGCTCATAAAAAGACAAAGGAAAAGAAAAAGTAACTAACCCATCAACCAACCCATGCCCAATATACCATCTGCACCCATGCCCAAAATCACCATTCGAGGACCTACATACCCTATCTCTAAATGGGGTCACCCATCATGCAATGATAAAATAATTACATCAGTCCCCTCTAAAGATGTCTTTGTATGATCTTGTCCAAACTTCTGAATCTCATAGATAAGCCCTTATCAGAGGTTTTACAATCCATTGAAGTTTTACCCAATGACCCCACACCAGTGGCCTCCATTATTACCCCTCACCACATGGCCTCACTTACCAAATCATCTCCTTCTTCTACCCCCATGCCCACTCCTCAAGTCGCTACCCTCAGCTTCTCTGATGAGGAGATTGTACCTCTCTAGTCAGATGACCCTGATCCCACCCTATTCATTTCCATCTATATCGATAACATACATGTATAACATGTATCATGATCGATGGTGGTGCTATAGCATTAACATCATCTCCTCCCACACATATAATCAAATGTGTATCCCTTCTAATTATATGCATAATAACCCAGTTATGTTGCACTCCTTCAACAATGTTGTCACCTCCACCCTTGGCACCATTATCCTTCATGTTCACGTAGGCCCTCGCACTGTCCCGAAACTATTCTATGTCTTAGAGGGAGAGTTCCAGTATAACCTATTTCTCAGAGACCTTAGATTCACATCATGGGTTGTGTCCCTTCAACTTTACACCATTGTGTAAAATTTGAACATGAAGGACATAACTATACCATCCCCACCGAACCCATCACCATTCAAAACTTATAACATGTTGTACCAACCCAATGATGTACTTGTACCGGTCAAGGCATCTACCACTACCCCCACTTCTCCTTCACCCATGACCCCATCCACCAATGTTTTGCCACCTCTCCCACATCTAACTCTTCTATTCTACTATCACCTCGCCTATAGCCTCCGAGATCATGACCCATCTACTTCCCAACCAACCGATACCCCTCCTTCCAATCATCTAGTGAATCATCTATCCCCGCTACCCACATATCAACTACTAATCCCTTAGAAGGTGTTTTTCAATGCCTCACTCTGGGGAGTACCACCTATATAATATCACACATTCCTCACTCCACAAGAGTATGGAAACCTACGCCAACACCCTCCTTATTATGACTACCACATAGGTGAGGTTTTCCCTTATGGTCCTCCCCACCTTCACACTAACCTAACATATGGGGACTTGACACTACCACCTATTCACCCAAACCTCCATCCCAAACATGACCATTTTCATCTGACCTCCAATCCCTTACTAACCACCACTTTTCCCACACTTTCCTTCACCATTGTGCATGGAAAGGCTTTGGCTTTTTTTATGAACAAGGCCACCATACCATCATTTCATGTACCACCCATAAACACATGATCATAGTGGCATTGGATTTTCACCACACCACCTTCCAAGAAGGCCCACATGTCGACCTCATTGAGGAAGACAAACCTTCTCCATCCCATTCACCAACATCACCACCTTCACCCACGAAGTCCATAGATCCCAATATATTCCTCCTAACTTTTTTTTTTCATAAACACAATTTCCCTGGGACCTTTGACCTATCAATGTGATGGTAGGTTCCTTCTTCTCTTCCCTTCCTATATCCTAACATGATCATGACGATACACCTTCTATTAACGTCATTCAATGTCAAGATGATGAGTCTATCCTCACCTATCTTGGTGTGGAAGATTCTTATATTCATCGGTCATTACCTTCTAAGACACAAACCATGTTGAATGAATCAACTATCAAAATCAACATTAATACTCAAGATGACCCACACATTCTAAAGATAGGCCAATCTTTAGATGTTATTGAACAGAAGCTTTTACTTCTTTCCTCCTGAGACCATAAAACGCTTTTTCTTGGTCCTATGCCGATATGCCTAGTATTGACCCAAACATTGTGGTCCACAATATCATAACCATTCCTGATGCCAAACCCATAAAACAAAAGCTATAGAAAATGCATCCTCACATTGCTCTTCTTGTCAAAGAAGAACTTCAACACCTTCTCTCAGTTTCCTTCATCCTACCCATTGACTATCCCTAATGGATTTCTAACATCGTTCTATCACAAAAAGTGAATAGGGGGACTCCACATTTACATGGATTTCCATGACCTCAACCTAGCTTTCCCAAAGATGATTTTCCTCTACTGATTATTGACCAACTAGTAGTTGATCTCACCGCCGGCCATGAGATGTTATCACTCATGGATGGTTTCTCAGTTATAATCAAATACTACTTGCTCCAAAAGATCAACACAAAACTACCTTCATCACTCCTTGGGGACCTTTTGTTATCGAAGTCATGCCTTTTGGCCTTAAAAATGTTGGTGCTACATATCAGCAAGCCATGACTTATATCTTCCATGACATCATGCATCACATATTGGAAGATTACGTAGATGACCTTCTTGCCAAATCCAAACATCAGGCCAAACACCTAACGATAGTCCTTAAGGTCATCTTTGACCACCTCATCAAGTATTGTGTTTTCCTTCAACCTAAGAAGTGTGTCTTTGTGGTACTTTCAGGAAAACTCCTTGGTTTCATCATTTCTTTGTGTGGCATAGAAGTTTGATCCTACTAAAGTGAAGGCTATTCTAAAATGCCTCCACCTACTAATCTCCATCAACTTTAAAGCTTGTAAGGTAAGTTGTAATCTATTCATCATTTTATCTTCACAACTTTCTGACCACTATTGTCAACCATTTCATCATCTCCTCAAAAGGACATCTCATTCAAATGGGATGATGAATGCCATAAAGCCTTTGACACCTTAAAACAATACCTTCTTCAACCACCAGTGCTCATTCCTCCTAAGGATGACCAACCCTTTTACCTATACATTTCTGCTACTGACCATTCCTTAGGTGTCATGCTCACTCATCATGATGAGAAACACAGAGAGCAAGCGGTTTATTACATAAGTCACCCTTTTGGACTATGAAACTAGATACACCCATGCTAAAAACTTTTTTAGCCTTAGTTTTTGTCACCACCAAACTTTGTCATTACCTACTCAACCACAAAACCTTTTCATCACTAACAATACTAATCCTCTACATTACATGTACACCAAACCCTACCAACATCAATGTGTTGCACGTTGGCTCATGCTTCTTCGTAGACCTTGACCTCAAATTCATCCATCAAAAATCTATCAAAGGCCAAACCATCACTAACCAACTGGAAATGCACACCTCTTTCTAGAAATCAACCCTCTAACTTCGATTTCCCAGATGAATCCATTGCTACCCTCTCCTTGGATGATACCACTTACCAAATGACCTCTCTTCTTTGATGGTTCCAAATGTCAACATGGGGGTGGTGCTGGTGTTATCCTCATTCCTCTTGATGGTGAACCTATGCCTTTATCTTTCAAACTCAATTTTGATTATACTAAAAACATCACCAATATGAAGCACTTGTATTAGGCCTTCAAACCACCATCTCCCTAGATGTTAAATCAATTAATATCTTTGGTGATTCCCAACTGGTTGTAAACCAATTCAATGGTATATACCAATGTCATAATGAAATACTACAAAAGTACAAATGTCATGTCGACACACTTTTGACTACCTTTGATCATTATGAACTTCAAACCACCCCATGTTCTACCAATAAATTTGTAGATACCATGGCCTATCTAGCTTCTCGATACCACTTCACCTGCTGACTCTAAAATCTTTGTCACAATACAAAGGTTATAATCACCCTCTTATTTACCTCATGAGGTCCACTCTGTTGAACCATTACACCTAACCCACGTGACCTTTGGTATAAGTAGTTTGCAGACTACCTTTCCCTTTCCATTCTACCTCCTAATCTCACTCATAATGGACAATGTGCCTTTCTTAAAAGTGTCTCTTGCTATGTCATCATGGGTGGTCTCCTTTATAAGCATGGCTTCGATGGTATTCTCTTACGATGCCTTACAAGTTCTGAAATTCCCTACACCATCAAGGAAGTTCACGACAGAATTTGTGGAGGCCACTTTAGTGGTTTAGCTATCACTAAATGCATTCTTCACCTTGGATATTATTGGCCAACCCTAAACTGACTATTTTGTGACTATGTCAAACATTGTGTGAAATGCCAACAACATGCTAATCTTCATCACACACCTAGTCATGCCTTACAGTCGCACGAGACC
This sequence comes from Taxus wallichiana var. yunnanensis, assembly GCA_018340775.1. Taxonomy (NCBI): domain Eukaryota; kingdom Viridiplantae; phylum Streptophyta; class Pinopsida; order Cupressales; family Taxaceae; genus Taxus; species Taxus wallichiana. Next base: position 713,681,691 of record CM031243.1, read on the forward strand.
TTTGGCCTTTCTCTCAATGGGGTTTGGATCTTGTCAGAGATCAATCCTCATTCTTCACAACACCATCAATGGATTATAACCACTACTTGAATACTACACTAAATGGGTAGAAGCCATTCCCCTCATTTCTACAAAAGTTGAGAAAATATGTGAATTCATCAACCATCACATCATTTTTCGCTTTGGTGTCCCTCACCACCTCATCACTGATAATGGAAAGCAATTCAAAAATAAAACCCTACGAAAACTTTGTGATGCTTTTGGCATTCAACTCATTTTCTCATCACCTTATTACCCACAAACCAATGGCCAAGTATAATCAACCAATAAAACCTTGAACAAAATTCTTATGAAAGTAGTTGATGATACTAGGAAGGATTGGCATACACACATTCCTTTCACCTTGTGGGCTTACCACACTAGTATTCACACTTTCAACTGTTGCCACACCTTTTTCTCTGGTCTATGGTACCGAGGTTGTCTTTCCTCTCAAAGTCTAAATTCCATCTCTCGCATCTCACTACAAGACATGCTCAACGATGATGACTTTTTCCAAGACCGTTTAACAAAACTTGAGTTATTAGATGAATGTCATCTCAATGCTCTTGACCATCTCCAAATCTACCAAAAATGTATCAAGTGTGCCTATGAAAAATGTGTCCATGAATGAACCTTCTAGTCAATGGTGACCTCATCTTGAAAGGAAAATCAACATGTAACCAAAGAAGAGAAAAGTAAACGGGGAAAATTTTCTCCTAATTGGCTTGGACCCTATATCGTTACTCATGCCTATGGATCAGGTGCTTATCATTTGTCTTCACTCAAGGTAAACCCAACTTAAGCCCCTCAATGTCCTTACATCTTAGACCATTTTATTGTTGAAATCAAGTCCTATATCACCTTCTATCTATTGATTGCTCATCCCTTGAGCATTGTTCACCTTCCATGTTACCCATTTTTTGAGGATCAATGACTAAACAAGAATCATGTGATTACCCATCACCTTTCAACCTTATCTTCAATATGAGTATCATGGCTCTACTCATAACATGATTCTCATGGATACTTTTCATCTTTTTTTCAAAATATGGAATCCCATGGTCATTCATCACTTGAAACCATCTCTTTCATAGTTAACCTCTATGTACTATGGTTTTGTCTTCTAAACAAGAACCTAATCTTCCTCTATAGTCTTGTCCATGACTTAAATGTCCAAAAACAAAATAGGATTCAACTCCTTGAGTCAAAATTCTAGAAAAAAGATGACTCCCTCAAAAGGACATCTCTTCTCTCTACATCACTATAAATAGATTGCCCTCAAGGACAACTATATAAAGTCATTGCAAAAATACAATAAAATGTTTAGAAGCTTCCCACATCGATCAACTTCATGAAGACCTCAAGGAGATAATATACTCATCCCATATAGACTTCCCACATCGATCATTCTATCAAAAAAAAAATAAATGAAGAAAATGATAACTTTTTGTCATGGACTTGCCTATTTTTGATCATGGGTTTCTTGCTAGGTAAACATATTGTCATACACTAAGTTACGCTAAACCACCCATTTTCACCTCATTGCCTTTTCACCCTAATTTTCTCTATCTCGCTCAAGGGACTTTCCGCAACTATGACATTTCATGATCATGTGACTTTCTTCACCCTTAGAATAGTCCATTATGCAACACCTTTTAGGGTCTTACGTTCATAAGCCAATCTTTGGTATGATAGACTCATTAGGTTCTTATCAATTAAGCAGATCTTTTTACCACCTCTTACCATTCACCTTCTTCATTACTTATTGATTACCCTATACAGACCAGACCATCGACACCTACATTTTAAAGATTTCCATCACCTTCCACTGCCTATCACCTAAGACTCAACCATGCCTATGACCTACACAAGAGTTAAACAATATGTGTAGTGAACTGCCTAGCGTGTGCTAGATCCGGAGAAGTGTGATACTTCCTAGATGACTGTCAGTCCACTGTTTAAAACAATTTAATGTTGGTAATGAAGTAAATCCTATTGTAATTAAATGATTTAGGTATCTCATTAAAAACACAATAAGAAAGATCTAATCTAACAGGCTAGGTTAAAATAAGATCCGAAGGTCAAGTAGTTGGTTTTGGTTCTCTCAGCAGTCTGACAGAGGTCTCAGGCAGGTCACAGTGATTAAGGGTGATGTGAGAATAGGGGGTAGGTCATTGTTCTGGGCTCTATTGGTAAATACAGAGACCGATGCCGGTTAAGGGTGACCGACGCCGGTTGGGGAGAACCGGTGCCGGTATCGTGGAAAACTAGGAATGCCACAAAATGAGCTTTGGGTCTCCCTTATGATTACACAAGGGACTAGGCTGGTCGGAACGAGGTATTAGGCTATTTGGATGGGGTTTGGTGGGTTTTAATGGGGATATGGAGGGGTGAGTATTAAAGGAGGTCAATGGGTGGCTAGAGAACAAAGGATGAAGATACAATGATTAAATGAATGAACCAGAGGAGTAAACTGTTCTACTTACTTGAAATCTGGTTCTGGGTGCCTGTGAGTGATGGATGAAGGTGTTGGTAAGAGGTTGAATGTTGTTGAGGATCACCAAACATTAGAAAGCTCTTGCATGGGCTGCATGTGCATTCCTTTTTTCTTGGTTGATCAAATCTATGTGCTGGGTGGTCATGGATGGTTACCGATGAATGTTGGATGTCTGCAGAGAAAATGCTTGATCTCCTTCCTTGCATGTGTGTTCTCATGGAAACTTGTTCTCAAAAGATGTGATATCTCTCAGGAATCTTGCCAAACATTTTTCCAACCTCAAAAATAAGGTTGTTTTGGGGATTAAAAGGTGACCGATGGTGGTTCCGGCTTAACCGGTGATGGTTAGGGGTAACCGTGTGGTCAAGGTGGGATTTCCTAGGTTTACTAAACTAGGCAGATCCCCTTGATTTTCTAGGATCTCATGTCATTAACCCACGGATTAGACTGGAAGCTTCTTTTAAGCATGTGGAATGTGGTTAGAGGGAATGTAGGCATTGATTTTTAGGGTTTGGGTAAGTCTTAGTTAGTTATGGCAACTTACTAAGAATAGGTCTTAGGGTGAGTTGGCTTGATGAGGTGTCTAGGTGAGGTGTAAGTGTGGGCATTATCTAAATTAAGATATTTAAATAATAAATATGGTGAGGATAATGAATTAATTTAATTAAATTAATTAAATTAATATTAGTGGGGTGAAGGGGGCCATGGCTAGGTGAATGTGATGAAGGTATTTATTTATCGAGGGACCAAAGGGGAGTGTGACCTAATTTTGTGTCTACATTTTTCCCTTTTTTGTTGCAGTAGCTTGTATTGTAAGTGAAAGTGCTAACAAAATAAGATGTGGTTGCCCCATGTGTGGGTGAAGGTGATCCCCTCAAACCAGAACCGATGAGGTAAAAGGTAAATCGTGAGTGGTTTGATAAAAGGTAAATGTGATGAAAAAGAAGGTGGGTAATAGGGGAAAAAAGGAGCCATGTCTACTGTAATCTAGGTAATGGGTCAGGGTCAAAGGTAGGAATAGTCAAACACACGCACACGTATAAACTGCAACACAATACCAGTTTGAAGAGCAGGAAAACTCTACATTGTCTAAGGTCGATAGGTTTATCCAAACAAGGTCAAGTGATTCCGGTATCCAAGGTATAGGATATGGTCAAGAAGCACAACGTAGGTTAGGTGCAGGAACGTTTAGGTATGTTCCAGTACACCAAAGGTAGGGTCAGATAAATGGTCACAAAATAGGCAAGGTAAGGTTATTAGGTCAACAACACAGGTAATAAAGTGTCACAAAGGTATAAAAACACATGAGGTCAAAGGTCACTAGCGATGGTCCAGGTCCAAATATCTAGGTCACGGCATGGGTAAGGCCAGGTATGGGTAAAATAATGAGTCCCCAAAGGAGGAAAAGGTAGGTAGTAAATGATGAGGTCAAGAGGGTGAGGTAAATAGTCAAGGTAATGGTTGGGTGAGGTAAATGGTCAGGGTAAAGGGTAGGTGTGGAAAAAAAAGGAGGGATAGGTGGGGTAATAGGGTAAAATGTTGGGTTTTGTGCAAGAGAGGGTGACCGATGCTGTCAAGGGGTAACCGAGGCCAGTATAGTGTAACCGACCATGGTAAGGTAGGGCACGCGACCGATGCCAGTGAAGGTTAAACCGACATCGGTTAGGTCGGGTTTGTTATAAAAACAAAAATCCATGTTTTTTTTATTCATTTGTCATATAACGAATTGAGAAAAAATGAAAAAGAGAGAGAAAAGAGGGAAAAGTGTCCAGATGATGGAATGGAGTGTTGAGTCAAGTGGTCTGAATGGTGGGTGATTGGTCAGGTGAGGTGGGTCCACAGATCGGTGTGATTCGATCGGTTGGAGACGCGGGTAGAGATTTGGTGATGGCAGAGGCCGAGAGGGATCGGGTGGGCCACCGGTGTAGTAGGGCTGACATGCCACCACGATGACGATGGTAACACGATGAGGTAAAGCATCCAACTCTAGTTGTATTTTAGTTAGATAGATTAGATGATTTGTAAATTGGTTTTTTGTTTTTTTTTTTATTTTGGGTGGGGGAAAAAAAATAAAAATTTGGAAATGGGAGGGTAAAGTGGGTAAAATAGGAATGGGGAGAGAGATAAGTGGGAGAGGGGGAGGGGATGAGGTGTAAGGGGAGGTGTAGGTGAGTTTAGGTGGGTAAAAGGGTCAGGTGGGAAGTTTTTTAAAAAAGGGGGGTTTGGGGGTCACGGGTTTTCACCGCGATGTGACTGGGCATGGCGGCCAGACAGCTGGGGCAGTCAGGTGGGGGTTAAACCGGTATCGGCACACAAACATAGTGTGACCGATGCCGGTTTAGGGGTGACCGGGGTCGATTAGAGAGAACCGACACCGGTTAGGTTTTGGAGAGAAAGGGGTCAAAAGTGCCACAAGTTGGGTGATTGAGATGGGTAGGGGTAAAATAAGGTGTTGGAAAATGATAGGGGCAAGTATGGGTGTGATAAATGTAGATTAATGTGTTGTTTATATTGATGCAGGGGAGAGATCAGCTACGTATGTGGGATAGGGTTCCACCCTACTCATGATAAAGGTGTGCACAACGACCCCGAGGAGCTATGTGAACATGTGGAGGGGGGTAGGCCCGAGTGGGGTCCGACGCATTACCGCATGTGTAGTCCGAAGAGCCTAGTTTGATGGTCACACTCATCATAGATGATGGGATTCCGTGACCAACACATTCCACCTACCGACGGGTGAGATCACAGTCACCCTGGAGGACATGTTCAGGATTCTACGTGGCTACCCATATTGGGTACACAGGTCTACTCTATCTCCTCCGAGGCCTCGAGGAGCTGATGCTGATGGTGTTTGGAGAGGGGATGGCCGAGATGACATTCCATAGTGCCAATTCACTATATGGAGAGATGTACCTAGCCCATCCAGAGGAGACGAGGCTAGTAGTTCTATTGATGGAGGCAGTGTGCTGCTTTGCACCGCAGATGCAGAGGGTGGTAGATTTCCCCACTCATTGATGGGGGTATTACATGACATGATGATGGACCAAACCCACTTTTCCTGGGTGCCAACATTCCTGGTGCAATTATACAGGAGTTATGGGCATATGGATGGTTGCATAGGTTCAAATTCGTGTGTTGTACCTTTTACTTCATTATAGGCATATGAGCACATAGTTTGTGTGTGCATCCAAGGGGGATGCCCCGAGAAGATGCCTTTCCACCGAGATTATGTACGAGTGGGGTATAGGCGATGGGTGCCTGCTATTGGAGAGTGAGATCAGCCAAGCCCACACATGATGTGGCCTATTTCCGGTGACTATTGGAGGGGTTGTCTAGGGTGGATATCATTTGGAGGCCATATGTGGGCTTCCCCTCATATAGGCAGATGCATGATGAGCTAGCTGAGCTCCAGCTATTGAGATGGATATAGGGTCACCATGCCGGGGAGCACGAGATGATCCCGGTTGACAGAGTCAGGTGGCAGTTTGGGCTATTACAGACATACCTCCACCCTTCCCACAATATAGAGAGATGACGATGGAGAGGCCCTTACCTCTACCACAACCTACAGTGCCCATAGGGCTAGGAGGAGCAGGCAGTGACCGATGGATTGATGATGCCGGGGTCACAGATAGGTATAGATAGTGGTGGGTGGCTCATTTATGAGCCATACCACCCAGACTGGGGCAAATGATCTAGCCACCATCACGGTGCAGAGAGATGCCCTACAGGGGCTAGGTGGCTACTCTGATTACCTAGTTGGGTATGGTGCAGACACAACTTGTGAGCTCAGAGGCAGAGGTAGCAGAGCTACATGTACAGTGGCCAGTCTGTAGGCCCAGATGGCCAGGGGGGGGTGGAGATGGAGATGAGGATGATGGTCAGTGGCGGCCTTACAGCACATGTGACAGGGTTACAGGGCTAGTTGGCCATAACTCAGGCATAGATTGGGGCCTTACAGCCCAAATATAGGCACAGGGACAGAGGGCACCACCACAGGCACCGGAGACAGGGTCCCAGTTCATAGGCAGGAGTGGGACAGGTCCCGCAGATAGGTACAGGGGCCGAGGCCTATGGGACCACCACAGACCATGCCTATATCTAGGTTACAGGATGCCCTAGGTGAGGCTAGATACTACCAGACTAGCTGATGATGGCAGCCGGGATAGACTTTCTATCCTATGGAGAGTACCGGGCACAACAGGCTTCGAGTGAGAGGACTAGATCCCGCACTCACAGTGTAGAGAGCACAGGGGGCCATCGAGCTCGAGGCCGAGATCATGGAGAGGCCACCAGCTCACGGAGACCAGCTCCAGGTGAGGCACCAAAGAGGGACCCAACCACCACCTATGATGGGGGGGAGATGTTGAGGGGCCGAGGAGGCAGAGGAGGGTACAGGGTAGGTGACACACATGATATATGAGGATGTGCACCGAGATGCCTGATATATGGCTCCTGATTTTTTGATGTATTATAGTCATTTTTTTTATATATATATACCAGCCTGTGTGCCGAAGATAGTGAGGATGTATGAGATGAGAGTTTTTATATATTTTGAGCATATACCAGCTCTGTGTGTCAAAGAGATTTTTGTATTGGTTTATTGTTTTAAAGTATATGATACCGCCTACATGCCGCCGATGACATTTTGTATTGAGTATCGCCTCGCACATGCCAATGATTTTTTGAGATGATGGACATGATTGATATCCTGTGTACATTATATTGAGACACATATTTATTTATTTATATGATGAGATACATGAGATGCTTGATTTTTTGGTGTTTTGATGAGACTTTTGATTTGTTGTTGTGATATGGATGGAAATTAGGTGAGTTAGGCATGATGGAGTCGGTTGTTTAGGCATGGATCGTTAGGTTTTTAGGCATGGATCGAGTCAAAGTCAGGTTTAGGCATGGATCGAGTTTAGGCAATCGTCAGTTTTTAGGCATGGATCGAGTCAGGGTCAGGCATGGATCATGTCATCAGGTTGAGTTAGGCATGGATCGAGTCAGTTGGTTTAGGCATGGTCGAGTTAGTTAGTTTAGGCATGGTGAGTTTTAGGTTTTGATTTTTTTTTAAATTAGTGAAGTTGTGATTCATTATTTTGTGCAATGAATGATAATATGGGTCATGTGTGAGATGTTTTATAATATATGCATGATGATGGTAGAGAAATAGTAGTCATAATAAATGTATGTTGTGATGATGATAAAAATGTTAAGCAACTTGTTGTCTGTTTGGTTTGATTTTCAATTGTTGATATAAAAAGGAAACTAAGTGGGGTAGAATGTATTTTAGGAAGATGAAAGATGGATTGGTTAGGGTAGAGAGTGGCCGAGCTAACCTCCAAGGGCCCCATGCCCTCGAGTGCTACCTACATAGTCCCAAAAAAAAGGGACCTCAAGCCGATGTAGTTCTCCCATAAGCTAGGGAAGAATATGAGGAGGTATGAAAATGAGTTGGTAGGTTTTAGGCATGTTGTGGGTTTAGGTCTGTTAGGTGTGTGTGGGTTATAGGAAAAATTGGTATAGGTGATGTTGATTGTGGAAAAAGAAGAAGATTACCCCAAAGGTAAGTGTCGAGGACCAAGTCCTATATAAGGTAATCAAAACGTAAATAAAGATGTTTTAAAAGATAAGAGGAGGCAATAAAGCCACCTGATTGTTAGGATCATACCGAGTAGATCATACCTTGGAGGAGGTGATGAACGTAAGACCCTAAAGACATTGCATGATTGATTGTTCTAAGGTGAAAAGTAGTCACATGATCACCAAATGTCTTGGTTCCAAGAGGTCCCTTGAGGCGGTAGGAAATGGGAGTGGGAATGGTGAGAAAGGTGAAAGGTGGTTAATTTTTATATGGTATGAGGTGGCATGCTTTTTGGGCAAGAGATCCGAGGTCACAATGGGCAAGTCCATGACTAAAAAAGTTTCTTATTTTGACTTGTATTTGAGATAGACTGATCGATGTGGGAAGTCTATATGGGATGAGGAATTTAACTCCTTGAGGTCTTCGTGAAGCTTGATCGATGCGGGAAGCTTCAAATTCTCTCACTTTTTTTTTTTTTTTTTTACATAGTTGTCCTTCGAGGGAGCAGTCTATTTACAACAACGATTGCTGAGAGGAAGATGTCCTTTTGAGGGAGTCATCTTTTTTAGAAGTTTGACTCAAGGAGTTAGGTCCCATGTGGGGCTTTGAAGTCATGGACAAGACCAAGGTGAAGAATAGGATTCTTGTTCAAAAAGTAGGGTGAAACGACCATGGGATCTCATCTAAAGGTAGATGAAAAGTATCCATGAGAATCATGCTATGTGCAGTGTCATGGTACACATATTCAAGAGAAGATAACAAGTGACAGGTACTCACATGATTCTTTTTAATCATCGGTGAGGTGTAGGAAGTGGGTGGGTAGCTCAAGGGACGAGCATGGAAAGAGGAAAAAGGTGAGGTAGGACTAAAGGTCAACAATAGAATGGTCAAGATGCAAGGCATTAAGGGGCTCAGGTTCAGGTTTACCATCGAGTGAAGATAAACGATAAGCACCTGATCCATAAGTATGAGTCACGATGTATGGTCCAAGCCAATTAGGAGAAAATTTTCCCGTTTACTTTTTTCTACTTTGGTTACATGTTGATTTTCTTTCAGGAAAAGGTCACCAACTTGAAGGTTCATTCATGGACACGTTTTTCATAGGCACGTTTGATACATTTTTGGTAAACTTGAAGGTGATCAAGAGCGTTAAGATGACGTTCATCTAATAACTCAAGTTGTGCTAAACGGTCTTGACGAAAGTCATCATCATTGAGCATGTCATGGAGAGAAATGCAGAGTGAGGGAATCTAGACTTCAAGAGAGGTAGAACAACCTCTATACAGAGACCAGAGAAAATGGTGTGGCAATAGTGGAAGTGTGAATACTAGTGCGGTATGCCCATAGGGAAAAAGGAATGTGCGTATGCCAATCCTTCCCAGTATCGTTAACCACTTTCATGAGAATTTTGTTTAGGGTTTTGTTAGTGGATTCGGCTTGGCCATTGGTTTGTGGGTAATAAGGTGATGAGAAACTTAGTCAATGTCAAGGCATCACAAAAAGTTTTTGTAATGTTTTGTTTTTGAATTGTTTTCCATTATCAGTGATGAGGTGATGAGGAACACCAAAGTGACAAATGATGTGATGATTGATGAACTCACATATTTTCTCAGCTTTTCATGGAGATGAGTGGTATGGCTTCCACCCATTTTGTGTAGTATTCGGTAGCAGTGATGATCCATTGATGCATTGGGAAGAATGGGGGTGATCTCTCCGACAAGATCCAAACCCCATTGAGAGAAGGGCCAAAGGTCACGGTGACCTGTAAGGCATGACTGGGTGTGTGATGAAGGTTGGCATGTTGTTGGAATTTTACACAATGCTTGACATAGTCACAACAATCATGGTTAAGGGTCACCAAGAATAGCCTAGGTGAAGAATACGCTTAGCCACAGCAAGGCCACTGAAGTGACCTCCACATATGCCATCATGAACTTCCTTAATGGTATAAGGAATTTCAGAACTCATGAGGCATCGTAAGAGAATACCATCAAAGCCACACTTATAGAGGAGGCCCCCCATGATGACATAATGAGAGACCTTTTTAAGGAAGGCACGTTGTCCATTACGGGTGAGATCAGGGGTAAGATGGAGAGAGAAAGATAGTCGAGTATTGTTTATACCAAAGGTCACTCGGTCAGGGGTGATGGTTCCAATGGAGGAAACATTGTGAGGTAAGTAAGAGGGTGATTGAGTCATTGTACGGTGACAAAGATTTTAGAATCGATGGGTGAAGCGGGTATTTGAGAAGCCAAGCAAGCCATGGTGTCTACAAATTTGTTGGTTGAACGAGGGACAGCTTGCAGGGCATAATGGTCAAAGGTGGTCAAAAGTATGTCTACATGATGTTTATACTTTTGAAGTATCTCATTACGACATTGGTATATACCATTGACTTGGTTTATGACCAATTGAGAATCACCAAAGATGTTGATTGATTTGACATCTAGGGCATAGGTGGCTTGAGACCTAATACGAGTGCTTCATATTCGGCAAATATTGTTTGTACAATCAAAATCTAGTTTGAAAGACAAAGGCATGGGTTCACCATCAAGAGAATGAGGATAATACCAGCCCCACCCCCACACTGACACTTGGAACCATCAAAGAAGAGTGTCATTTGGTAAGTGGGTTCATCCAAGGAAAGGGTAGCAATTGACTCATCTAGAAAGTCAAAATTATTAAGGGTCGATCCCTGTAAATAGGTGCATCGCCAATTGGTCAGGATAGCTTGGCCTTGGCCTCGATGGACTTTTGATGAATGAATTCAAGGTCGAGGTCAGCTAAAAGCATAAGCCATCATGTGGCACGCTTGATTTTGATAAGGTTTGGCATACATGAAGTGTAAGGGGTCGGTGTTGGTCACAACATAGGTTTTGTGGTTGAGTAGGTAATGGCGAGTTTGGTGGCAAATGAAAACTAAGGCTAAGAAAAGTTTTTCGATGGGTGTATCGGGTTTCATAGTCCAAAAGAGTATGGCTTATGTAATAAACCACCTACTCCCTATGTTGTTCATCATGATGAGCGAGCATGGCTCCCAAGGAGTGATCGTAGCTGAAATGTATAGGTAGAAAAGGTTGATCATCTTTAGGTGGAATGAGTACGGGTGGTTGGAGAAGGTATTGTTTTAGGGCCTCAAAAGCTTTGTGGCAGTCATCATCCCATTTAAAGGAGACATCCTTCTTGAGCAGATGATGAAATGGTTGACACCGATCGATAATTGTGAAATGAAATGGTGAATAGACTGCAACTTACCTTGCAGGCTACGGAGTTGTCTAAGGTTAGTAGGTGGAGGCATTTCAGAATGGCCTTGACTTTAGTAGGGTCAACTTCTATACCACGTAGGGAAATGATAAAGCCCAGGAGTTTTCCTGAGAGGACCGTGAAGACACTTTTTTTAGGTCAAGGTGAAACACAATATTTAATGAGACGGTCAAAAAATGGTTTTGAGGATGGCAAGGTGCTCGAGCGGCATTTAGATTTGGCCAGAGATCATCCACGTAATCTTCCAATATACGATGCATGATATCATGGAAGATGTAAGTCATAGCCCACTGATATGTGGCACCAACATTTTTAAGGCCAAAAGGCATGACTCGATAGTAGAAGGTCCCCAAGGGGTGATGAATGTGGTTTTATGTTGATCCTCTGGGGCAAGCAGATTTGGTTATAACCCGAGAAGCCATCCATGAGTGATAGAATCTCGTGACCAGCGGTAAGGTCAACCAATTGGTCAATACCGGTAAGGGGAAGTCATCTTTTGGGCAAGGCTAGGTTGAGGTCATGGAAATCCATGCAAATGTGGAGTCCCCCTATCACCTTAGTGATAGGGACAATGTTAGAAATCCAATGAGGATAATCAATGGGTAATATGAAGGAAATGGAAAGAAGGCATGAAGTTCTTCTTTGACGAGAAGGGCAATGCGAGGGTGCATTTTCCTCAGCTTTTGTTTGATGGGTTTGGCATCGGAATGGTTACGATATTGTGGACCACTATGGTGGGGTCAATACTGGCATGTCTACATAAGACCAAGCAAAAGTGTGGTTATGATCTTTGAGAAAAGAAGTGATGGCTTCCTATTCAACAACATCTAAAGATTGACCGATCTTTAGGATGTGTGGGTCATCCTGAGTATGAATGTTGATTTTGATAGTCGATTCATTCAACATGGTTTACATCTCAGAGGGTAATGACTGATGAATATATGAGTCTTCTACACCAAGGTAGGTGAGTATAGATTCATCATCCTGACATTGAACGACGTTAATTAAGGTGTATCATCATCGATCATTTCAAGATACAGAAGGGAAGAGAGGAAGGAGCCTCACCCTCACGTTGATAAGTCAAAGGCCCCAAGGAAATGGTGTTTATGAAAAAAAAATTAGGAGGGATAGATTCTAGATCCATCAACTCCATCGGTGAAGGTGGTGATGAAGGTGGAGCGGTGAAGAAGGTGGAGAAGGGTTGATGTCCTCGATGAGTTCAATGCGGGCCTGTTTGGTAGGTGGTTCAGGAAAGCCGATACCACTACGGTCATTATGTTTGGGTAGTACATGGAATAATGGTATGGTGGCCTTGCTCATAAAATCCAAAACCAAAACCCTTCCACACACATCGGTGCAAGGTGTGGGAAAAATGGTGATTGGTGAGAGACTGGAAGTCAACGGAAAATGGGTGGGTTTGTGATGGTGGTTTGTGTGTGTAAGTGTAAGTGGTAGATCAAGTCCCCCATAGTGAGACTGGTACAAGATGAGGAGGACCATAAAGGAGGCATTCTCCTATGTGGTGATCATAGTGAGGGTGTTGGTGAAGACTTCCATACTCTTGTGGAGTAAGGAATGTGTTGACACTATATAGGTGGTATTCCCCTAGAGTGAGGCATTGAAAAACACCTTCCAAGGGATCGGTGGTTGGTATGTGGGTAGCAGGAATAGATGATGATGTGTCGAGGTCAATGGAGAGGTGGAGTTAATGGATCGGGAGACTCATGGGTCGGGTCCATGGAGGTCAGTGGTGGTGGTAGGAGGAAGAGGCATGTGCGTGTGGAGGTGGCGACTAGACTGTAAGCTGGGAGTGTAGGTGAAGTGGTAGTGGTCGTGGAGGTAGACACCTTAATGGGTATGAGCACATCATTAGGTCAGTAAAGCATGTTGCATGTTTTAAAAGGTGATGGATCAGCTGGAATGGTATAGGTGTGTCCTTCATGTTCAAACTTTACACAACGATGCAAAGTGGAAGGAACGCAACCCATGACATGAATCCAGGGTCTACCAAGCAACAAGTTATATTGAAATTCCCCTCCAAGACATGAAATAATAGCTTGAATAGATATAGTGGGGGCCACGCAATGTGGAGGATGATGGTGCCTAATGTAGAGGTGATAACATCATTGAATGAACACAACATGACAAGATGTTTATGCATGCAATTGTCAGGTATGCACATTTGAGTGAATGCATGGGATGAAATGATATTAATACTAGCACCCCCATCAATCATTACACATGTCATACATGTATATCATCGATGTGGACAGAGATGAAGAGGGTTAGGTCTGGGTCATCCATTTGGTGTGGTGCGATCTCTTCCTCTGAGAAGCTAAGGGAGGCTATTTGGTGAGTAGGGTGAGGTGTGGATAAAGGTGGCAATTTGGTGAGAGAGGCTACATGATGGGGTGTGATAATGGAGGATACGGTGTAGGGTATTGGGTAAAACCTCAATAGATCAAGAACCTCCATGAGAGCTTGACGATGGGATTCCGAGGTTTAGATGAGGTCATATAGGACATTTTGAGGGGAGATTGGTGTAATTGTTTGAGCATGGTGTGATGTGTGACCCCATTAGAAATAGGGTATGTGGGTCCATGGATAGTAATCTTAGGTGTGGGTGCAGATGGTATGTTGGGTATAGGATTGGTCATGGTGAGTCAGTTGCCTTTTCTTTTCCTTTTCCTTCTCGAGCACAGGGTAGTAACGTGGATCATGTTGATCTGAGGGGAGTTGGAAAATGGAGAAGGTGTAGGATGAGTGGTATAACGACATGATGGGAAAAAACCTACCGGAGGAGAAAAACCCTTGTGAGGTGAGTGAGCACAATGACATTTAGGTGATGGTGTGGCAAGTTCTCTGATGCAAACCATGTTAATTTCAAATCTTGGAGGTGGCTCTAGGAGCTGTGGGGGTGGAGGTCATGGTTGTTGAGTGGGCAGTGAAGGAAGGACTATGGGAATGGGTGTCAGTGAAGTAGGGTCCTCATCGAGAAGGTCATCATCATCAAAGTTGGCTTCCAGAGGACACAACTAGATAAGGATGGTTTTCAAAGCCTTGTAGTTCTCCACATCGTGCCCTGGCACACGATGGTAGGCACAAATTTTAGTGTCATCAAACCCTTTTGGCTTGGGTTTGAGGGGGTCATAAGGTCTGAGTGGTGGTAATGTGATGACAAAAGTCTCAAGGAGGTTGGTTAAGATTTTGGCATAGACCCCGCTAGTGGGTCACAATGGGAAGTGAAAGTGGGTTTGGGTAGGTGCATGGCTGATTGTTGAGGAAACGGTCCTCGCAGGAGGGGGAGTGGGTCGAGCCATGGTTTTGGGTGCTGGAGTGGTCTTGGGTGTCAGTCATGTGTTTGTTTGGGTAGGGGTATGGTAGATGAATGGGTAGGAGGGTGTATGGTTGTTTTGACTACCTTATTGGAGGGTAGCAGATTTTTTGTTTTTGGGTTGCACCTTCTTGGGTAAAGGTGATATGGGTGTATGAGATCTAGAGGAAAAGTAGATGGGGGAAGAGGGTGAGTTACCCATGGGGATAACGGAGGTGCTGTGAAGGTAGATGATGTGGGTCAGTAGGGGTGTGAGAGACAGAGACTGAAGTGTAGTGGGTAATGAAGAAGTTGCTGAGGTTATTGAGGTATGGGTGGTAAAGATGTTGCAGGTGTAGGTAAGTCAGTGTCATCGGTGCTTGGGTAGGTTAGAGGTTTGTGAGGAAGGAGTGGGCTGTTGTGTTTTTGGTTTATTGATGGGTGGAGGTTTCTTAACCATGTTGGGAAGTTGAGGTCCTAAGATGGATGGAAAGGGTGAAGGTGATGTAGGTGTGATTGGCACAGCCGGGGTATGAGTTCTATGGGTTTGGTTCTTCTGTTTGGGTGCCGGAGTAGGTGTGGTGTTGACTTTGGAGGATGTAGCTAAATCTAGTTTGATAGGTGGATGAGTAAGGCTGGTGGTTGGGGTGACCCCTAAGGTAGTAATAGGTTTAGTCAAGAGGAAGATGATGAAGTGTGGGTTTGGATTTAGATGTATGTTGGGTTATGGGTAAGGGGAGTATGTTGAGTGTGTGATGGGGGTCATGGAAGAAGTTGTGATAGAGGTGGTTGTGTTTGGTTTCAATTGGTCAAAATATTTTTGGGTAGATAGTGGAAGTATCAGCAAGTGACATCTACATTTGTGTTGAAACAGAAGCAAAAAGACACCCCCACAATAAGGCTCTATCCACATAATCTAGGTGATCATCCAAACATGAGAATGACACATCTGTAGGTGATGTTGATGAGGACCCAATGGCTATTCCCATAAAATGTGTCTTAGAGATGGGGAATTGGCTAGCTTCAGCTTCCGTGGGTAAGAGAGCCAAAAGTAGGTCTGCAAGATCTTGGGTAGCTGATGGAGAATGCTCACCTAGAGGCAAAGGTATCTCTATTGGGTCTGATAGGGGGAGGAGATGATGGGTGCTCCTCTATAGGTGGAGGAGATGATGGGTGCTCCTCTAGGGAGGAGATGGAGGAGGATAAACAGTAAACAAGTCCTCTCCATGGGTGGAAGAAGTATCATGGGGTGGTTGGTTCCTCAGGTGGAGAAGCCAAAGGTGAAATGGTCTCGATATTAGTGAAGGGCTCCTCCACAGGTGAGGAAGGAGGTGAAAGGTGTTCCTCTATGGGTGGAGGAATAGGTGAGGTAGGTTCCAATGTAGAAGGAGGATTTTGAGCTAGAATTTCCTCTATGGAAGGAATATGGGGTAATTGGGAAGCAACAGTGTGTCACTAAAAATAGCATGGACCTCACGGGTATGGCTATCATGAGTTGAGGTCTCACCGGTTTGATCAGATGAAGGGGCATGATTGGGAAAGGGTTTCTTAAGATATGTAGGTTTTGATTGGTAGGTGTGTTAGGATTATCCATAGTTAACTCACCTTTCTCGAGCATTTCTTGGACAATATTTTTGAAAGTGATGCAATTTCCATCACTATGACCCTTTACTCGATGATAGTTATAGAAGTCATGTTCTTTATACCATGCGGGCATGGGGTGAGCAGGGTCAAAACCAGTGTGTGGTTTTATAGGTGGAAGGGTGATGGCCCCAACTTTGATGAGATTTTCTAAGATAGAAGAGTAGGGCTCCCAATTGGGGTGTATTTCCATTGTTCTCATCTGAATTGAAAAGTCTAGATGGGTGAGAGATTAGATGAGGGGGTAGCCTGATTTGATGGATGAGCTGGCCAGATTTGAGTACCACTACATTAGTGGTGCCCTTGGCCTTTGAATAATTATTTCTATGGTTTGAAGAAGAAGAGGTATCATTCGACTTGAATGCCAATTTTATTGCGTAATTGGATTTTCTTCTCTTCGATGGCCCGAATCTCTAACTTTCATGCCATGGTGAATGCTTCATCAAATGTTTGGAAAGTTTGACCTACAGGTCAAGTGAGATATGTCTAAAGACAAGCCCATGTGAAGAGCTCATGAGTTCTATTTGGGTAGTTGGAAGGTGAGTTGATTGATCAAAGCTACGCCAAAGCAAAAAAATCTGCGATAGATTCATCCTCATACTGACGCGTGGAGTATAGGTCAGTCATGGTAACCTTCTTGATGATATTGATGGAGAAGTGATCCAAGAAGGCTTGGGCTACCTGATTAAATGAAAATATAGAGTGTCTAGGTAACCCACTATACCAATCTAACGCATGTCCAGTCAGACATGGGAAAGGTCCTTAAGAGCAAAGCATCATCATGGGTGATTATTAGGTAGCACCCATGTTTGAATGACCACAAATGTTGTCATGGGTCTTCCTTGCTATCAAAATGGTTGAATTTAGGCATCTCCCAATGCACGGGGGTATGGACGAATAGGAATGGATGGGTGGATAGGCTCATTACAAATCTCGTCATAGGTGAGAGTATTATGGGAGCCAGAAACCAATGCCTCTAATGTCTACATCTTGTCCATCATCAATTTGATTAGGTCATTGGTAGGTCATGATGATCGGGTGCCTCCTCAGAGATGTAGAGGGTTGGTTGGGCATATAACAAGGGTGGCATTCCAAGATATGGTGCTGCCATGTAGGTAGGTTGATTGAGAAGGAGGTAGTGAAATAGGGGTACGTACCCAGAGTGAATAATAGATGAAACAGGGAGGCTACTGATAGTACGTATATGGAGGTGGAAGGGTCATGGTAACCCTAGTGGCAATGGGGGCCAACGATTATGGAATGGAAAGGACCACATTTTGAAAGGGGGTAGGGGTCACCGACACCGAAGGTGGTAGTGTAGCTACGGGTATATGCGAGACAATAGGGGTGGATGAGGTTGTGTTTTGGGTGGTTTTCAAAGGTATGGTGGATGTGGGGTGTAATGGATGTAGCAGATGTGGCAGTCATAATGGGTATAGGACCTAACTGTGAAAATGACTGGGGGTAAGGTAGATGTGGGCAACACAGAGCTAGATGGGGCTGATGCAGAGTGGGAGTGAGAGTCGGGGGATAGATACGGGCATGTCATATATCAACTGACCCAAGGCATCTCGAGTGGATGAGTGGGAAAGATAAAACTAAGGCGGCAGGGTTTTGGTCAAGGAGTCATGCGAACTCCTCATCTCCTCGGTAGAATGATAGTGATAGGTTGATAGATCCATGGTGGGTGATAAAATGGAAGGTGGTGAAGGACTAGGTGGGAGTGGTTGACAACTGCATGGAATACGAGTGCACTTTTGCTTGTCTTCGGTCAAGACCATGTGAACAAGATAATCAAAGTTAGGCCACTTCTCTATAAATGACATAGAAAAACAAGTAGAACAAGTGAAACAAATGGTAAAAAGTGGACTAGGTACCAAATGTTGGCTGGAAAGTGGCACAGGATAACCGATGCAATCGGGTGGGTAAACCGACACCGATTTAGGTAACCACTGCTGGTCACTATGGGAAATGGACAATGAGTCAAAAACAAGGTATAAGGTCAAATCTGATAGGTATGCCAAACCTGATGAGTTTTACAAGGTCAATGGGAATGATAATAGTGACAGGGACTCTAAAAGTTGAAGAAGGTGAATAAATGTCCTTTTGGGTAGGTTAACCAAAATGACAGTGAACCGACGCTGGTTGGGTATAACCGATGATGGTCAGGGGGTAACCGATGATGGTCACTGGACCGACACTAGTCACTGTGAAATTGAAATAGTGATGAAAGAAAAATGGTTGTGAATTAAAATCTGATGTGGAATCAAACCCAAAATTCTGAGAATGATGAGAATATGGTCCAGCACACTCAGAAGAAGCCGAAATACACCAACTATGATGAGGAGCATGCAAGGAGAAACAAGAAGAATGAAGAACGTGACCTCTCACCTCAAAATGCAAGCCAAGCAAAAACACTAAGAAAAATGTGATCCTAAGAGTGCCTTTTCTATTATGTTTGTTTAGCTTATGCTATTTAAGGACTGACACATGAACTATAAAATAGAGTTTTTTGGTGAGGATGGCTTCCTACAAAGAAGGAGATCTAAAAGGTGAGGTTTCAGGTATGTTATGGTGGGGGTGGGCTTCACTCTGAAGTATGACTCGACAGAGCAAATGAGCTGGGGAGTACCTACCAATCCTCATATCAATGTGATCATTGACAAATTCCCAAGAAAGATGTTGTTTAAGAATATGTATTTGTTTTGAATTTGTGCAATTTGGCAAGACTCGAGAGAGAGAGAGAGATGTGCTTTCTATGATTCATTTGTCAACCATCAGCTGGGAATGACTTCCAACATATAGGTTTCCCTCAATTAATGTGAGCTAATGCGATAAATCAGAATGAAATGCAATGATTTTAAGCCCAAATCAAAATATGAAGTTCGATGACACAAATGGATGAATAGGAAGAGGGATGCTCTTTCACTAAAATGTAGAAAACAAGAAGAAATGATTCTTTTTAAGTACACCAAAAGAAAGGTTTCTTTTAGAGAAAATAGAAAGAAAAAGAGGGTTACCAAGGAAGAAAATTAATGTGTATGCTTTTCAGAAGGGAAACAAACACACAACTTTTCCTAGGAATGAATAAAATGCAAGGAACCCCGAATGGGTCCCACCGGCATGCCAAAATGTTTCACCTGATTCTTAGACATTTCTTTGAATATTGATGAAATAGATAGGGTAATGGGCATAGGAGGAATACCTATTGAAATGTTGGTTGTTGGGTTGTTGCACACGTATGACTTCTAAATCCACAACTGATCATGAGAGATTCCTTTTGGCTAGGAGGAACTACCTAAAATGGAACACAAGACCACCAAAAAGAGTTAAACAATATGTGCAGTGAACTCCTAGCATGTGTGCTAGATCCGGGAAGTGTGATACTTCCTAGATGGCTGTCACCACTATTTAAACAATTTAATGTTGGTAATGAAGTAAATCCTATCAGAATTGAAAATGATTTAGGTATCTCATTAAAAACACAATAAGAAAGATCTAATCTAATAAAGCTAGGTTAAAATAAGATCCAAGGTCAAGTAGTTGGTTCTGGTTCTCTATAAGTCTGATAGAGGTCTCAGGTAGGTCACAGGTGATTAAGGGTGATGTGAGAATAGGTGGGTAGGTCACTATTCTGGGCTCTATTGGTAAATACAGAGACCGATGCCGGTTAAGGGTGACCGACGCCAGTTGGGGAGAACCGGTGCCGGTTATTGTGGAAAACTAGGGAATGCCACAGAATGAGCTTTGATCTCCCTTATGATTACACAAAGGACTAGGTTGGCCGAAAATGAGGTATTAGGCTATTTGGATGGGGTTTGGTGAGGTTTTAATGGGGATATGGAGGGGTGAGTATTAAAGGAGGTCAATGGGTGGCTAGGAGAACAAAGGATGAAGATACAATGATTAAATGAATGAACCAGAGGAGTAAACTATTCTACTTACTTGAAATCTGTTCAAGGTGCCTATGTGAGTGATGGATGGATGAAGGTGTTGGTAAGAGGTTGAATGCTGTTGAGGATCACCAAACATTGGAAAGATCCTGCATGGGCTGCATGTGCATTCCTTTTTCTTGGTTGATCAAATCTATGTGGTGATGGTCTAGATGATGGTTACGATGTGAATGTTGATGTCTATGCAAGAGAAAATGCTTGATCTCCTTCCTTGCATGTGTGTTCTCATGGAAACTTGTTCTCAAAAGATGTGATATCTCTCAGGAATCTACCAAATGTTTTTCCAACCTCAAAAATAAGGTTGTTTTGGGGATTAAAAGGTGACCGATGGTGGTTCCGCTTAACCAATGATGGTTAGGGGTAACCGGCATCATTAAGGTGGGATTTCCTAGGTTTACTAAACTAGGCAGATCCCCTTGATTTTCTAGGATCTCATGTCATTAACCCATGGATTAGACTGGAAGCTTCTTTTAAGCATGTGGAATGTGGTTAGAGGGAATGTAGGCATTGATTTTTAGGGTTTGGGTAAGTCTTAGTTAGTTATGGCAACTTACTAAGAATAGGTCTTAGGGTGAGTTGGCTTGATGAGGTGTCTAGGTGAGGTGTAAGTGTGGGCATTATCTAAATTAAGATATTTCCTCGCCATTTTGGACACGCATGTGATATAAATCAAAAATATATTTAAAAAATTATACCGAACATATACGATGACTAATCGTCACCCCACCCGATATCCCCGTCTGGTCTCATTTCTCCTCCTCCGCATCTAACTCCACAACCATCTACATGTATGATGGAATGCCAACATATGGCCTCTAAACATTTCCACACACACACACACACACACACACACACACACAAAGTACATGGATCGTGTTTAGTATAAAACCTCGTTCCTCCAATCAACAGTTCACCCAACACCTATATTTGATTTAACTCAAACAAAGCCCACATCGAATGCATCCTTTTTAGGTTTTGATGTGCATACCAACTAGATGGTCACATTCACGATGTGCTTTATGCCCAACAATGAAGAAGAAAGGTGCAAAGACAAAATGAACTCTCTACAAACCGCCCCATGTGAACATAACTCCTCAGATAACTATACAAGTATGTTGGTGCCCAAGAAAATGAGTCCTATCCTCCACCATGTCATGGATAACCCCCATCACCACCCGTGGGAATCTCCCACCCTTCACATCTGGTAGCACAAAACAACAAAATTCCTCCATGATCGGACCACTAATCTCATCTCCCCTATTATGGGCCACGACATATCTCAAATTAAGCTCGCTTTGCTATGGAACCTCATCTCTGTATCCCTCTCCAAACATCATCAACATCAGCTCCTTTGATTCCTCTAAAGAAATACAATAAACCCGTGTCCCCACTATGGTATGTAAACCACAAGATCATGTACACATCCTCTATGTTCAATGTGATCTCACTATCACTAGATGAAATGTGTCATTATAAAGTCCCATTTATCGATGAGCGCAACCATCAAGCTTTGATTGATCCCGAGTTATGTCTCAACCGTATGATGCCAATAAGGCTTTGACTCATGACATCATAATGTGTTTCCATTCCAATTCCGCGGCCATGAATTTCCCTCGTTTCACTAAAAACAAAGGTACTACTTTTCTCTCATTTTAGTTCACAACTAGTGCCTAGCCTACACCCAACAAATGACACCATTATTAAATATTGACCATACCTAACATATCACTTACCTAACTAACCTATTCCAAAATTCTTATTATTTATTTCCTACCAACCCCAATGGCCTACCCCTTTCCCCCATCCCACTTTCACACCCCTCAACTCATATCATATATACCTTTTACCCTACCTATTCTCAACACACTTACATTTATACCTCACTACCTCACTTTCTCTTTAACTCCCACCATCACCCTAATCTATATTCGACCTATTTTTCTCACAATCAATCGACATCGGTACCGGTGACCGGCATTGGTCCATCATTTCACTAACTTCGGTCAATGTTATTTGATTATTTCTCTATATTTGTCATGACACGTCTTAAACCCCTACCATTTCACCAACATCGGTCCCTATCATGCCAACCAAACCCGTAAAACCCTCCCCATTTTTTTTCAAAATTTTGACCATACTAACCTATAAACCTACCCTATCCTACCCAAACCTCCACTAGCTTTCCCCTACCCATATTTAACCCACATTGGACTTCCTACCCTTCCCATTTCATCAATTTTACTTCCACATGTAAATTTAATTCCTACCCAAAACCATTTCTACCCAAACCAATTTCTACAAACAATTTCAACTAACAAATCGTCACGAATGGGATCAAATCTTACCTCATCTCGCCATCGGTGTGGTGGTACATCTAGCCATTGTACCAATGGCCCACCCGAGCCCTCTCCTACCTCTGTCATGCCCTAATCCACCCCTCACCTCCAACCAATCACAATCGACCACACCACTCTCTATGGACCCATCTACTAGCTCCTATCACCAACTCGTAATCTCCACCTCATCCCAGTACAATGCCTTTCCTTCTCTCTCTAAAAATAAAAAAAGTTCAAATGGATTTAGTTGTTTTCTCAAAAGTCACAACACAACAATGATTCCATAAAATATAGAATTTTTATTTTATAAACCCAAATCGACTGACCGACATCACCATATTTTGCCGACGTAGGTACCTAGCCAACCGATGTCACTACCATATAATTGCATCCCATCACCAACCCTTATAACTAGCTATCCGCCTTTGCTAAGCTTCCTTTTACCTACAACCATTAGTGCCCACACACCTTTCATCAGCCTCGAACACCTATGGAACCATACCTACAAGCCCACACTACCCTTACATTTCCTTAGTTGCCATCAATTTGTTATTTTACCTATACCTTGGTTTTACCCATGTGACCTATTTTCCGAACCTAACCTACTTGGTGTGACCATTGACCTTGTGTACTCATTATACCCTTGCGGAATGCTATTACCTACTTTTTTTAGCCTAACAACCATACCTTGCATATTGTTGTGTCGTTTATCTCAACACAAACCTTTGATGTACCGAACATACTTAAATATGTTCTTGCACCTGACCTACATTGTGTTTTCGATATATCCTATTCCTCGATACCCGAATCACTTCACCCTTGTTGATAAACCTATCAACCTTAAATGATGTACATTTTGCAAGCTCTTCAACTTGGTACTGTGTTACAATCTATATGTGTGCATGTATTTGATTTCCATTACCTATGACTTGATGTTGACCATCGACCTATTACATATTACTCCTTTAGTTGACCATTACTCTTTCGCATAGTACTCATACCCTTCCCCACCTATCTTCACCAACTACACATTTATCAAACCACTCACTAATTTCGTATTACACCTCATCATTTTCTGGTTTGAGGGGATCACCTTCACCTTTACACATGGGGCAACCACTTCCTATTTTTTTAAAACCTTATCCTAATGCAAGCTTATGACAAAAAAAGGGGAAAAACGTAGACATTAAATTTAGGTCACACTTCCCCTTCACTTAAACATATATATTAATTTAATTACATATAGTTAAATTAATGCCCAAAGTGATCCCACAATTTTCATTATTTAATTACCTTAATTAAACTAATTTCCACCTCACCTAGACACCTCATCCCACCACCTCACCTAGACACCTCATCATGGACCTATTCTTAGCATGTTTCCTAACTAACTAGGACTCAACCTCTTCTTACTTTAATTAACCAAGACTTAGTCTAACCCTAAAATCACATGCCTATTCTTCCTCTAACAACATGCCCACTTATCTAAGCACCAAACACCATTTTAGACCTCAGCACCAATGGGAAGAGCTGGAAAAAGATAGCCAGGATCTACTATTTTGGGAAACATAGGATATCTCACCTTAACCGACACCAATCAACCTCAAATTGGCGCCAATCATCCTAAATCATCGTTGATTACTATATATTCATTTTGGTAACCTTGTTGAGGAGGTTGGCCACATTCTCAAGTTTTAGAGCAAAGGAGATCTGCATGTAAGGAAGAACCAAAGCCCTTTCGCACTCCGGATAGTCATAACCAGCACCAAGACTGATCCAAAGGTATTTGCATTTCACGTAGTAATCCGAGAAGCATTGTCGTAACACTAAGGACCATTTCACCGATCAACCATCATCAGCATCTAGTCATCAAATCTACAACACCATTAAGTGTGCTTATAACCTACATCATTTTATCTTTATCTTGTTTATAAATTTTCTTCACTTCTGTTTACCACCTCTATTTATAGTTTATCCCACCAATCTTACCTCCCACAACCGTGAACCCAAACATTCCACCACCCACAATCATTTGATCACCTATACACGATTCTTCGAATATCTCTCTAAGTACTCCCAACACCTCCACATACCTAACCATTCTCCTTACCATCTCTGTTCAATCTCAAAAACCCCAAAACCAAGTTTCATTGAGTTTCTATCATCCCGCCTATACCGACATCGATTATCCATGACCTTCGTTGGTTCTCTCTAAACCGTCATCGGTCATATTGACCAACGTCCCTTATCTCTGTATTTGGTAATCCTGCCAATAACAAAAACTTAATAACCTACATCTAAGTAACCCAAGCTACCCATAATCTAACTTGACTTGTTCCCAACACCTTAACTACCTACCCTACTTCCGGGATCTGATCATAACCTAGCCTATTATATTAGATTTTCTTATTGTATTTAGATGAGATACCTAAATCATATCAACTACAATAGAGGACATTATTTATTTACGATATTTCTTACATTAAGTTGTATTAAATAGTGGGTTCACTATCGCCAAGGAAGTACCACACTTCATGGATCTAGCACACGCTAGGCATCCCACTGACATATATTGTTTAACTTTCTTTTGTGGTCCTTTTTATATTTCAGGTAGTTCCTCCTAGCCAAAAGGAAGCTCTCGCAGTTAGCATTAGATCAAGAAGTCAGAACGCGTGCATGACCTCCAACCGACCATCGCAATAGGTATTCCTCCTTGGCCCATCACCTTATCTGTTTCATCAAATCCATAAAGAAAATGGTGAAACAATAAAGCATAGAATATTGTGATGGTGATTTTACATGCAATATTAATGGAGAAATTTTCTAAGAATAATTGCATGAGTTGGGTGAATGAAAAGAGGGAGTGCTATGGAATGTCATTGTACTAGTCCAGGCAAGACCCGACCAACGATATAGGGAATATACATCAGGCATGAGGTCTTGATCATGTGTAATAAGGTAGTAGGTGTGCCTAAAGGCATGAAGGTGTTGCTGAGGGTTCTTACTATTGAATTTCAAAAATCTAGGAGTTCCTAGTGTGGAGGATAAGTTTTGATAGGAAATGATGGATGGATAGGCTCATTACAATTTTTTCGTAGGTGAATGAGCTTTTGGGACCCAAGGTGTCAACTTCGAGGTTTTCCAACCTATTTAACAAATGTTCATTGGATGTGTGGGGATGGGAGATTGGCTTATGATATTGTGGATTATAGGAAATTGAAGGATTGGGTTGAGGTTTTGATTGATAGTGTTGAGTATAAGTAGGTGTTTGTAGAGGTAGTTGGTAAGGGGGAAGATAATTAAGTGGTTGTGATTGAATAGGTTGGGAAATAGGGTTTTGTTAAGAGATGGGGATATAATGGAATTGATTTGATTGTGTTTGTTGTTCAATGGGATGTTAGATTGGTTTTGCATGGGCTGAGTGGGAATGTAAGTATGAGGTGGTTGAGATACTTGGGTGGATTGATTAGGAAAGATATGGTAGAAGACACTCTGGAGAGGATGATGATGAGTCTAGGTCAATTCTCAATGGTGCAAGCAAGGTGATGACATTGGCATGAATTTGGGATGTGGATATAGGCACATAAGTTTGATTATTCTAATTGGGTGGTGGAAGGACAATATGAGATTCCTACAAAGTCTATATAGGGGAAAAAAATGACAATAGTGGATGAGGAAGTGATGGGAATGGAAGAAGAGGGAGTGGTGTTGATGCAAGGAGATTGGGAAGAATAGAGCCACCAATTGAGTGGACCAATTGGTTTGTGGGATCATAGCAAGATAAGATTTATGGGAGCTAAGTTCACATTGCGTCATAGCAAACTCATTCATAGCTCTAGGGAAGAAAATAACGAGTTGATATGTGAGGACTTGAGTGGGTTCGAGGTGAGAGTGATAAGTATATATTTTTTGGAAAGGGGTTCCATCGATGGGAAGTGATTTCCATTATTTTTATAAGTGGAAAAATACATCCAAAGGCAGGACAACGATATTATAGTGCCGAAAATTTTAAAGCCATGCCTTCCAAATGTGCCCCACAAATTAGTCCATCCCCAACATCGGCCTTACTCAATTAGTCCAATGATCCCCAATGGATGTCAACTCAATCCCCTAGGTGATTTAGGAAATTCAATTCAATCCCCCTAGGTGATTTAGGATCTATTGAAATATGCAAGCTTTTGAGCAGTTTTGGGAAGGGCTACCACTTGCCTTCTCGGGACTCATGTAACCCCCTGGAGCGGAACAGAGGAGAAAAATTCAACATGGAGATTAAATAAAGTTTTAAGAAAATTGGGGAAAATATTTTTGAAGATTCATGGAAGATTTAGAAGTTTTGGGGTAGGTCCACCAGAAGCGGGTTCTCAGGCCTAGGCAAACAAAAGGAGTGCTAAAAAGCACATGAGCTTCAAGAAGTAATCAATGGAAATTTAATCAATAACACTAAAATATGGTGGAATCATATTTTTCACAACACCTAAGTGTAATATGTCTACATCCAATTTTCTCATGCTCAATCATAGAGTCGAACAAAAATCCTATTTTTTACAACCTAAATGGATGAATTAAAAGCTAATCCCCCACCATTATATTCAGAAGTCCATTTCTACTCATAATCATATAAAATTTCATCAAAAAATCCATCGGGAACTCGAGATATGGCCTTCACAAGTTTGCTCTCAAGAGTTCTCATAGTTAGCCATTTTTTCAAGTGGACATGTGTCAAGCACATAGAGCCTAGCGGATTTCATGTCCCTTTCATCCCTTTAGAAAGGGAAATAAAATTACGGCCAACCCTTTTCTAGCCTCCTCGACCCCATATGACCCTAATAACTCATGTTAAGCCCCCGGGAGCTAAGCTTGAGCCTTTCCACTCACCGCATGGATGTTTTCCAAGTGTTGCAACCTGGCACAAAGTGGAAATTGATGTCCCTTTCGTCCCTTTAGCTAAAGGGACATTAGGGAAACAAAAATGTTCCCACCCCTAGACATGCCTTTTGGTTCTCCATACGCCTAAAAATCAACCTCCAGGGGATTCCCTCAAGCTCTTTCACTCAAATGCTCAACTAGTCAAATCCCGCCAAGTGTCATGATGAGGTGTGATGGGGAATTTCACATCCCTTTCGTCCCTTTATCTAAAGGGACATCAGGGGACACAAAAATTATCCAACCCTTGTGCTTGCTTATCGGATAATGTAACGAATCACACACCAAAACCTCAAGACGTTAGTGAAATTTGTAAACTAGGATCTTAACATCCCACCACGCTTCGTAGAACCCGACCTCGAGCCGGGTTTTTTTCTGCAATCCCATACATATGAGCCCCACTTCACCGATGGTTAGGTGCCCCACAAGCCCCGATTATACGATGTAACCAATCGAGTGGGATTTGAACCTAGGTGGTCACTTTGATACCAAATGTAATGAACCGTTACACCAAAACCTTGAGGAATTAGTGAAATCCACACACCATGATCATAACAGATGAATAAATTCGACTTAGCCATTTTCATCATCTTTGTTTCATCTCCCCACACCTCCATACCCTGTCGAACTCTAGAAAATTTTCTCCAAACATCCAAGCAGCCATTTTTGCACTCAACCAACTCCACAAAGTCATCCTCACATTCAAAGTATGATATCTCGAAATAAACGAAGAGAAAACCAAGATTTTTCACCAGATAACTACGAAGTCTCCCAATCAAAAAATATTCATATCTTACAAAATACAAGTCAGATTGAGATGATTTTTTTGTAGAACTCCTCATTTTTTAAGGTCATCGTGATGCAACAAATGGGAGATCGAATGATTCCCTAAATCATTTATTTCATAAAAAACCTCATTTCGTGCCCTAGCTCACATTCATTGATTTCCCATCAATTTGGCAATGGAATTGAGCTAAAAATTTGCACATATACTCTAAATGAAAAACCTATCCAAATGGAGTCAATTTCATCATGATCGGAGGTGAAAACCAGGACACAGTAAATTTTTAAGCTCCATTAATGGATGCCATGTCACTTATGCTTTGAAGTCACTGCTAGGTGAAATTTTCATTTTTATTTTCAAACATTCTGGTGGGCAAAATCAAGTGAAATTTAGAGGATGAGATCGTGACAACAAGCTGAGTCCGAAAATATGTGTTCCATCGCAAACCGAGCACTAGAAATCCACTTTCCAAAAATAGTAAGCTTTCATATACATGTTTGGAAAGTCATCATTAAAAGTGTCTATGATGAAAGTAGTGTGAATCAATATTATCAAGAAGTTAGAATGGTCATCCAAAGAAGAAAAAATGAAAGCTAACACTTACTAAAAATAAAAAACCCCCTATATGGGTGCTTACTAAAAATAGTAAGTCACCCCAAGAAGTGGTCGAGGCAAAGGCAATGTGCATATGATTGAATGAATAAGTTCATCCTATCAGGATGGTCAAGAAGAGGTGAAAATCACCCCTTACCAAAAATATTAAGTCTCCCATTTGGGCACTAGCTATTAATGGTAAGTCACACTCAAAGGGAAGTCTTGGCATAATGGGACATAAAGGGATGGCCAATTAGGCCAACATCATCATTTAGGATCATCCATGGGTATTCGAGATCCATTTCAAGGAACTCGACAGTGTCTCTCGACACTCACTTTGTGGCTCAAGTTACAAGAGTATCATGTGTAGGGTGGAAGTTGCGGTCATCAACAAAACAACTCATTCAAATTGGCAAGATCGGTTATGATCTCCTTCCTGCTTGGAAGGGATCTTCGTGAGTTGTGTTTGTGGTCATCAACAAATTCATTCAACAATGTTCTTAAACACTTAACCCAAGGTGTTTGTGAACCATCCAAAGGAGTTTCTTAGGGTGCAAAGGATTCAAATATTCAGAGTTTCATCGCCTTGAAGCATTCCAATGATTAGAATCAATGGACTTCATCAAGAGCAACATCTTCTCTTCTTCTCTCTCTTCTCTTCCTTCCCCCCAACTTTCTCTCTCTTCAAATGTTCTAATTCTTCATTGGGTTTTGCACTTTTTAATATGCCTTTAAGTTATTCAAAAGTGACTTTAGAAATATGATGTAAAATTAAGTCACCTTTTTTTTATAAAAGGGACTTAATATTTGATAAGGAATGTGAATAGTCTAAAGTAAAAAATAAGGTATATGAAGTGTCATCGGGAAGATGAAGAGTTGCCTCTCTTCTATAAATTGTAATGAGCTCCTCATTTGAGCTTCTTCTGAAATTCTTAACTTCTTAGCTGGTTGTCAATTTGTAATCTCATGAGAGAGTAATTCTTGTGAAGGAACAAAGAGATAGCTGAAATTATTCTATTTTCCCACTCTTGCATTCCTCTATTCTTACTATGTATAATTTCTTCTTGAGCATCAATATAAGAAGAAGGAGTTTATAGCCTTTTTTACTTGAGGGATTTATTGATTCTTTGTGCTCATAAGTCCTAATTGGTCTTGTTGCCATTTGTAGGGTTGTTTCTTCTTAAATTTAATGTGTGTTGGAACTTTCTGATTAATGGGTGTGGGACTCTAATTTTCTACCCATGACATTAATCCCCTCCTTTATTTTTCTCACTCCCTTCCCCTTCTCTCGCAAAGTACTCTCTAGCAAGAAATTGTTAGCTTTTTTGTAGGGTAAGTGGAGTACCCTTGTTGGATCCTCCTGTCAAAAAGACCACCACAGAAATCACTTTTCATGCACATCTAAACATGGAAGTTACAATGTTTAAGTAGAGGAACTTCAACTCCCATAGCATTGGCAAGAAAGCCACAAATTTTTCCACCTAATAAATATTCTCACCAAAAATTTTTAGTGCCCACCATGGGGTAGATTTAATAGCATCTACACTCCAAAATACGACCAGGAAGGTCAAAAAATCCAAAAAGTCAAAAATTCAAAAAAAAAAAAATAGAATTTTAAAATTTACCCAAGCCTTATGTCTACAAATCATGGCTATTTTGGGTAACCCTCACATTGAAAGGTCCAAGCTATTGTTTTATATTCAAAAGGACATTGCTTCATATTTGCAAGAAGCTATTTGGCACAACCAACAAAGCTTCACTCAATACTTTATTACCATTAGATCTTATAGAATAACGTGTCGTTGAACTGGAAAGACAAAGGAAAGTTTAGGATCCACAGAGAAGAGCATAGATTTCCAAGCTAGCGGATTGAAGGTACACTCGACAACAAAGACAAGGAGGAAAAATTGATCCCATCTTTGAAGAACTCCAAAGAAGACAAGAGCTGCTTAGAAATCCAAGGTCTCCACTTTGTCAAGAAAACATTCCCAATGGAATTCCAAGAGTCATCAACCCATTGGACATTGAATTCCCATAAATCAATGAGAATATTGAATATTTCACCGACGTAGAGACTGAAGAAGAAGCTAGAGAAAGAGAAGCAAGAGTTGAAGCAGAGATAAGAGCTCAAATTGAAGAAATCAAGAGAGCTCAAGCCGAAGCCAACGCATGAGCAAGAGCTAAAGCCACATCCTTAGAAAGGTTAGAGGCTAGGATCAAAAATAGAATGATAGATTGTGATCGTGAAGAATGAATTCCAAATATGCCATCGGGTGGAAACATCATCCCACTTTCTCTTCCTCAACCACTCCATGATCTACCAAAATCTCAAGGAAAAACTTCCCAAAATTTAGAGGATATGGTTCACAAGGTCCCAAGGATCATGTAAGCAACACTCATCACTACCTACGGTGTATTGGACATAGAACACGAGGATGTTTCTATCCGAATCTTTGTGGAATCACTGCAAGAGAAAGTTTCCAAATGGTTCTATATGCTACCCCAAGGTCTATCACTTATTGGGAAGACATAAGAATTATATTTAAACACAAAGTTAAAATATACAGAGGAATACCAAGATCTCTTGGTCTAGTTGGTGCAAATGAAGAAAGATGCTTTTAAATCAATGAGAGACTTTATCGCCAAATATAACCAGATAATAAGAAGGATTCTTGAAGATGTCGTGCCTCCTGAAAATAACTTGAAAAGGTTCTTCATCAATGCTCTACCATCGGAAGTTGGTTTCTTCCTCGAAGAACCCAACCCGTGGGATTCAAGGAAGTGCAAAACTTTATGATCGAGAATGAATATGATTTGATCTTTTCTCTCGTGTTAGGCCCTAAAATATTGGCTAAGTACCAAAGGGCACACACGCACAGGACTAGTAAGAAGAAGGGTGCTCAAGGAAAGCGCGCAGACAAAGGGGTTTTAAAATGTTTAAGTGAAACCAAGGAGTGTGTGGGAGGCGTAACATGGGTTTAAAGGACTTATCCATATTTTATGTTCTAAGGGTACTTAAGGAAAAGTATGAGGACCCGACTAGGCATGATGAGTGGATAAGGTGCCACTGGAACCTTGAAGGTCAAGAAAAAGATATTCCACACGGGAATATTCCTAGAAGACATCATTACAAAGAGTGGAGGGTTTGCAAATGGATAAACATTCACCAATGGACGAACACATCAACACTTGGCACTCAATCTGCTTAGGAGAAAAGGCATGGCGTGGTTAATGGTCTTATATAAAGAGATGCATAGGTCGAGTAGAGATAGAGAAAAATATGATGGAAGACAAAGAGAATGTAAAGAAAGAAAAGGAGAGTAACAAAGTGTCATAGTAATGTTAGGATTTAGAGCACTTAGTGCTAAGGGTTGTAAGGGATGTCATAAGCCTATGTATGGAACTAGGATCTGTAATAAGGGTTAAAATGGGAAAATTATAGTTAGGGACTCGTGATCGTAGAATCTTACAAGAGCCAAGTCTTTTTCAGTATTGTATATGGTCTGAGATGACCCTTTTGATTGTAATGTGGCTACCATAACTCCTTTAAATCAATATATATGTGGGTTCGTTCTGTATAAATTGTTTATGGGTGTAAACCCTCATGTTATATGACTTGTCATGGCTCAAATCTAGTTTATTATGCTTCTTAAAAATGTTATTTAGCTTCTGTAATGCATTAATGTGTGGATCTGATTAGTTGCACCTTCTACCTTTTTAAATAAGTGAATGTACTTCTACTTCTGCAAATCATCCTCCATTAATGGCGAACCTTCTCACAAATCTCACATAAAGGAGGGGCTCGCACCCGTGTGTGCCTCGGGTGAGTGCCCAATGCCCGCTGGGTGATAAGTCGGTCTCGCTTGGGGTTAGAAAATAATATTAAGGGTAAATAAATGACTACATCTAGCAAAGTGAAAGTTCCTAATGAGAAACAAAAAGGTCGAGTTCAAACTCTACCACCATGCACTCCAATGTTCTAGAAAATGGCAAATGACAAGGTTTCCATGAAGAAACAATTGTCTCAAATCTCCACGTGAATGCTCCAAGGGATCTTGATCCTCCGAATCACCGAGAATCATCCCGCCTCCTTGTAGGCTTGATCTCGAAGCACTTGTTATCCAAAATAAGCCCTCGCTTATTTTTGGCTAACTTCCTTTCATTCCTTCCTTCCTTCCTTGTGTCTCGCTTAAATTTTTTAACTTTTCAAGCACTCAAATTTTTTTGGAAATGGCTCCATAAGATAGATAATTTCCTCACCTTTCCAAAAAGGTAAAGTTTTCTTCCGACTCCTTATATTTTGCAAGTTATGGCTCGGTGGAGTTTTTGAGAGAAATTTTCCTAGAAGGTCCACGAACCAATCGAATGTGCCATGTGGTGGTGGAATGGTGGAGCAGCTTAAGAAAAGTTAGAAATTTTTGCTAAGGAAGCATCAGGGGCACAAAGGACAATATTTTTCCCGCGGTTCCACAAAGGAAAAATGATTTAAGGCCCGCAGCGAATCAAATTGTGCCACGTGTCCATGAGGCCATCGGAGGTCAGACTGTGGGAGGAAAGTTGGAAAATTTCCAAAGTTGGGTGCAAATGAAAAAAATTCCGTGGCCCCGCAAACCAATAGGAGGTTGCCACATGTCTAGCAATTCGATGCAAGGCAAAGGAGCAGAGTGATTTTTGACTTTTTGCTAAAATTGATCGGGGGCGCAAAAAGGAAATCATGGTCCAAGGCCCACAATGAATAGAAACCCGCCACATGTCCATGGAGCCATCGAAGCGGCGGGCACGGGATAATTTCCAAATTTTGCCAAAATGTTTCCAAAAGGCGTGAAGGAAAATATTTTCCCACAGTCCCGAAGAGAGAAGAAATCTGATTGAGACCCGTGCCCAATCGGAAGATGACACATAAGATCGGACCGGTGAGGCAATGAGAAATTTTGGAAAATTTTCCAAAATTCAAAAGGGCGTAAACGGCATTTGAGCCTCATGAACCAATCAAAACCTATCACGTGGCATTGGAGCGGTGGGAGGCAGAACTTTTTGGGGAAATTTTCCCAAATTCAAAAAAAGAGGGAAAATTTTCTGTGTTTGAGCCCGCCACGATCCGATTTTTGCCCTGCTTTTGCCCTAAATCTTCGTAGAGGGCATATCTTTCGATCTAGAGCTTAGGTTTTCTCAATTTTTGTGTCATTGGAAAGCTATTGAAGTCCTCTACACGATGGAACCTTTAATTTTGTTTTTTTGTGGAGTTGAGTGAGAGAGAAATAAAAAACACCTCTGCATGGGGAAAAGAGTATAACCGACATTCAACCACCATTTTTAATGTAGTATGGCTTCCATTCTTCTCCAAAGATGGTCAAAAATCTTGGAGAATGAGCTCTTAAGGGTACCCATGTTGTTTTGATGAATTTGGTCGATGGTTGAATGATTCTTTCCATATTCCCATATTTCTCCCTCCCGGCTCGGGTTTTCATTGTTAAAAAGCCAATTCGGCTCATTTGTAAAAGGTTGATATTTTTATGAACTACATGCTCCCTTCTTCACCCTAAGAATCGAATTTGTGGAATATCAAACCTCTTTTAGGACTCGCAACATGTTTTCTACCTCTTTGTTGTTGTAATGCACCGCATTGAACAATGAAAATGACAATGTAAGCTCTGCAGAATCGGCCTTTTCAATCCTTTTCTTGTGTTGTTTGCTCATTTTGACCCTTCATTACAGCTTTAGCCATTTGTGCATGATGTTTTTTGCATTTCTATAATCTGTGTCAATTTGCATAACTAGATTTCCATCACTCCTTTTGTGTATCACCTTGTAAGTTTCGCTTTTATCCTCTTTTCCCCTTCTATCCTTTGTCTCCTTGGCAAAATTAGAGTAGGATTTTGAGTTAAACCTTTGCAAAGTTCATGCATACATCCGATCAAAGGAGTAGAGGAACCATCCTTTAACCTCGAGACTCTTTTCCCATTTCCTCGCAAGTCCCACACTTGGGGAAAAGATTCAATGTTGTGCAATCACACCGGATGCCCATTGTCAAACTAGAAATCTGAGAAAACATCCAGGGGTGCTACTGATTTGCACTAACATTTTTAGCACATCGGGTGGGACCTTAGAGGTCTTCATCTTCATTACAACAAAGTTGATGTGTATTTGTTGTAAGTTTCGCTTAAAAGAGCCTAATTTGCACATCCGCGACTCCAAAGAGATAAAATGAATCGGTTTCAGTAGTCCAAGTCTCGAAGATTCATGAGAAGGATCCAAACAAGGTCAAGAGCCAAAAATTATTGTTTGAGTATCTCGCAGCTATCCCCAGAAAAAGAGGGAGAGGAAGAAAAATTCAAAGGTCTCCATCTCCACCAAACAAACTCTATCAACTCCTCCACCTCGTAGACCTTTCACCCAATCAACAAGGGTTCTCAAGCCAATTAGAATGGAACAACATAACCCTTATGTGAACTTCACCGGTAGTAACCCACTTGCTCTCAATGCACAAAACCCAGCCTTCCAAGCTAAAGATTGAAGAACATCCCATACTTTACTAGAGAAAATCGACCACTCTTGGTGATCATGCCAAAGACATTACTAATGTTTGTGCAATCCATGAGATTGTTGAGATGTAGATTGATGTCAAATTGTTGGCATATTCATTGAAAGGGAAAGCCTTGCAATGGTTCAGAGCCTTGGGCGTGCTCTATCTAAAATTGGAACCAACAGTGCATAGCCCTCCATGAGCGGCTGATAAAAGGGAGATAATTTGTCTCTTTTGGAACAATCGACAACTATCAAGAGAGCTCCCAATGAGCAGCTAATTGACTTCAATTTCCAATTTCAAAGGACTCGGATAGAATTCCAAAGGCGTAAGGAAGGCCAACAACTAAAGGTGCTTTCTTATACTATCTCAAAGCTTTAAATTCGATATTTCCATGTTAATTCAATCCATGGGAGGTGTAAATATACCTGTAGCTTATAGTATTGCCATTGGGGCTGAGAATTACTTAATTCAAGCCGGTAAAGCTGGCTCTTAGGCCTCCCATGCCCTTATACCCAAACTTGGAAAGCTCAAGCACTAGTCAATCACCCACTTTAGCTCCTATTCCCACTCCTAGAAATCGAGTTCGAATGAAACTTTTACTTCATCCTCTAGTGCTTCAAAAGAACTTCAAGAAGTCATGAAACAATTACAAAATTTAGGCAATGAGCCGGTTAGACTCAAGAAGCAGCAAGCCCAAAGTTTTATACCTTTTTATCGGTCTCAAACTCAACCTAATAGGTAACCATATCGCCTAATAGGCCACCCAATCTAACTGTCAGAATCAAAATCAAGTAAGGCCTCCCGCCAATAGACCATTTCAGCCCTATAACCCCAATGCTACATCTACCTCTAAAGCCTTAGTGCCAAGGCAAAATAACATAGCTCAAGAGTATGATTGGTGTTTCCCATGTAATGAACCTCGCAGCAATGACTTCTATGTGCTTCAATGGTGCTTTGAATCAAGCCTCGATGGTGACAAAACTGGGTGTTGAGGGTGAAGTGAATTAAGAAACAAACCAACAACAAGGAACACCTCAAAGAAAATACAACTCCAAGTGAGACTACACTTGTGAACCGGCAGTCAAGATTTTTGTGGTATGAGTCAAACAATTCCTCATAATGTAGTAGCTAACACAAGTTCAAAGAAGAGGAATATTGGTGAAGGGCAATCATTAACTCCTGTGTGATCCACAACCTTCCATCACTCCACAAGGTGTTGGCAAGTAAAATGTAGTTCCAAATGTCCAAGGACAACCCAAGCCACCTTCTAGACCAGCTCAAATGCCGCTTGTTACAGCCCATGTGCAAGAAAGGAATGTACAAAGCAAGGGACATCAAAGAGATGTTTCATCCCCATTTAGCATCATTGAGCAAATGAAGAAGACAAACATGAATATATCTATGTGGGAATCATTATCCATCCCAGTGCCAAAGGGATCTACTACAAGCCGCCATGAAGAATTGGTAAACTTCAAATTAGCAAGCTCATCATCAAGAGAAGGTACTCACAAATGTTGAGAAGCTTTTAGACAACAAGGTAAAGTTTTGAAGCCCCCTTCATTCTATGTTTCATTGATCATTGGGGATAAACTAGTACACAATTGCATGATTGATTCTCAAGGCAAGTAGTTCTATAATGGCCAAGAAAATAGCTGATCAACTCGGGCCTCTAATATGAAGTCATATCCAAAGGGGTGGTGCAATTGGATGGGACAACAAGAATAACATTTGGGGTAATCAAATATTTGATCCTTACTTTGCATGCATGTCTCAATGTCATCAGATGTATTACAAGATGTGTCGCAATAGATTTACCACCACTTTTTTCCCTATGTTTATCAAGGGATTTCACAAATTAGAATTGGAGGATATTTATCTGCTGATTGGTCACACATGTTGTTTAGAACAAGATATGGAACTAAGGCCATAATCGTGTTTGAACCTATTGCAAAATTTCACATTGAGCCTCATACTCCAAGCCCAATCAATGCCAACCTGCTTAGCATTTGATCAAGAGGAATATTCGAGCATAGATGAAGCTAACACCAAAGTCGAGGCATACCATATTTGACTCTTGATGAATGAGCAAGCAAGGTACATGATTTTGATTCCTACAAGGAAATAGAAGAATCAACTAGGAGTTTATCGCATGCATGAAGAAAATCAACCTATTCTTAGCATCACCAAGATAGACCACAAAGATGACAATGAGGTATGGTAGCTATTCTTTGATGGATCAAGAAGTAGACAAGGTGCAGGAGGGGGAGCTATGCTTGTTTCACCTCAAGGCATTAAATATTATTCAGCTTTTTAGATTTCAGGTTTACATGTTCTAACAACACCGTTGAATATGAAGCTTTGATACAAGGATTGCATTGGTCAAGAAAAAGAGTTATCAAAACTTACAAGTCTTTGGTGACAAGTGAGTTGATTGTTAATCAAGTTAAAGGACAACATGCTGCCAAAAATGACTTGCTCAAGTGTTATAAAAATAGGTGTGGGACCTCATTGGGGATTTTGAAGGCTTTGGCACCAACTCCATTCCTATGAAAGAAAACCAATCTGTTGATAGGCTTATAGCAGCTGGGGCAGCCTTTGATGTTATGGAAAGTATCAAAGAAGATAAAGTGCATCCAAACATTCATGTGATTGTGAGGCCATCGTGCTAGATAATAATGTAAGTTGGTAAGTGTTTGAAAGTGACCAGCAAATCATCAATTTCTTGCAAGAAGAAGTGAGTTCTCACCAAGAATCAAGAAAAATTAGAACAAGAGTGATGAGACAAAAATATGTCTCATTATATCACCAAATAACATTCTTATTCTCTCTCTCAAAATAAAGCTTTCAAGTGAATTTAGATGTAGTTTTAATAACATATATCATATTTAAAGTAGAATATAGGATTTATCTTATCATCTCGTTAGAAATATATTTGCAATCTACTTGTTATTTCTTGATATTTCTTCTAAAGTTGAATGTACAGTAGTGTGTAGAAAATGGAATAAACAACTATACTCCAAGTTCATAGATCGCAACCACGGAAATTCTTCACGCAGCTACGGAAATTCTTCACACAAATACATAAATGCCCGGGCACTACCAAAATTATTCATGCAACTACGAAATGCCCAACTAGTGAAAATTATTCACTAGTCAATGCTCAGTACATTGTGTATGAATAATTTTCGTAAATGGGCAATATTCCGTAGCTTTGTATGAAGAATTTCCATAACTGCGTGAAGAAGATTCACTAGTTCGTATTTGGGCGGGTCATTTCCGAATTTCCATACCATGCTATGAAGAATTTCCGTAGTTTCCGTAGTGAAGAATTTTTGTAGTCTGAAGAATTTTTGTAGTCTGCATCTATGAACTTGGAGTATAGTTGTTTATGACATATTTTCTACACACTATTGCATTCCAACTTTAGAAGAAATATCAAGAAATAACAATAATTAGATTGCAAATAGATTTCTAAAGAGATGATAAGATAAATCCTATATTCTACCTTAAATATAATATCTTTATTAAAACTACATCTAAATTCACTTGAAAACTTTATTTTGAGAGAGAGAATAAGAATGTTATTTGGTGATATAATGAGACATATTTAGGTCTCATCATTTTACCACACTTAACTTCTTGCATGCCCTCATCAAATGATGTCACTTCCCTTAATTCTCTCCCAATCTAATTTTTACAATACTTCGCATCTTTCAAATTGTCTTCTCCTTTTTCATGATAGTAGTCAACTAAGATTTTAGAAGTAAAATTTTTACTTTTTTAATTCATGCTCTCATGAGGTTTTCCGTAGATAATGTAGAGATATTTTTCCCACACTTAACTCTTTGTTTATGACTCATGTGTTCTTCAAAATATCCCAGAGAGTGAGTCTCCCCACACTTAGCTTTGTCATGCCCTCATTTGGTTTTTTTTCCCCCATTCATTAGTTCATTATAGATCTTAATTGTCCAACTGAAAAATTCATCTACATCATTTTCTTTGTTCTTCACACTTGATCAACACATGGAGATCTTGAAAATTTCTCTCCTTTTTTTTACACTTTCAGAAGTGAATATTTTTGTAATTAAAACAACAAATAAAAATATTCAAGAATAGAAAAATAGAAGTTACCATACCATACTATGAAGTAGTTATCCTTGCTTTCATCATGTTGTATAACCGTGATTTCCATCTACAAATGAAAAAAACACCCAAATAGATATTAAGTCAAGGTCTTATCAAACGCATTCTATAGAACTTTTCGAGAAGAAAATGATTTCATCAACCAAGTCGGCATAAGAGAAGCAAATCATGGGTCCAAGAAAGACTTTGAAGTGCAAATTTTATTTTATTTTGGTTTGGGGGGAAAGCAAACATTTGTCGGGTTTTCAACTTTCCCTTCCATTTTTTGGTTTGGGAAAAGCAACCTTTGTTGGTTTTTAACTTTTCCCATGACGAGTGATTTTTAAGATTAACATTGACTATTGATATCTGTGCAATATTTTGGTGTTTTCGAATGGGAAAATGAATTTTTCATAAAAATTGAGACAATAAAGGGCATCAAGATGAACAATCGATGAAAATGAGGAAACTTTCAAAATACTTGCATGCATCATAAGATATTTTTTGTAAAAAAATCTTCAAAGACCTGTATTTTCTTAGTAAAATGCATTCAAAATGTGATATTATCTCATTTCTCAACAATAATGAGAAATTCAAATGATCTAGAAAGCTTAGATCAAATGTAGAATAAGACCCAAAAATTGTTTGATCAATTTCTTTATGAAACTCATGAGTAGTTTGGATCCCTTTAAAAACCCTATATCAAAACATATAACATGTTATTTATTTTGAGCAACGTGCATTCAAACTAAGATATCTTAATCATTTCTAAATGAAAATGGGAAATTCAAAATGATCTGAGAAAGACCATTTCATGTTAGAAAAAACCCAAAAAAATTGATCTATTTTTTTTGTCATGAGCCATCTTGATGCCCATTTCATCTCCATATCGTAAAATGCACCTATTTTTCATGCGCGATTTCCATATCATATGATTCTTTTCTCTTTTGATATTATCTTTAATGTGCCATGTATGTTGATTTTGTAATTTTTGCAATAATTATGTCATCTAAAAATAGATGCTTCAAAGGAATTAGCTCCTTCAAATTCAAATCTCCAATAATTATAAAATAATTTAGAACAAGTCTCTTTATTAAATAAATACAGAGTCGATTTTTGCACTCTTTGCATGAGACTTAATTGATTAAAAGATACGCAATCAGAGCATTCATCGTGATGCAAATTTATTTCCTCTTTGTATGTAAAATTTATTTCTAAATCAATTAAGTCGATACAAGGAATATCTTAACAAAATTTGACTAATTCATGAAATAAAAATGAGATAAAATAGGAATGCATGTTATTTGAATTTTCTAACAACTACATCGAGTCATTGTTTAAAAAGGAATGTCTTACTTATTAAATGTAAGAGTTAAAAATAGAATTCTCTTGTAAATATGCTTGAACTTTTAACCAAATGAGTTGTTATATGAAGAATAATGCAAACCTTTTATGCATTTGTCTACCATGTTCTAATAACTTTCATTATTGTATAAAGATTCATTTTTTAATAAATTTGAAATGCGAATGAATTTTTCCTCATAATAGACGGGATTTTTCAATATGTGGTTTGGAGCAAAATCATCTTTTCCTTTAACTCCCAATTTGTTTACACAAATATTCCACAGAAAAAGCACTCATAGTGTCTTGGCTAACCTACACAAAGTTAGTTTTTTTCTTTTTTTTTTCTTTTTTTTTTTTACATTTGTGATGACATCATCATACAAAAGGGCATAAGCATTTGTATGTCAACCTTGGTATTGAATCTAATACATGTAAACAAAAATATTTTAGACTAGGAAACCCAAATCAATTTAGACCCTATAAAAATATATTATGTTACAATTTTATAAAGATTAAGAAAATTTATCATCAAATTCCTATTGTCCCCTTCCATCACACCAAAATACATGGGTAACTAGCCACATTTATAATCATGTGTGTATATAGGAAATAGAACTAGGTACAAGTTTTATTTGATGACAATACATATTTCTATTATGAATTTTCATTCATATGCTGATTAAGGTAGTCATCTTATCAACACCTATAATATCATATTGAAATTCTCAATATGAATATAATAGAAATATTTCTTATGTTAAATAATTGTATAAACACATGTCTGATGGACTAAT
Source organism: Taxus wallichiana var. yunnanensis (assembly GCA_018340775.1). Lineage (NCBI taxonomy): Eukaryota > Viridiplantae > Streptophyta > Pinopsida > Cupressales > Taxaceae > Taxus > Taxus wallichiana. Next base: position 713,723,414 of record CM031243.1, read on the forward strand.
ATAAAATGGTGTTTCCATGTTATTGAGGAGGGAGTTTCTTTTGGAAATCTCCATCAAGTTTCTAAATCTAATTACGTAAAAAAAATTTAATCTATTTGCAATTTTTCATAACTTGTAAAAAAAAAAAATGCGCCTAGAAATGAAATTTGCAAAAAAATAAATTGTCCCAAATCCTCATGAAATGAAATTATAGGAAAAGAAATTTTTTAAAAACTTGAAAGGAAATTCTAATCTAGTTCATTAAAATAAATTCTAAAGAAGGACTATTGAATAAGAATCTCCTATCACAAATCTTGTTAAGAGGTATTCTACATCAAAAATACTCTTTTAGAAAAATCATGAGTCTCCTAATAACACCATGATCCCCGACACAAGGCGCACAAAAATGACGGTCATTGGCATCATTTAACCAACTCATAGATAAAGTTGGTGTCATTATAACCAAGGCGGTGACTAAAGTATTTTCAAAAGGAGAAAGGAAAATCTTATTCAACAATACTTCTTCCTAAGAAAACATACAGAAATTAAATATGCATGAAAAGGAAACACACAAATAAACTCTAAAATAAATCTGCAAGAAATAAACTATGCTAAGAAATAACAAAAAAATCCTCCTCCTTGGGGAAGAGCGGCTTTTGGCCATTCTCTTCCCTTTGGTTTGGAGAAACTATAATTAACTTTTAAAACCTGCACTTTATTGATTCAAAACTGATTTACAAAATATGTCCCCTTTCCCAATATATGGAAGAGGTATTTATAGACATTACTCCTAGTTTACTTAGTCCAACTCCAAGAACTAACTACCTATTCTTGGGTGGATTTATTAAAGCAATAAATACTAAACAAACTTGACTAAAACAACCCACTTATCATGGAGAATATTTCTACAACTCATCCCTTTAATCTAGGAACATAAAGTGGGAGAGTACTTATTCAACATTCCTAATACTATTCCACCATTTCGACATCCAAACATGGAGAGAAAAATGGGGAGTGCAAAGTCCATGACTTTGAATTCTTCTTAAATGCCACATACATTCATGACTTTGGATTGCCACATGTTTGGATCTATATTCTTGGTTGATGACGTGGAAGCAAAGAGTGAAAATTTGAATAGTTCGGTGCTCCTTTACATTATTTTGGAACAAACCAAAATAATTTCACTATTGGGATTTAAGTCACTTACGTGAAGAATTTCACATTCCACCTACCATTTCCGATTTATTCCATAATTTCCGTAATGTCAAGAATTTAAGTTTGGAGAAGAATTTCCATAATGATCATTGAAGAATTTCCATACAATGATATCTATGAACTTGGAGTTAGTTGTTTATGACCTGTTTTCTACACACTATTGCATTTCAACTTTAGAAGAAATATCAATAAATAACAACAATTAGATTGCAAAATAGATTTCTAAAGAGATGATAAGATAAATCCTATATTCTACCTTAAATATGATATTTGTTATTAAAACTACATCTAAATTCACTTGAAAGCTTTATTTTGAGAGAGAATAAGAATGTTATTTTGTGATATAATGAGACATATTTTGGTCTCAAGAAGTATGGTGATCATGAATCATTGAGAACCAACAAACTACAAAGGCTCACTCTAGAGTCCATCTTTAATCCTAATGATCAATTTATGAAGGAGAAAGCAAATATCCAAGTCAGGAGAAGATTCAATGCCCATCTCAAAGGGGGAGAAGGAAAATCACTACAAATTTGGTAAAGTGGCAACCAAGAGAAAGAAAGGTATGAGTTCATGAAACTTTTCCAAGAGTTCCCAGATATATTTTCTTGGAGCTATGAAGACTTGAGAGGTTTAAATCCCAAGCTAGCTCAACATACAATTGAATTAGATCCAAGTGCTAAACCCATCAGGAAAAAACAAAGGCCAGTCAATCCACACATGGAGCCTCTAATGAAGAAGGAATTGAATAAGTTAATAGAGGCAAGTATCATATTTCCTATCAAGCATTCAAGTTGGGTAGCAAACTTGGTTCCAGTTAGAAAGAAGAGTGGAGAAATCAGATTGTGTGTAGACTTTAGAGATTTGAATAGAGTATCCCTCAAGGATCATTACCCACTTCCTCTATGGAGCAAATTTTGCAAGTTGTTCTTTGGATCGAGAGATTTTCATTGTTAGATGGTTATTTAGGGTATAATCAGATCATGGTAAAGGAGGATGATTAGTTCAAAATAGCCTTCACCACCAAATGGGGGACCTATGCATATAGGAAAATGCCATTTGGGTTGTCCAACGCAGGAGCTACCTTCCAGAGGGAAATGGATATGGTGTTCAAGGGACTGATCAACAAAATAGTGTTGATATACCTAGATGATATTACTATATTTTCTAAAAGTGCAGCAGATCATCTCTTTCATTTGAGACAAGTGTTCCAAAGATGTAGAAGATTTGGGGTATCCTTGAATCCTAAAAAATGTATTTTCTAGCTCATGAAGGAAGGCTCTAGGCCACATTGTTTCCAAAGAGGATTAGCAATTGATCCAAAGAGGGTTAAAAATAAAAGCACTACCATTACCAAGTCACAAGAAGGCCCTCAAAGTTTCTTGGGAAGAATCAATTTTGTTCGAAGGTTTGTTCCGCACTTTTACAGCCCTTGTCAAGCCAATAACTATGATGTTGAAGAAAATCATGGCTTTCAAATGGACAAATGAAGGCAAGGAAAGTTTTGAGGTCAAAGAGGCTATCTCAGTTCCAACTCTAATTAACCCAGATTTCTCTAAGAATTTTATTCTTTATGCATTGGAGGTGATGATATTATTTCTTTTAGTATGAGAATAAAGAAAATAGCATCCAATCTTTGTTTATTTGGAGGACTATGAGGTGAGGTATTCTTTCATTGAGAAGTATGTTTTGCAGTGATTAGGAGCTTGAAGAAATTTAAGCATCTAGTTTCAAACAACAAGGTTCAACTATTGGTTTCTCATGTGGGAGTTAAGGACTTCCTCCTCAACAAAGACCTAAATGAAAAATGCGCAAGGTGGATTACTTGTGTCATGGAGTATGACATTGAGATCAAAGTCACCAAGCTGGTCTGAGGAAGGGATTATGTGAGCAATTGGTTTTGAGCAAACCAATGGAAGTAAGCAATGAGAAGGATATTTTTTTGCATTGCAAGACAACCAAGAACAAAGAGGTGTTCAAGAGAGAATGGTGGTATGCTCACTCCTTCCTGGACCCAAGAATAATGCAATTCTTAAAAATAGGCCTATGCCCTCCGAGAGATAAAACAAAACCAAGAGAAGACACTTCATATTGTAGGATGTCCCATATGCACTTATTGATGGTGTCTTGTTCAAGAAGGATATAAATGGAGTGTTGATGAGATGTATTGGGACAAATCAAATTAATAGAATGTTAGAAGATTTCCATGATGGATCAGTTTGAGGGGCATTTTGCTTCAAGAGTGACAAATTTCAAGATTATGAAGGTTGGATATTATTGGCCCAAGGTATTTTGAGTGATTGTTATACATGGATCAAGAGGTGCAAAATTGTGCATTCTTTACAAGGAAAGAGACATTATGCCCTTCCATTGCACCTAATTTTAGTGACCAACCATTCATGTAATGGGGTTTGGACTTCATTGGAGTCATTAACCCAAACTCAAGCCAAGGGCACAAGTGGATCCTAACAACAACAAACTACTTCACCAAATGGATTGAGGTAGTGGAACTTAAAGAGGAAAATGAATCTATCATTTTAGACTTCTATGAGGGGATAGTAACCAGATTTGCATACTTGCCACTATAATATTAGATAATGCATTGGCATTCATAGGATCAAAGGTAACTGAATGGGCTATTAAGAATGGGATCTATCTGAGCACTTCATCAAATTATTACCCTCAAGGTAATGGCCAAGATGAGTCTACCAACAAGAACTTATTAAAGATCATCAAGAGGACTCTTGATGAAAATCGAGACTTGGCACACCAAACTGAAATCATCCTTATGGGATGATAGGATAACTCCCAAGAGATCCACACTCTCCATTCAAGCTTGTTTATGGAAGGAAATCTTGCCTATGTCACTTGAGTTGCCAATGTTGGAACTCATGAAGTAATTGGAATTGTTAGAGTTTGAACTCATGGAGGTTAGATATGTAGAATTGATTGAAATCTAAGAAATCAAAGAGCATGCAGCCCAAACAATGGAGAAGGGCCAAGCCTTGATCAAGAGAACCTTTGATAGGAAAGCTAAGGCTAGAACCTTCCAAGTTAGATCTAGTGTTGAAATGGGATGCAAACCGAGCAAAGCCAGAAGGCATTCAAAGTTTGATGTCATTTGGAGTGGCCCCTACATGGTCACAAAATGTAAGAACAACAATGCCTTCCAATTTTCTACATTGATGGTGGAGAATGTGCAGATTCTAGTTAATGGAATCCATCTAAAGGATTGCTACTAGAAGGAAACTACCCACCTTGTACATATTAGCTTAGATTTTTATTCCTCCAAGTGATTGTGCACATTGTTCTATTGAAGCTTAGTTTTACATTTCCTAAGTGCTTTAGCACAAGCTTTGTTGTCCCAAGGATGCATCTTTGAAGGCCATGTTCCAGATCAAGTGATGTTCTACTCTCACAATCTTCCTTCTAGAGATTTTCTAATGAGTTGAGAGTACCAAGAAGTTAAAGTAATGACTCCATGCCCAATGGATTGTTTCAAGAAACTGGTTACTTCATCCAAGAAAGGTCAAATGACCCCTCTGAGTCGCCAAAATTGTTATCCAAAATAAGCCCCTTGCTTATTTTTGGCTAACTTCCTTTCATTCCTTCCTTCCTTGTGTCTCAGTCAAATTTTTTTCACTTTTCAGACACTCAAAATTTTCTGAAATGGCTCCATAAGATAGATAATTTCTTCACCTTTCCGAAGGTAAAGTTTTCCTTCTAACTCCTTGTATTTTACAAGTTATGGCTCGGCAAAGTTTTGAGGGAAATTTCCTAGAAGGTCTCATGACCAATCAAAATGTGCCACGTGGCGGCGGAATTATGGAGCAAAGGAGGAAAGTTAGAAATTTTTGCTAAGGAAGCATCGGGGCACAAAGGAAAATATTTTTCCCGTGGGTCTACAAAGGAAAAATTATTTAAGGCCCGCAGCGAATCAAAGTGTGCCACGTGTCCATGAGGTCAATTTAGCGAGGTCGGATCGGGCGGGAGGAAAGTTGGAAAATTTCCAAAGTTGGGCAAAAATAAAAAAATTATCCAGTGGCTCTGTGAACCAATAAGAGGTCGCCACGTGTCTAGTAGGCCGGCGGTGGAGAAGGTGGAGGAGCGGAGTGATTTTTGGCTTTTTTCCAAAATTGATCGGGGCGCAAAAGGAAATCTTGGCCCGAAGGCTGCGACAAATAGAAACCTCGCCACGTGTCCATGGAGCCATTGAGTAAGCGGGGCGGGAGAACTTCCAAATTTTTCCAAAATGTTTCCAAAAGGTGCAAAGGAAAATATTTGCCCGCGGGCCGAAGAGAGAAGAAAACTAATCAAGGCTCGCACCCAATCGGGAAGATGACATGTGGCATCGATCAAGGGAGGCAGTGGAGAAATTTTGGAAAATTTTCCAAAAATTCAAAAGGGTGTAAAATGGTCATTTGAGCCCATGGACCAATCAAAACCTCCCCGCGTGGCATTGAAGCGGTGGGGTGGAACTTTTGAGGAAATTTTCCCAAATTCAAAAAAGAGGGAAAAATTTTGGGTTTAAGCCCATCGATTCGATTTTTTCCCTATTTTGCCCTAAATCTTCAGAGGGGCATATGATCTAGAGCTTGGTTTTTCTCAATTTTGGTGTCATTTAAAATCTATTGAAGTCCTCTACACGATGGAACCTTCAATTTTGTTTTTCGGGGTGGAGTTTAGTGAGAGAAAATGAGAAAATGCCTCTGGCATGGGGAAAAGAGCAGAATCGACGCTTCAACCACCATTTTTAATGCGATGGCTTCCATTCTTCTATAGCATGGTCGAAAATCTTGGGAATAAACTTTTAAGGGTACCCATGTTGTTTTGATGAATTTGGTCGGTGGTTGAATGATTCTTTCCATATTCTGCATTTCTCCCTCCCGGCTCAAGTTTTCATTGTTAAAAAGACAATTCGTGCTCATTTGTAAAAGGTTGGATATTTTTATGAACTACATGCTCCCTTCTTCACCCTAGCAAGAATGAATTTGTGGAATATCAAACCTCTTTTAGACTCCAACATTTTTTCTACTACCTCTTTGTTGTTGTAATGCACTACATCAACGATGGAAATGACAATGCAAGCTCGTGAATCAATTTTCAATCCTTTTCTTGTGTTGTTTGCTTCATTTTGATCCTTTATTATAGTTTGGAAATTTGTGCATGATGGTTGTTACATTTTTATAATCAGGTCAATTTGTAGAACTAGATGTCCATCACTCCTTTGGTGTATCACCTTGCAAGTTTCAGTTTTCTTTTCTTTTCCCCCTTTATCCTTGTCTCCTTGGCAAAATTAGAGTAGGATTTTGAGTTAAACTCTGCAAATTTCATGCATACATATGATCAGAGGAGTAGAGGAACCAACCTTTAACTTGGAGAATCTTTTCCCATTTCTGCAAGTCCCACACTTGGGGAAAAGATTCAATGTTGTGCAATCATACTGGATTCCCATTTTCAAACTAGAAATCTGGGAAAACATCCAGGGGTGTTGCTGATTTACACTAACAACACCACCACCAATGCTATGTGTGATGTTGATGAACCAAAAGAAGAAGAATAAGGTGATGATGGAGGCTACCTTGAGGTCGAAGAGGTTAATGGTGAGACTCAAAATGGCCTTATTGAGTATGTTGAAGGAGATGAAGATGATGATGATGAAGAAGCTCCAAGATTATTGTGTGTGTGTTCACGTGGGCTCAATCAAAGAAAGCAACTTCATCTTCAATAGCTAATGCAACGAAGAAGAAGAAATAATATCCTCCCATTGAAATTCCACAAAATAATATCATCAAGCAGAGGGTCACCACTACCACCATCAATGGACTCAGCCAAAGAAAAATAGACCCACTAGTTAGCAAGAATCCCACTGCCACATCAAGTAAGTCTTCTAGTCCTTCCCCTAGTTCTAAAGTGTCTAAGAATAATTCTTCTTCAAATGTTACTCCTACAAAATCATCTAAAGTAGCACCAAATTCTGCTTCCCCATCCCCTTCTAAACCAATTACCATGTATGTTAAAGAAAATCAAACTCCCAACCATGCCTTCACCATGTAAATATTCCATCACCCTTGGAACCTCAAATTCATCTGTCATGATCCCATTTGATTATGTAGAATACGTGAGTAAAGCCAAGGTTCTAATCATAAAACTAGAGTATTTACAAACACACCCTACCGAATTTGATAGGTTGGTTAATGTAGTCTATGGTGGTAGTGCTAAAATATCAAGCTCAAATTCTAAAGGCCTACTCCCCACACCATCCACACCACCTTCACAAAACATGCTAGCCCTTAGTGCCTCCAAAACCAATAAAGTTGAACCTTTTTACTTGTCACTTCTCATCAAAGGCTTTCAACTCAATAATTACATCATAGATTTTGGAGCCTCCGACAATGTGATGCCCATGAAAGTCACAAATTCCTTAGGACTTACCTTGACCCATGTGAATGGATCTTGCTATTCCATGGAATCCAAAGAAGTATCATTGGTGGGAAGGATAAAGGATGCTCAAGTTGCTTTGGTTGACTTCCCAGAAAAGAAAGTGTTTCTCACCATCTTGGTAGCTAACATTCCAGCCTCATTTGGCATGCTCCTAAGAAGAAGTTTTTGTAGGGATTTAGGTGGTGAAATCAAAATGGATTGGTCCTCTACAACCATACCTGTGAAAGGGGAGATGAAGAAGTTGTTTCTTGATGCATAAGATGAAATACACAGTACAAAAATCAGATGATCCAAGGGTGAACATTTTGTTCCAAGGTGGCGGGATAGGAAACTATTTCCTCACATTGGCGAGAGATGAAAATTTTCCTTTCCTCACCATGAAAGAAGAAGAGGAAATTTGTCTTATGGAAGATGAGATGCAATATTTTTTCTAACACGAAAAGATGCGACTCATCGAGGAGTGGCATATTCAATAAAGGAAGATCCTAGCTACATAATGGATGATTTGATGCTTTTTGAAGACTCCACTGATAATGAAGAAATAAAAAATGATGATTTCGAGGATGTTCATGAGTAATCTCTCTTCAGAATTTGATTTTTCAATCAATGACAGGATGGAGATATGTGAAGAAGCAAAGAAAGTTGAGGAATCAAATTCTCTTCTCAATTCAATCATGGATGAACATATGGAGGAGACCAATTTCATTCTCAAAACCAAGGAACATGATGATTATCACAAGGATGATATGGATTTTGAGCTTGAAGGTGTGTCATTTCCACAAAGCATGGACCTCTTCTCCTTGTTGGAAGGGTTCATAAGTCAGAATTGTTTGTGCCTATATGAAGGAGATCTTTTATCTCAAATTTTTCCCCTGGTAAAATTAATCAAATATGACCCCGTGTAGGAAGAAATCCAAGGACAGCTCAATCGCACACAAACCCATGTTTCAAATCCAACAAACAAGTTATAGGTGGGCTCTATAATGGAGTAACAGGGTCGGGGAAGGAGGCAAGCAGTGTTAAAGAAAACCAAAGGTCGTAAGGAAAGAAATGGAGAAAAACTCTAAGTCTTCGAGCTCTACAAATGATGCAAAATGAGATAAAATTAGCATGGAGAAAACTCCAAGTCTTCGAGCTCTAAGAATGATGAAGAACGAGCTAAAATTGTCTAAGTATGGGAGGATTAGCGGAAGCCTCCACATGCCTCAGTGGCGCATCTCCAAAGATTAAACTCAAAAAGTAGACTCGAACAAGTGTCAGGCTTCCACGTGTCTCAGAGTCAAAAAAGGGACAAAGCAAACCCAAAATGATTAGATATGGAGAATCAACAGAAGCCTCCACATGTTCAAATGGCGTACCTTTTAGGGTCAAAGTAAAAGGTGAAACTCGGATGAATGTAGAGCTTCCACGTGTCTCAGGCCCAAAAAAGGATAGAGCCAGCCATTGAAAATTCCAAACAAGCGTAAGGCTACCACATGTCATCTTGGTGCAATTTCAAGATGGGTACCCAAAGCAAGAACTCAACAAACTTGCCCACCCTCCATGTGGCCAGGGGTCAATAGAGGTCAAATCTAAAAGTGGGCCCAAATCGGTTAAGTATAAGAGTGCAGGCGGAAGGTGCCACATGTCTTAATGACACACATTCAAAGGCATGGCCCAAAGCAGAGACTCAAAGGAGTGCAAGGCTTCCACATGTCATCCTAAAACATCTTTAAAGATAAATATAAAAGTGGGTCCTTAGACAAGCGCTTAAGCCTCCACGTGTCCCCTGGCCGAGATATACGGCCCACCAAGCAAAAGGACTTAGTAAAAAACATAAAGGAACAAAGCAAAGCCACGGAAGAAGCCACGTGTCAGCCTAACACAACTTCAAAAGCAAAATTCAAAAGTAGTCCCCAAATGAGTGCCAGCCCTCCATGTGGCCATATTTCAAGTCAAAGTAGGATAGCGGGTCACCGGAGGTAATTTTAACTTTTTGGCTTCACCGATGCCCAAGGAGCCACGTGTCAGGCCTATATTGAATGTGGGCCGGTGGGCCTTGGAGTGATTTTTTTCCCAAATGGAAAATGTGGACCGGCAGACCCGAAGATGGTTTTTTGGCAAAAAAAGAATTTTGGGCCCATGGACCCATTCTGCTAACTGGTTTCTGCCATTTTTGTATGGACCCGATTTAAATATTCAAATGGGCATATCTTCGACCCAGTGCCCAAAATTCAACAAAATTTTGTACCATTGGAAAGGTCTCAACCTCATCTACGCCATGGAAACTTGAAACTTTAATTTTGGCAAGGTTAGGTGGGTGAAAATGGGAAAACATCTTCACGCCATTAATACATGATCTCGATTGCTCCAACAACCAGATCAAATTAGATTTGATCTGTCGTTCTTCTTTCTTCTTCAAAGCACTAAGGACATGGAGTGATAGATTCAACAGATTGTGGGCAGATTTGTAGGAGAATTAATGGCGTAGGGCTGAGTTCGAAATATATTTTTCCCGCCTCTCTGTCCTTCTTCTCTTTGTGCTACATATATAAAAGGAGTTGGGCTCATTGTAAAAGGTTGGACATTTCTGTTTTGTACTCTCCCTCCTTCCCTTGTCTATAAGTGAATTTGTGGAGTTTCCAAACCTCCCATTCAAGTTGTAATGCAAGATTTTGCCTCTTGGCCATTATAATGCACTTGTATCAACTTTTGGAGAAATAATATATGTCTGTGGATGATTCTCAACCCTCTCATGTGTTTATTGTTGCCTTCTGATCTCTTATTGTAGTTTAGTTATCTGTGCATGGCGTTTGCATTGCATTTCTATGGTCTGTGTTAGCTTGTAAAACAAGTGTTTAACATTCCTTTGGTGCATCACCTCGTTAGCTTACGTATATTTTTTACATCTTCTCAACCATATCTCCTTGGTAAAATAGAGTAGGTTTTAGAATAGATCCTCTGTAATTTATTTGTGTGCACCTGAATGAGGGATAGGAACCACCTTAATCCAGAGCTCTCTCAACTTGCAAGGTCCCGCACTTTGAGAGATGCTCCATGTGCAATCACACTAAGAGTCTCAACCCATTTGGTTGTAGACATTCAGGGGTGTTGTGATTCTACACTAACAATTTTGGCATGCTCTAAATCTTACAAGAAGTCTCCATATTTATTACAACAAGATTGATGTGCACTTGCTGTAATTTTAGCTTTTAAGAAGCTTTGAAATTACACATCTAGAACTCCAAAAGAATCAAAATCTATTGGTTTCAACAGTCCAAGCTTGTCAATTTCATGAGAAGAATACAAACAAGGTCAAGAACTAAAGAGGAGGGACTATTTGTCTATCTCGCACTTGTCCCTAGACGAGAAGGGGAAGAGGGAGAAGAGCCCAAAGGTATCCATCTCCACCAAATGTAACCTTTTCAACACCTCCTCCCGGTAGGAAATTCATTCAATCAACAAGGGTTCTCGTGTCAATCGGGATGGCACACCAAATCCTTATGTCTATTTCACTGGCAATAGCCCACTCGCCCTTAATGCACAAAATCCAGAAATCCCAAAATGCAGATTAAAAAGCATCCCATATTTCACTAAGAGAACCAGACTTCTCTTAAGTGACCACATTCAAGACATTGCAAATGTCCGTGTAATTCATGAGATCACCGAGATAGACATTGCATTCAAGTTACGCCTCTTCACTCAAGGGTAAAGCTTCACAATGGTTCAGAGTCTAACAACAGGATCTATTCAAACTTGGGACCATCTCGCGCAGATCCCTTCATAATCAATTTAGAGAAAAGGGAGATAATATATCCTTGTTGGAGCAACTGACAACAATCAAGAGGGCCCCTAATGAGCAGTTGACATATTTCAACCTCAAATTTTAAAGGACATGGGACAGGATTCCATTGGTTGTAAGGCCCACAGATGAAGGTGCTTTCTTATACTTTCTTAGAGCTCTAAATTATGATATTGCTTTAATGGTTCAATCAATGGGAGGCACCACCTTACCTGCAGCCTATGACATTTCCATAAGAGCTAAAATTTTTTAATTCAGGCTGGCAAAAACTTGCTCCTAGGCCACCCATGCCTCTATACCCAAAACTATCAGCCTCAAGCACTAGTTAGACACCCACATTGGCTCATATACCTACTCCTAGGAATCAAAGTTCAACTAAGGCCTCCACCTCATCTTCTAGCACTTCAAAAGAGCTTCAAGAAGTTATGAAACAAATTAAAACCTAAAGATTGAACTTGTGACTATCAAAAGGCAAGTAAGCTCAAAGTTATAGGCCATATCATCCTCAAACTCAAGATCGTGCTAGACCTCCATATCAGCCAAAATAGGTAACCAACTTAGGCTACAAATCAAAACCAAAGCCAAGGAAAATGTCAAGTTGTTAGGCCTTTTCACCATATGATCCAAACACAGCTTCAACATCAAGGGCCTTGGTTCCATTACAAAATAATATGGCACAAGAATATGACTGGTGTTTCCCATGCAATCAGCCTCACAACCATTCAATGTGTTTCAATGGTGCACTAAACCAGGCCTTGATGGTAAAGACCATTGGTGTGTCACAAGAGTCCAGCCAAGAATAAAATCAGTAGTAAGGAGTTCAGCAAGAAGCATCTCCAAGTGAGACTATGTTTGTCAATTGGCAGGTTGAAGACTTCTATGGGATGAATCAAACCCCTTCTCAAAGTGTAGCTACCAATACATGGTCCAAGAAGAGGAATATGGGAGAGGGACAATCACCAAACTCAGGTAATCCTCAACCTTCCATTATTCCACAAGGTATTAGCACTTAGAATACAACTCCCAATATGCGAGATTCATTCCAAGCCACCTTCCAAACCCACTCGCACTGGTTTGGTTGTAACAACCATGTGCAAGAGAAAATGTACTGGAAAGGGGCAGAAAAAAGGATAGCTCATTTAACATCATTGAACAAATGAAGAAGACAAATGTGAATATTTCAATGTGGGAGTCATTGGCCATTCCAGGATAGAGAGATCTATTGTAGACTATTATGGCCAATTGGTCAAGCTCAAACCAGCCCCCTAACCATCAAGACAGTGTTTACCGTGCAGGCTCGACGGGGAAACCATGGAGGACAACAAGGTAAGAATCTGAAATCCCCTTCGTTCTATGTTTCATTGATCATTGGGGACAAACTGGTACATAATTACATGATTGATTCGGGGGCAAGTAGCTCTGTAATGCCAAAACAAATAGCCGATCAGCTGGGACTTCAATACGAAGTCATCTCCAGGGGCATAGTGCAATTGGATGGGACAATAGTAACACTGTTGGAATCATCAAAGATTTAAGCCTCACACTTTCACGCCCCCTAATGTGACTTAGTAACGATCGTTGGAATCATCAAAGATTTAATCCTCACACCGCACGCCCGCCCTAATGTGACCGTGTTGCAGAATGTATCAATAATAGACTTACCGCCACATTTTGCATTGTGTTTGTCAAGAGACTTCACTGCTAAGATTGGAGGCTATCTATCTACTGATTGGTCACACATGCTTTTTAGAACAAGGTATGGAGCTAAGGCCACAATCAAATCTAATCCCATTACAGATTACCATATTGAGTCTTATGTACCCATCCCAATCAATGCCAATTGTTTGGCCTTTGATGAGGAGGATCCCCAAGCACTTGTGAAGCAAATACCAAGGTGGGGTGTATCCCGACTTGACCCTCGATGAGTGGGAAAACAAGAGGCATGCTTTTGACCCTATAAAGAGATGGAGGAATCAGAGCTAGATTCTATTGTTTGCATGAGGAGAATCATCCTCTTCCCGACATCATTAAGCCACCACAAAAGATGATTATGAGGTATGGTAGTTGTTCTTTGATGGCTCAAGAAGTAGATAAGGAGCTAGAGGAGGATCTTTGTTTGTTTCACCCCGAGGTATGAAATACTACTCAACTTTCTATTTCTAATTTTCTTGTTCAAACAATACAATGCAGAGTATGAGGCCTTGGTCCATGGATTGTATTCGGCAAGGAAAAGAGGAATCAAGAACTTGCAAGTGTTTGGTGACATCAACTAGTTGCTAATCAAGTCTGAAGAAAAATTCTGCTAAGGAGCTACAAGAACTAGGTATGGGACCTCATCGAGGATTTCAAGCATTCAAAGCATCAATTCCATCTTGAGGAAGAAGAATGAAGCAAAGCAACAGACTTGGTAGTGATTGGGAAACATTTGATGTTGTATAGAGTATCAAGGGTGATAAATCTCAACTCCATATCAAAGTGGTGATGAGATATGTTGTCCCCGATAATAACACAAGTTGGCAGGTCTTCGAGAATGATCAAGAAATTATCAACTTCATCAAAGAAGAAGTTAAGTTCTCATCCAAAACTAAGACAAACTAGAGCAAGAGATATGGCGATCAAGTGGTGCGCAGCTAAGGACCAACAAACTACCAAAGGGTATTGTCACTTTGGGAATTAATCTTCAACCCAAATGAACAATTCCGAAAGGAGAAGGTGAATATTTAGGTAAAGGGTGAAGATTTAGAGCCCATTTTCATAGAAGAAGGCAAAACGTTATAGATTGGAAAGGTAAGAACTCAACAAGAAAAATATGAGTTTATTCAACTTTGTCAAGAATTCTAGATGTCTTTTCCTGGACCTATAAATATTTAAGAGGCTTCAACCCGAAGTTGGCACAACACACAATCGAGTTGGATCCAGGATCTAAGCCTTTTAGATAGAAGCAAAGGCCAGTGAACCCTCACATAGAGCCTCTTATGAGAAAAGAGTTGAATAAGCTTATTGAGGCCAGCATCATCTTCCCTATCAAGCACTCAAGTTGGGTTGCAAACTTGGTGCCTGTGAGGAAAATAAGTGGAGAGATCGACTACGTGTGTGGACTTCCGTGATCTAAATAGAGCATCACTCAAAGATCACTATCCACTTCCATCAATGGAGCAGATCTTATAGGTCAGTAGCTAGCTCGAGAGGTTTTCATCGTTAGATGGGTACTCGCTATAAGAAGATAATGGTGAAAGAGGAAGATCGAGCTTCAAGATAGCTTTCACCACCAAATGGGGTACATATGCTTATAAGAAGATTCCATTTGGACTATCAAATGTCGAGAAACATTTCAGAGAGCTATGGACATGGCATTCAAAGGCTTAATCAACAATATAGTTCTAGTGTATTTGGATTATATCACCGTTTTCTCAAAAATGTTGCATCCATCTCTTCCACCTTAGACAGGTATTCCGAGATGTGTAGAAGGTTGTGAGTGTCCTTAAACCCAAAGAAATGTGTATTCTTAGCACATGAAGGTAAATTATTGGGCCACATTATCTCTAGAGAAGGGTTTGTTAGTGCGAATCACAAGTACTTCTAAATGCCTACAACTAGATAGGTTGAGACTCTCAATGTGATTACACAGCATGGAGCATCTCTCAAAGTGTGGGACCTCACGAGTTGAGAGAGCTCTCCGAATTAAGTTCAGGTTCTTATTCCTCTGTTCAAGTGCACACATATATATTTTTAGAGGATATATTCTAAATCTACTCTATTCTACCAAGGAGACAGGGGTTGAGGAGATGTAAGAAAATAAATTAAGCTAATGAGGTGATTTACCAAAGGAATGTTAGACCCTCATTTTCCATTTTAACACAGACCATGAAATGCAATACAAACAATATACACAGATGAGCAAATTACAATAAGAGATCAGAGAGACAATAACAAATACATGAGAGTGTTGAGAAACATCCATAGACATATATATTATTTCTCAGGAGTCGATATAGTATATTGCAGATGGCCAAGAAAAAAACTTGCATTACAACCCAAAGGAGAGGTTAGAAAAGCTCCATAAATCTTTCTATGAACAAAAGAAGAATGGAGGGTGCAAAACAGAAACGTCAACCTTTTATAATGAGCCTCGACCCTTCCTTTATAGATTCAGCACAGAGGGAAGAAGGAGAGAAGTGGGAAAACTAATTCAAAGCTCAACCACTATCATCAATGCCTCCTATAAATCCACCCCAAATTTTTCGTGTCTACATCAATTACTTTTTCGGCACCTCGAAGGAGGAGGAATGGTGGATCAGATCAAATCCGATATGGTTGTTGGGAAAATGGATCCTATATTAATGGCACAAAGATGTTTCTTCATTTTTTTCCCACCTAACTTCTCTAAAATTAAAGTTTCAGATCTCTATGGCATAGATGAGGCCGAGATCTTTCCAACGGTGCCATATTTTTTGATTTTAAGCACTAAGTCAAAAGATATGCCCATTTGAAATTTAAATCGGGTCCGTATAGAAATGGCGGCAACCAATTGTCAAAAATGAGTCTTTGGAAATTAGACACATGGAGGGTTGGTGCATGTCTGGGGACTACTTTTGGATTTTACTTTTGGATTTGCATTGGGCTGACACATGGCATCTTCCGCGGCTTGCTCAGTTTCCTCATGTTTTGGCCAAGTCCCTTTTTGCTCGACGGGGTCATACATCTGACCGGGGACATGTGGAGGCCTAGCGCTTGTTTAGAAACCTTCCCCAACTCTTACTTTTGAAATAGCATTGTGCTAACACTTGGCACCCTCCACTGGCCTATCTCTGCTTTGACTATTCAACCCCAACCCTATCCCTTTTTGGGAATTAGACACGTGGAGGGTCTGCGCTCATTTGGAAACCCGCTCGAATTTTACCTTTGAAGGAGCGTCGAGTTGACACGTGGAAGCCTCCACATACTTTTGAACTTTTCAACGGCCACTCTTACTTTTTAGGCCCTAAATACATGGTGAGTTCGCCCTCATTTGGGTCTCCACTTTCGGATCTACCTTTAGAGATGCACCAGTGACACGTGGCGCTCAAGTTAAGACTTTATACTTAGTCCTTTTTAGGCCTACCACTCGCCTTTTTTACTTTTAGTGGTTGACTCGCCCCTCTTTGGACTCGGGACATGTGGAGGCTTGGTGCTTGTTTGAGTCTCCCCTTTTGGATTTAATATTTGGAGGTGCACCATTTGGACACTTGGCAACGTTCATTGTCTCCTTCATACTTAGTCAATTTTAGGGCTCGTTCTAAACCATTTGTAGAGCCCAAAGACTTCAAACCTTTACCGCTCCTTCTCCTTTGAGCCTTTGGTTTCTTTGACACTATCTTCTCCTTCCCCAACCCTGTTATTCCATTTTAGATCTCACTCCGCAACCTATTTGCTAGATTTGAAGCATGGGTTCGCTTGTGAGCCGTTTCTTAATTTCTTCTTGCACAGGGTTGTTTGATCTTTCACAGCCTCTTTCGCAGCCCCGCCACTCCATCAGATTCCTTTGTTGCATGATTATAGGATTTGAACTTGATTTCTCTAGTTTCTTCTCGTGTGGGGTCAAAATTGGGATAAAATTTTGGTGACTCACAGGGGCATCTACCTGCTAGATGAAGAGATCAATAGCCTTGAAGCAACCATTAGGCGTGGAGTCACAATTAATGGCCCTAGATCACGACCCTTCTTTCAAAATGGACTCTTTGATTGCCCACTTTTCACTTTTTCCCGACTCGAGCCTCGCTCGTGCATCGCATTCTCAATTTTCATAAGAAATCTTGAAATCGCTTCGAGAGTAGAAAAAAAAATTGACCCGAGGCTTTCATCCGTCTCCTCGAATGGATGGTTTCAAGACATTTAGTTTCTCTGCATTTGTTTTATTTTGAAATTTATAATTGTTACAGGAAACTATGGGTCTTCTACCATGAATACTGAAGGGGATAGCACGTTCACTTGGAGGCACGTTAAACTGTGTAATGACGCAACTCAGTAGCAACAAAAAGAACCCGTGCCACAAAGACTTAGGGAAACAAAACTACACTACAACAAAACAATGTGCATACGCACTTAGGGAAATTAAAATCCTATGCTAATATTTATAGGGGTGGAAACTTCCCAATTAGTAGCAATGTTTGAGATGGATCTCATTCATTGGGATCTGTAATTCTTCGCCATCCAATTTAGCCATAGTTGGAAGGCATTGCTACTCTTGCACTTTGTGATCATGTAAGGGCCACTCTAGATGGCATCAAATTTGGAGTGTTTTCCTGGCTTTTCTCGATCTGCATCCCACTTTAGAACTAAGTCCCCTTCTTGAAAGGTCCTCATTCTTTCCTTCTTGTCAAAACTCTTTTTTATCAATGCTTGATCCTTTTCCATGACTTGCATTACATGCTCTCTTGCCTCCCCTACCTCCATTAGCTCTGCATACCTGATTTCCATAGGCTCAAACTCAGCCAATCTCCAACTGTTTCATGAGTTCCAAAGTGGGAAACTCCAATGATATGGGAAATACTACCTCCTTTCCATATACAATCTTGTATGGGAGCTTCCTGTGGATCTTTTGGATGTGATCCTATCAGCCCATAGAGCTGATTTGAGCTTTGTATGCCAAGTCCTATGATTTTCATCAAGATTCCTTCTAATAATCCTTAATAGGTTCTTATTTGTGGAATCTACTTGGCCATTACCTTGAGGGTAATAATTTGATGAGGTGCTTTGAGATACACACCATTCTTAACTTCCCATTCAGTGATCCTTGTACCAAGGAATTCCAATGCATTATCTGGTATAATAGTGGCACTGGACTCTAAACCTAGTGGTTATCACTTCATAAAAATCCAAGATGTTGGATTCATTTGCTTCTTTTAGTGCCACTGCTTTAGTCCACTTGGTGAAATAGTCTGTTGCAGTAAGTATCCACTTGTGGCCTTGGCTTGAATTTGGGTTAATCACCCCAATGAATTCTAGTCCCCATTGCATGAATGGCTGGTCCATCAAATGGGATGGAGGAGCAGGCTACTAAGCTTCTCCTTTCCTATGAAGAATGAACATTTTTGCACTTCTTGACCCATGAGTAGCAGTCCCGAAACACTGTAGGCCAATAATAACTAGCTTTCATGATCTTGAGAGTTATTACTTGAGGGGCAAAATGACCTCCTACTTCTCCATCATGCAATTCATGCAACACTCTCTCAATCTAGCCTATCTCAATGCATCTTAATAAAATACCATTAATATCCTTCTTAAACAAGACACCGCCAACAAGCACATATGGGATAGCTTGTAGTCTAAAGTAACTTCTCTTTGCCTTTTTCCATTCTAGCGGGCAAAACCTCGTTTGAAGGTAATGCACCAAGGCTTGGGTCCAACATGGAGCAGTGCATCATTAGCTGGTTGTTCTTGATCATTCTCGTAAAATAGGACAGCCTCTTTTCACCCACTCACCTGTTGATTGGAGACGAGTTGTTCACATAGTCCCTTACCTCTAACCCGTTTGGTCACCTTGATCTCAATGTCATATTTCATTACTCAGGTGATCCAACCTACCCTCTTTCATTCAAATCCTTATTTAAAAGGAAGTCCTTAACACCAACATGAGATACTAGCAGTTGAACCTTGTTATTTGAGACCAAGTGTCTGAACTTCTTTAAGATCCTAATAACAACAAGGACATATTTTTCAATGAAAGAGTATTTTACCTCGTAGTCCTCCAAGCTCTGACTAAAGAAATCTATGGGTTTCTCTAAACCTTCATTGTTGGGCTGGACCAAGATGGTTGAGATGGTGTCTAAACCTCCAAAATCATATAGCATGAAGTATTTTGAGAAGTCTGGGTTAATGAGAGTTGGAGCCTGTGATATTGCGAGCTTGATGGCCTCAAAAATCTATTTCCCTTTTGTCCCATTTAAATGCAAGACTCTTCTTTAACATCATTGTTAAAGGCTTCACAAGAGTAGAAAAGTCAGGTATAAACCTGCGAAAAATTTTATTCTCCCCAAGAAGCTTTGGAGAGACTTTTTATGTTGTGGAAATGGAAGTGTTCGATGGCTTCAACCCTTTCAGGATCAATTGTCAATCCCTCTCTTGAGACAATGTGCCCCAACAATTTCCCTTCATGAGCTAGGAACACACACTTTTTTGGGTTTAATGACACCCCAAACCTTCTACATCTCTGAAATACCCATGTCTAAGGTGAAAGAGATGGTCTGCAGCATTCTTTGAAAAGACAATGATATCATCTAGGTACACCAAGACTATGTTGTTGATTAAGCCTTTGAATGCCATATCCATAGCTCACTGAAATGTTGCTCCAACATTTGATAGTCCAAATGGCATTTTCTTATAAGCATATGTACCCCATTTGGTGGTGAAGGTTGTCTTGAATTGATCTTCTTCTTTCACCATTATCTGGTTATAGCCTAAATACCCATCTAACAATGAAAACCTCTCAGAACTAGCTACAACTTGTAAGATCTATTCCATTGATGGAAGTGGGTAGTGATCCTTAAGTGATGCTCTGTTTAGATCATGAAATTCCACACACAACCTGATTTCTCCATTTTTCTTTCTCACAGGTACCAAGTTAGCAACCCAACTCGAATGCTTGATGGGGAAGATGATACTGGCCTCAATTATCTTGTTCAATTCTTTTCTCATGAGAGGCTCAATGTGGGGATTTATTGGCCTTTGCTTCTATCTGAAAGGCTTAGCTTCTAGATCCAACTCAATGGTGTGTTGTGCTAGCTTTGGGTTAAAACCTCTTAAATCTTTATAAGTCTAGGAAAAGACATCTAGGAACTCTTGACAGAGTTGAAAAATTTAGATTTTTCTTGTTGAGTGCTTACCTTGCCAATCTGCAATGTTTTTCCTTCTTCTATAAAAATAGGTTATGAATCTTCACCCTTTACCTGAATATTTGCCTTCTCTTTACGGAATTGGTCATTTGGGTTGAAGATTGATTCCAAAGTGACAAGACCCTTTGGTAGTTTGTTAGTTCTCAGCTACACCACTTGATCACCATATTGTTGCTCCAATCTGTCTTGATTCCTGGAGGAGAACTTAGCTTCCTCTTGTAGAAAGTTGACAATTTGTTGATCATTTTCAAAGACTTTCCAACTTATGTTGTTATCTGGGACAACTGGCCTTACAACCAACTTGATATGGGGTTGATGCTTATCACTCTTGATATTCTCCACAACATCAAATGTTGCCCCAATTGCTACTAATTTGTTTGTTGCTTCATTCTTCTTCCTTGGGATGGAGTTAATGTTGAATGCCTCAAAATCTTCAATGAGGTCCCATACCCGATTCTTATAACTCTTTAACAATTCGTTCTTGCAGCATTTTGTCCTCGGACCTGATTAGTAACTAGTTCACTGTCACCAAACACCTACAAGTTCTTGATTCCTCATTTCCTTTCCCAATGCAGTCCATGGACCAAAGCCTCATACTCTGTTGTGTTGTTTGAACAAGAAAATTGGAAATGGAAGGTTGAGTAGTATTTCATACCTTTAGGTGAGACAAACATAGCTCCTCCTTCAGCTCCTTGCCTACTTCTTGAGCCATCAAAGAATAATTGCCATACCTCATTATCATCTTTGTGGTTTGGCTTAATGATGTCGGGAAGAGGCTGATTTTCTCTCATGCAAATAGTAGACTCCTAGCTCAGACTCCTCCATCTCTTTATAGGGGTCAAAATCATGTCTCTTGTTTTCCCATTCATCGAGAGTCAAGTCTAGGATACACCCCACCTTGGTATCTGTCTCACAAGTGCTTGGGAGGTCCTCCAAATCAAAGGCTGAACAATTTGCATTGATTGGGCTAGGTACATAAGACTCAATATGGTAATCTACAATGGCTCAAATCTGATTGTGGCCTTAGCTCCATACCTTGTTAAAGAAGAGCATGTGTGACAAATCAACGAACAAATAGCCTCCAATCTTAACAGTGAAGTCTCTCAACAAACACAATGTAAAATGGGGTGGCAAGTCTATGACTGATATGTTTTGCAATACAGTCACATTGGGGCAGGTATGCAGTGTGAGGATCAAATATTTGATGACTCCAACAATTGTCACTACTGTCCCATCCAATTGCACTACCCCTCTGGATATGACTTTGTATAGAGACCTATTTGATCAGCTATTTGTTTTCACATTACAAAACTACTTGCCCCCGAATCAATCATGCAATTATGCACTAATTTGTCCCCAATGATCAATGAAACATAGAATGGAGGAGGCCTCAGGTTCTTACCTTGTTGTCCTCCATGGTTTCCTTCAGGTTGAGCTGCATTGGTAAGCACTTTCTCTTGTTGGCTAGGGGGCCTATTTGAGCTTGACCAATTGGCCATAGTAGTCTGTAATAGATCTCTCTGTCCTAGAATGGCCAGTGACTCCCACATTGAAATGTTCACATTTGTCTTCTTCATTTGTTCAATGATATTAAATGAGCTATCCTTTTGCTGCCCCTTGCCTCAGTATATTTTTCTCTTACACATGGGTCACTACAACCGGTGTCCGAGTTGGTTTAGAAGGTGGCTTGGCTGATTCTGCATATTGGGAGTTGCATTTTAAGTTTCAATACCTTGTGGAGTAATGGAGGGTTGAGGATTACCTGAGTTTGGTGATTTTCCTTCTCTAATATTTCTCTTCTTGGACCATGTATTGGCAGCTACACTTTCAAAAGGGATCCGATTCATTCCACGAAGTCCTCGGCTTTGCTTAGATTGACAAGCATAGTTTCACTTGGAGATGCCTCTTATTGAGCTCCTTGCTATTGATTTTCTTCTTGGCTAGATTCTTGTGACACACCAATGGTTTGCACCATCAAGGCCTGATTTAATGCACCATTAAAGCACATTGATTGGTTATGAGGTTGATTACATGGGAAACACCAATCATATTCTTGTGCCATGTTGTTTTGTGTTGGAACCAATGCCCTTGATGTTGAAGTTGTATTTGGATCATATGACCTGAAAGGTCTAATAGCTTGAGGTTGTCCTTGGTTTTGATTCTAATTTGCATCCCGAGTGGTGGCCTATTTTCCTGATATGGGGGTATAGCCTAATCTTTGAGCTGAAGGCGATATGGGCTAGAACTCGAGCTTGTTGCCTCTTGATCATTACTAACTCATTCCCTAGATTCTGAAGTTGTTTCATAACTTCTTAAAGCTCTTTTGAGGTGCTAGAGGATGAGGTGGAGGCTTCAGCTAAACTTTGATTCCTAGGAGTAGGTATAGGAGCTAATGTGGTGTCTGGCTGGTGCTTGGGTCTTCTAATTCTGGGTATAGAGGCATGGGAGGCCTAGAGCAAGCTTGTCGGCTGAATCGACAATTTTCAGCTCTTATGGAAATGATAAAGGATGTAGGTAAGGTTGTGCCTCCCATTGATTGAACCATTAAAGCAATATCAAAATTTAGATCTCTAAGAAAGTATAAGAAGACACCTTCATCTGTGAGCTTTACAGCCACTGGAATCATGTCCCATGTCCTTTGAAATCTGAAGTTGAAAACTATCAATAGCTCTTTATGAGCTCTCTTGATTGTTGTCAATTGCTCCAACAAGGACAGGTTATCTCTTTTTCTCCAAATTGGTCATGAAAATCTCTACACGATGGTCCCAAGTTTGAATAGAGCACATTTGTTAGACTTTTGAACCATTGTGAAGCTTTACCCTTGAGGAAAGAGGCTAGTAGCTTGACTATAATGTCCATCTCAATGATCTCATGGATTGCATAGACATTTACAATGTCTTGAATGTGGTCACTAGGAGAAATCTAGTTTTCTCCGGTGAAATATGGGATGCTTTTAATGCCGCCACTTTGGGACTAGATTTTGTGCATTAAGAGCGAGTGGGTTCTTTCTACCAAAGAAATTCACATAAGGATTTGGTTGTGCCATCCCTGATCGGCCTAAGAACTCTTCTTGATTGAAAGAATGGCCTACTAAGAGGAGGTGTTGACAAGGCTCTATTTGGTGGAGATGGAGACCTCTAGGATCTTATCCCCTTCTCCTTCTATCTAGAGACAAGTGCAAATAGACAAAGAGTCCCTCTTCTCTAGTTCTTGTTGATTAGAGAATACTTGTTAGAGAACACACAAGGAGTTCACACACAGAGAGAAGGCAAGGATCAAGGGCACGGAGGGACGGGAAGGACCCATGCATGGAAGGAAAGTTTAGCATTCGAGGACTTAGCCGATTGTAAGCATGACGACCTATTTTTAGAAGATGGTGTGTGGAACACACCAATGATCTGAGAGACGTGCGCGCCATGCATTTTCTATCTTTAGAGGATCGAGATCGAAGTGCTTTACATGGAGACGAGCTAAGAATAGGATTGAGACTTCAATTAACTGTAAAGAGGTCTATAGATAGCAAACTTTCATGTGTGGTTATGCCTATGAATGGCGCGTGGCTATTAATAATATGCGGCCTATTTTACGGAATAGATAAGTGATGAAGGGGAAAGTCCCCACCCTATTTATATGATGTAAGGTACATAGTGGTAATATAATAGTGTGAGGGATGTATGGAGGTATAGAGATATATGCATATGGTGAGTTACCATATCAGATCCATATGCGCATTGGTATAGATTAACATTATTGTAAGGAGATTTTGTGTTTATTAATAGATGGAAGATATTGGTGAACCTAAGTGTCATTCCTGTGTGGAATTAGAGTAGTACATGTTATTGATTCAATTATGATTAATGTTTAAAGCTTGTTCTTTCATATATCTGAATGTAGCATACATTATAGAATGATAGATTAGTTATGAATCTATATGTTTCTTCCTTCATCATGCTAACATCCTGCTATGCTTGACCCTAAAGAGGGACACAGGTACCTTTGCATGCTTCTGGGTGAGCTCTCGAGTCAAGGTTGAGTGATGTGTCGGCGTGACTAGGGTGTTATATGGTAAAATCTAGGCTGCATCATTGGTTCCATTGCCGAGGACCTCTTTTCATTGTTTTAGGATGGTTTGTGATGAAGACGTACCAATTAACTCTAGCAAGTATTGAGGAATGGATACACAATATGGAGGAAGAATATGCATGGTGGTTCAGTAGTGGATCTGAGTTTAATGCATCCACTTAGGTAGAACAAAATCTATATGACAGCTTATATGAGATTTTTTTCCATCTTTCCAATAGAACTATATGAGTGGCTTACTGCTTATGCATCTCAGTGGAATTGGAGGTATCATGCACTTGTTTGGACACAAGAAGAATTTACGGCCCTTTATGATGTTGATCTAATCTAGACTCGCGTTGTGGATACGTGGTTTCGTGGTGTTCTAAATAGTTATATTTTAGAATATTCATTTTTGACGTACTCTTGCCCAGAGGTAGCTGAATTCTAGTTTTTGTGGTATTGAAGAGGAGCGTATTTGCGAGGTATTCCACTGCGATCAAGATCTTGATGGTAAATTTGAACTTGGAGAGTAAATTGATGGCTAACTAAACTTCACCACGCAAGAGGGAAGGAGCAGGTTTGGTAAAAGATGGCAGACCTAGTGGCGAAGAGATAAAGAGAGGAAAGGCGGCTTACGTATAATGAGGCATGCGAGAGAAAGATAGAGAAGCAATGTTTCTTTACGAGAAAGTATGGTGTTGAGGAGAGAGATGGCTCGTGAAGGATTTACAGCTCACATAGAAGATGTGGAGCTAGATCATCGAGAACTCCCCATCTTGGAAAGTATAATAGAGATCCCCCTCGGCCTCAAACAGAGTGCGTTAGAAGATACTACCTGGACCCATGCAAGCACACATCTTAATCCACCTGTGATCTAGCCCCGTGCTTGGTTTTCTAGTATCTAGTACGAAAAGTAACCAGCAAGCTAAATTGGGAAGTAGGAGAGCAGGAGTAAGTCAGGGAGCAAGTACATCGATGGCAGGATAGATGGCTTCAATGATATTTGGAGGAACATCCTTAGGCACATCATCCACATAGAATGTGAGTGCGCAGAATGTTGGATTCACCACTGGAAGTGGAACTACCTCATAGACTATAGGGGTTCAGTATTGTACTACTATCGGAACATGGGGGAGTACATCTACAGGTCCTATTCCCACTACAGGTGGAGGATCAGGAGGTATAGGTGGTTCTAGTTCTAGTGGATCTAGTGGTTCGGAGGTAGAGGGAACACGGGAGGTTCTTGATCAAGTGGTCGAGATTTTCAAAGAACCACGAATATTTATATGGATATGTCTCTTCGTCTTTCAAAGTATAGAGGTATAGAGTATACTACCGAACATGTGCATATGTGTGAAATCTTGTGGCATGTTGAAGGGGTCATGGTTGTTGAGCGTAAGGTAAGTCAATTTGCTACTACATTATAGGGACGTGCACACAACTAGTATAGGAAGTGTGACTTATCAAACTTACATGGATTATGCGGCATTGAAAGATGCTTTTTGAAAGAGTTCCATATCCCTAAGTTTGAGTAGAAGAGTATAAGTGCACTCAAGGATATCAAGCAAGACACTACTGAGAGTGTACATGAGTATGATGCTCATTTTAAGACACTTCTATCCAAGCTATCTTATGATATTCACATGATCCAGCATGCACAATGGTTCATTGGAGGATTGATTACACCATTTAGAAGGGTGCTGTCACATAAGACATACATTGATCTGCGTGAAAGCACCTTGGAAGCGACTTTCTTGAGTGCTAAGGTAGTCGGGAGCATTAACACTGGCATTAGTCCATTCTTAGAGGCATAGATTATAGCTATGGCAAAACAGTTAGAGAAGCTATCAACAAATTCAACCCATGAAACATGCTCAGGAATTTGGTGTACAGATTGTGAAGTGGAAGGTCACACCAAGGATAGTTTCCCTCGCAGATCTGTATGCTCATTACTATTGAATTGTGAGATATGTCATTTGAATCATGATGCTAGTCACTATCCTTTGTTACGTGACGTGATAAGGAAGAATGTATCTTGCTTTTACAAGATTTGTAGGTACCACGACCCATGATATCTCGAGGATTTTCGGTTGATTGGTTAGATCCAGGGACGCTAGAGACATTGAGGTATGGCGGAGACAAGTGTAACAAATATTTCTAAGGGTAAGAATGAGCACCATGATTGGGATCATAATCAAACATGCTATGACAAGAATGAGGGGTGTTTTAAAGGAGGTCATGGAAGGGGACATGGATATCATGGTGGATATGGAGGACGAGGTTGTGGTGGAGGAAGAGGTGAGTTCCCTCGTGGAACATGTTATACGTGCGGATCTCCTAACCACTATAGGCATGAATTTCCTCAAAATATTGCATGTTCTTTATGTGGGAAGAACCATAGCTATGAAGAGTGCCCGGACTTATATGAGCATCTGAGTAAGTAGCATAAGAAAGAAAACAAAGGTGCTAGGATGGTTAGAATCCAACGCATAGTAGAAGATTAGTGGATGCCCAAGATAGCAGAAGGACTTGAGGCATTGACAATGAAGATTACTACACGCGTTGAAGCGGCACATGTAAGAGAAGCATTGCACCAAAAGCCTACGATCACCAAGGAGGAGGTTTTACATGCAAGGTACCCAGATCCTGCTCATCAGAAGGAGGTTTACTAGGATACCATGGAAGTGCTAAGGAATCTTTAGGGTGAGATATAGTACTTAAAGGAGTAGAAGAAAGCATCAAAGACAGTCCAAACTGATATCGATGATCTACGAGAAGTGTGCAAAATGTTGCGCCAGGAGAACATTATCCCACTATTAGGAAGTTGGTTAAAGGGGAACACTCCACGCACAAGTCTTGAGGCTGGATGGTGGATCGTGCATGTAAATATTCCCCACGATAGCATTGATTATGATAAGGAAATTACTCGAATGTTGTTGTGGATGGGTGGTTATTGAGCAACATATTGATTAATACAAGTACGAAGTAAATGTGCTTACATTAGATACATGGGTACAAATGGGGAGGACTCCATTGTAGTCGGCATCTAATGTGTTGTTTATGGCAAACCGGACTAAGGCCACTCCCATAGGATTTTGAAGGATACATCTATAACCATACAAGGGGCCAAGTTCACTAGGGATTTTGAGGTATTAGCACTTACAAAAGCAGACAATTTTCCAGCCTTGCTTGGATGCCCTTGGTGTTATGCGAATAATGTTGACTTGAGATTCAATAAGGGTATATCAACTTTGAGAACAAGGAGGAAAGGGTTGTGATACAATCATTGTGAGATAGGAAGTCTACACCATATGTTGAGCCTCTAAGTGAGGAGGACTTAAACCAAATTTATGTACGCGCTATTCAGGACCCAAAGGTCAATGAGCCATCAAAAGAAGGCATCCTATAGTGGGAGGATTCTCATTCTATTAGTGATACTACGAGTATTGTTTGTGATAATTGGGCTCATGGTACATATGAATTAGTAGGGCACGAAGTAAAAAGTGTGATTGTGGCATAAGAATGGACTTCGTTCGGTCTGATGGATAGGTAGCTACCTTGGTATACAGGGGGAAGATCTTCCTACATTTTTGAAATCCATGGAAACACAGTGGATAGATCAAATTAAGAGAAGAGTTATGTTAGTATATACCTTGCGCGGGACAAAAACATGTCATTGGTGGGTAGTCCACAAAGATAATCTTATAGAATGGGAAGAGATTGGAATCACCCTATCTATTAGGTTTGTAAGGAACAATGCACCTACAAAATCTACACTTATCATGGTGATCAACCTGTTCAACATCACATTCAATAGTGTGAGAGACTCTGGACAGCAGGATAGGAAGCATTACCACCTTCACTCTGGGTGTATAGATTGTACTCTACGTTACAGGATGCACAAGTCTGAGTATGTATATGCGAGAACTACATCAAGAGACTAGAACTGGAAAAATTTGACTGCAGGATGATCAGGACCTTTGACTAATTTTCTTCTCAATCTCCAATAGAAGAGGCATCAAAATTTATCAAATGCTTAACCATGGGAGATAGTGCAAAATCATAAGAGCATATTCAGGAATTATTTGGTGAGACAGAGTCCAGAGCACATTTTGAAAAGGAAGAAGAAATGGACTTCGTACTACTTGAATGTGCTTGCCTTGAGAAAGAGAAGGAAAGATGGTTTACATCGTGGATGATGAGGAAGTTGAGAACCGGATATTGAACATTCATA
Organism: Taxus wallichiana var. yunnanensis; assembly: GCA_018340775.1. Classification (NCBI taxonomy): domain Eukaryota; kingdom Viridiplantae; phylum Streptophyta; class Pinopsida; order Cupressales; family Taxaceae; genus Taxus; species Taxus wallichiana. The sequence continues at coordinate 713,751,999 of CM031243.1, forward strand.
AGGGTGCGCGAGGTCTTGGGCGGTGCGAGATAAGGATACACGTGCCTATCATAGACCCATGAAGGCAAAGAAGGTGAATATAGGTTCGAGAGGTTTCAGCCTAAGGAGGTCATAATTAAAGACTATTGGTTAGACTCGGAGGTAGCAAAGATCATTGAGTTACTCAGGGATTTTCGGAAATATTCCCTCGAAGGTATCATGAACTTAAAGGTGTGCATAAATCACTTGGGAAATTAAGATAAAGCTTAAGGATGTGCATGCCCAATTAGAAAGAGGCCTTACGAGAATGAGTCCTAATTTGCGTGAAAAGGTAAAAGAAGAAATTGATAAAATGTTGAAATATAGAATTATCAAACCCCTTGATGAGTCAAAATGGGTTAGCCTAATGGTGATCAGTATCAAGAAGGATGGACGAATTAGAATATGTGTGGACTACAGGGAGTTGAATGTTGCATGCATCACCGATCCATTCCCTACGCCATTTACTTTGCGAGGAAACACTAGAAGGTGTTATAGGGTGCGAAATATACTCCTTTACGAGATGGGTTTTCCGGTATCACCGAGTTAGGATGGCTCGGGAGGATAAAGAAAAGACAACATTTACTACTGAATGGGGTAGTTTTTCCTATACTATGATGCCTTTTGGGTTGAAAAACGTGCACTGTATTCTCATGCATAGTTGTTTAGGCATTCAAAGATTTTATTCACAACTTCTTACAGGTCTACTTAGGTGATTGGATAATATATGGGCTTGTGAAAGATCATTGTGACAATCTGTGCTTGATGTTTGAATGGTGCAGATAGTTGAGTATCTCTTTGAACATTAAGAAGTGCATATTTGCTACACCATTTGGAATACTGTTAGGACATATAATCTATAAGGAAGGTTTGCTCGTTGATCCAGCTAAGGTTGCAGTCATTTTAGGCCTACAAGCACCTACCACCAAAGCAGGTGCATGATTTTTAGGTCATACAGGATGTTATAGGAAATTCATCAAAGGGTATGCCAAAATTGTTGCACCCTTGGAAGAGTTACTAAAGGGGAAAGGTACATTTTATTAGGGAGAACCACAACAGCGTGCATTTGAGATATTAAAAGAGAAACTTACTACTTTGCCCCATTCTACGCTTTCCCTCATGGGATAAACCATTTCATGTGCATGTGGACACCTCTAGCATGGCCATTGGCATTGTGTTAGCTCAACCTAGAGAAGGTATTGTTGATCATCCAATTTGTTTTGCTAGTAGGAAGCTGACTCCTGTTGAATAGAATTATACAACTACAAAGTGCAAAGCTTTGTCCATGATCTATGCATTGCACAAGTTTTGACAGTACTTATTAGCAACACCATTTGTGTTTTATACAGATCACATGGCATTGAAGTACTTGGTAAACAAGCCCATCTTATAGGGGTGCATATGCAGATGGGTACTCTATTTCAAGAGTTTGATTTCACAATTGTGGTGAAGCTAGGGAAAAGCAATTTTGGACCAGACCATTTATCTAGAATCAACTCAGGAGAGGAAGCATAGAAAATTGAAGAAACCATGCCAGATGCACAGTTATATAGGTTACAATGCATGCCATCAGAATTAGAAGACATTGTTGTCTTTCTGCTGGACTAGTATAACACCAAAAGGAATGAAGGCATTAGAAAAGAAACAACTTGTTATACATGCGGCACCGTTTATGTTAATTAGTGGTGACCTCTACAAGTTAGGTAGAGATGAAGTATTACGCCATTGTGTATTAGAGCATGAGCGCAAGGATATTATGGAAGAAGCTCATGGTGGTATTACAGGAGGCCATTATGCAGGTGATGCAACTTGCCCAAAAGATCCTACTTGCTGGATTATGGTGGGAGACATTGTATAAAGAATGTAAAGAATATTGTAAGGCATGTGATCATTGTCAATTCTAGAAACCCGGGGAAAAGAGATGAGATTCCTTTGATAACAATTACTAATGTCGAATCATTTGAGCAATAGGCCATTGACTTTGTAGGACCTATTTCATCGAGTCACATGCAAGACTGGATCACGTTATATCATTACTTACAGATTATCTCACACGGTGGGTAAGTAGCACCTACAAAGGAATGCAATGCTTCTACGGCAGCTAGGTTTCTATAGGAGAATGTTCTTACAAGATATGGATGTCCTTTAAGCTTGACAAGCGATAGGGGTACACACTTTTGAATGAGACAATTAGGATCCTATTAGATGAGTTTATGGTTGCACACCATAAAAATACATCCTACCATCCTCGAAAATGCAAATAGAATTGTTGAGGCTTTCAACAAGATTTTGAGCGAGACTTTGAAAAAAATTGTGATGTTGGAAGAAAGGATTAGGATGACAAAGTGGCAGCCATTCTTTGGGCATATAGAACAACTTACAAGTGATTGAACAAAGCCACACTTGTTTCGATTGGTGTTTGGCATGGAAGTCGTTCTCCTATAGAATTTATGTTACCTTCTTTACACATTGCATGCACTAGAGGTCTACCTGATGAACAAGCTTTAGAGAAGAGTGTATCAAGAAGATGATTCAACTGGATGAGCAACAAGCCATAGCAGGATGGAGTCAGAAGTAGGAAAAGGCCAGGAAGAAGGCATGGCATGACAGAAACATAAGGGATAAGAAGTTTGAGATTGAACAAATGGTACTTATTTATGACTCTAAGTTCTTGTGCCATCCAAGTAAGCTCAAAGTACATTAGTTGGGGTCGTATGTCATCACTTACATACTTGAATCATATGCTTGCCGAGTTAGAAGCACTTGATGGAACATGAATACTCGGTTACTTTAATGGGAGTAAGGCTGAAGCCCTACTATAAATAAGACTTTTTTTTGTAATAAGGTAGTATTGCCATTTAGATTAGGTTTCCCTTTGTATTTCCTTCATTTCCTTGTTGCTATGCTTTGGCAATTTAGTTGTTCTTGTGTAAAACACGATTGAGCGCATGAAGCTAATTACTATGTGAAGAATGTTTATGCATGAGAGGACTACACATACCTTTAGTGTGGGGTTGTTGTAGTTATCCAAGTAAAAATCGTAAGGATTGAAAGGTGAAAGGAATAAGCTACTATGGGTGTGCTTTAAGTCAAAAGAAGATTGCTTCTCAAAAGTGACCAAAGATGGAGATGAATGAAAGGACAAGTATAACGTGAGGCAAGCGAAGGCTATGATAACTACCGGGAGAAGGTATAGTGACAAACTACTTAGGTGCAAGGGCACGCATCGAAGAGAAGTTTGTGACCAGAGGGTAGGAAGGAGCGCTAGAAGGTTATAGCTGGGGTGCAAAGATGTACCACGCGGAACAAACAAATTTGGTCAGTAAATGAGAGGATATTTGGTAGGTGAAGGAGCAATAAATGCATCAAAATTTGAAAAAAATATATAAGGATGGGATGTACCATTTTTTATTGTTTGAAGAGAATTTGAGGAAAGAGCCAATTGCGAAGATTCGAGTGATCGGGTTAAGGTGCGAAGGGTGTGAAACCAAGCGTGATAAACAGATCTGTGTGAAAAGAAGCTTGCATCCTCGGTGGTGAAGGGTTTGAGCGAAGCAAGGAGGCAGAGAGGAGTTAGGGCATGAAGTTTCCACCTAGGGCACGATTGAATTGAGCTAGGGTTTGATTCGAAAAGTTTGAGTTAAAGAGGAGACGTTTGCAAGGGGAAAAAATGGCACCCAAGAAGGCATCTGCGCAGCGGAAAAAAGGAAATAAGAAGGTGGTCATCGAGGAAGAAGAGATGGCACCCGAAAGTGACTTTTCAAAATGCAATATCCAGAAGGAGTCATCATTGGCCAAGAGTGGGATTCACCCATCAAAAAGAGAAAAGTGAGCGAATACAATCACAGGACCATGGAGAACAAGAAGGAGCTCGATTCCTTGCTCACTACTAGAATGAACAAGCGTACGGTGGATGACATGCCAATTTATGATGATGCAGGTGAGAAGCTTCTGAAGAGAATTGGGGTCTACTAATTATATGAGCTTCCATATTTTAGGAAGTATGATCCCTTGTATCAGTGGCTCATGAGTAGAGTGCACGAGGACTTCTTCTACTTTGTAGGACACAGAGTTAGAATCTCATATGCACTTATCTCATCAGTTATAGGTTTGAAGGCCACAGGAGAGGACATAAAGAATGATCTCACAGATAAATCCACGATCTTAAAGACCAAACATGATTTTGGGTACTTGAAGGGTCCACGCGGTATGGATCTAAACAAATTGAAGAACTATCGATTGTGCGAAGCAACACACCTTGTTACAAAGTTGAATGATCAGGAGCGGTGGTCACAGGTAAATACTATGTGGTTACACGTTGCGCGTAAGATGTCAAAAGGAGCAATCTATAATATTACAGGCTATATTGTAGAACAAATAGTCGAGGAAGCACGCACATGAGGGAAGATCAGCTTTGGGGTTGTTCTACTATCACTAGTATTCATGAAAATCGGAGTACCATACGGGCCAAAGGAAAAAGTATGGGAATACCCCATGGAGAATAAGTCACCAATGAAAGGTTCAAAGAAGTATCCATGTAAAGGGGCCATGATAGACGACATAAAGTAAAGGGTGGAGAAATGGCATGACAAGCTCTATGTGGCATTTGGAGAAGAGTGGCGCATCCCAAAGGACCTACCATCAGTAGTAGGGAAACAAGTCTAGTTTGTTGTATATCAGCATTTCTACATCGAGCGCTTCCCAATGAAAGATGGATTCTAGGGTCCTTAGTGTAAATTTACTTACGCATTCAACTGTAAGGTATTTCCAAGCATCTATTCACATATTTGAGACACACGCCAGACCCAGGTATTCAATGTAAATAAGGAAGACTGACTACCACATGTTGAGAAAGAAGTATGAGTATCCTGGAAGAAGTGCCTTCACCGAGAGGATCATTTAAGAGGTGTTTAATATTAAGCCAATAAGTTTGGTTGTTGCGGATGTAGGGGTATCATTGGTGTATCTTCACCCGAAGCTAAAGATGGAGAATAACAAGTATGTGGAAGGTGATTTCACACTTCCAAAGCACCACCAAAGGAAAGCATACAATGGAGAACATCCTAGCGCTAAGCCCACAGAGCCAATTGAAGTGGAGCATTAGGAGGAGGAGCGCGAAGATAGTGGTGGTTTGGAGCATAAAGGTAGGAGACATCCTACAAATAAGGGTGAAGTTGAGTGTGTCATTACACCACCTCATCCATAAGAGGGGGATGATGAGGACTTGAATGCAATCTAAGGGGAGCACATATTTAAGAGGGTGTTTAGGAGAACAAGGACCCAAGGTGCTACTCTAACCATGGTGCGCAGATCACCCAAACTCTCTCCACAGAAGGAGGAAACCGTGCAAAGGAGGAAACTGAAGTTAAATGAGGAGGTAGAAGAGTTAGAGGAAAGCGTGCCTAATTCTCCCACACTTCTAGAGAACATAGAAGAATAGGGTGAGGAATCAAAGGGAAGAGAAGAGGACGAGAAGGGACCAGAGGAGACAGTTGCCGAGAATGTTCAAGACATGGAGACACAAGTCCCAAATTTGGAAGCTAAAGTCCCTAAGCAACAATGGTCTAGAAGAACAAGTGGAGAGCACATTCCACCAGCCATGGGGTATGTAGAGGACGTAGGTAAAATTGTTCATGCCCTTCACAGAGCACGATAGCACGACATGAAGGATTTATTCGGTATTTGGGAGCGAAAGGATGAGGATATGTTGACTATGTGCACTCGAAAGTAACTATCGGGGTCAATACACACCTACATAGATGAGCTTGACTTTGACGTATGCGAAGAGTCATGCATTTCGAGATATTGGAGAAGGCACCCTAAGCTAGACACATGATGATAAAAAGCCTACTATCATGTCAGATGAGTAGGTCAGCAATGCATTGTTGAAGGTTTCTACTAAAGTGGTTAGAAGAAACATGGAAAAAGCTGTAATAATCGAGCCTTTGCTTGAGGAGGCGAAGACAAAGGATGCGGAGATAACATGCATAACACAAGAGAGAGACTTCACATAGAAGAATAATGAAGTATTTATCAACATTACAGAGGAGATTGGGGACAATGTCATCAAAGAAAGGCCACACTTGGAGGCTAAGGTACCATAGACATTTCCTTTAGCGATACACTATGTAGGAAAGTTGGTGGACTTGGTACTTGAAGATGAACCTCTACGCATGATAGCACCAAGGAAGTCGAGCAAGATGTAGAATGAGAGAAAGCCTTAGTGATGTGAAAGATTACATCTTATGAAGGGTTGTTGTAAGCATTACAAGAAGTATTGAAGAAAGCAGACCAAGCTTTAAATATCTGCACAACTCTAGAGGCACTTATTAGCATAAAGACCCTAGAAGAAAACAATGAGGTCCAGAAAGCAATGAAGGATGAGACATTGGGCTGCGTAGAAATATTGTCAATAGTTAAGTAGAAGCACGAGGCCCTGGCAACAGCACAAGAGCCGCACAAGACTCAACTTTAGAAGAGCTTGGGAAGCTAATTGCGTAGAATATGGATCTTTTAGAAGGAAGAATGACATCAATGTCTAGCATTGTGTTAGTTCTGTAGAATGAAAAGGGAGAGATTGTGAGGGATGAGTTGGAATCCATTGCTTATGGACATCCCAGAAAAAGAAGGACAAGCACTCACTAAATGGCAGGTTTTGGAGGCCGAAATAAAGGAGTATCCAGAATTGATACTTCAAACTGATACAGAGGAGGCTATCTCATAGCCTCATAAAAATATTTATTTGTCTACATTCTTTCATTCTTATTCTTTCCATTATTCTATTCTTTACTTCAATTTTTGGAGGAATACCCATTGTTGAGACAACAATGAGATTAGTGTGGGGTAATTTTGATCAGAGAATACTTGTTAAAGAACACACAAGGAGTCCGTATGAGAGAAGGCCATGATCAAGGGCGCGGAGGGACAAGAAGGATCCAGCGCATGGAAGGCAAGTTCAACATTCAGGACTTAGCTGATTTTGAGCATGAAGACCTATTTTTAGAAGATGGTGTGCGGAACACACCAACGATGTAGAGACGTGCGCACCATGCATTGTCTATCTTTGGAGGATCGAGATCGAAGCATTTTCATGGAGATGATCTAAGAATAGGATTGACACTTCATTTAACTGTAAGAGGTCTATAGATAGCACACTTGCATGTGTGGCTATGCCTATGAATGACACATGGCTATTAATAGCATGCAACCTATTTTTGGAATAGATAAGCGGTGAAGGGCAAGTCCCCACCCTATATATATGATGTGACGTACATAGTGGTAATATAATAGTGTGAGGGATGTATGGAGCTATAGAGATATACACATATGACTGAATTACTGTATCGAGATCCATATGTGCATTGGTATAGATTAACATTATTGTAAGGAGATTTTGTGTTTATTAATAGATGGAAGATATTGGTTGAACCTAAGTGTCATTCCTATTTGGAATTGAGTAGTACATCTTATTGATTCAATCATGATTACTGTTTAAAGCTTGTTCTTTCATATATCTGAATGTAGCATACATTGTAGAATGATAGATTAGTTATGAATCTACATGTTTCTTTTTCATCACACTAACATCTTGCCAACAACCTAAAGAGGGACTGGTACCGTTATGTGCTTTGGGTAAGCACTCGGTCAAGGTTGAGTGATGTGCCAGGTCAACTAGGGTGTTATCTCGGTAAATTCTAGGTTCCATTAGTTCTTGACCTTATTTTTATTCTTCTCATGAACTTGGAAAGCTTGGGCTACTGAAACTAGTGGATTCTGTCCCTTTTGGAGTCACCAAATGTGTAGTTTCAAAGCTTCTTGAAATCTAGAAGTTGCAACAAGTGCACATCAATCCTACTACAGTAAAAAATGAAGACTTATTGTCCCACGGCATGCTAAAATCATTGTAGTGCGAGAATCACAAAGACCCCGAATGACTATGACCGATAGGTTGAGACTCTTAGTGTGATTGCACAACATGGAGCATCTCTCAAAGTGTGGGACCTTGCGAGTTGAGAGAGCTCTCTAGATTAAGGTTGGTTCCTATTCCTCTGTTCAAGTGCACACAAATATATTGTAGAGGATCTATTCTAAATCTACTCTATTCTACCAAGGAGACAGGGTTGAGGAGATGCAAGAAAATAAACTAAGCTAACAAGGTGATGCACCAAAGGAATGTTAGACCCTCGTTTTACATTTTAACACAGACCATGAAATGCAATAATACAAACACTATACACAGATGACCAAATTGTAATAAGAGATCGGAGAGACAATAACAAATACATGAGAGGGTTGAGAAACATCCACAAACATATATATTATTGCTCGGAGTCGATACAGTATATTGCAGTGGCCAAGAAGCAAAACTTGCATTACAATCCAAAGGAGAGGTTAGAAAATCTCCACAAATCCTTCTGTGAACAAAAGAAGAAGGAGGCGCAAAATAGAAACGTCCAACCTTTTATAATGAGCCTCAACCCTTCCTTTATAGATTCAAAGACACAAAGAGAATAAGAAGAGAGAAGCGGGAAAACTATTTCGAAGCTCAACCGCTATCATCAATTCCTCCTACAAATCCACCCCAAATCTGTCATGTCTACATCAATTACTTGTTTGGCACCTCGAAGGAGGAGGAACGGCGGATCAGATCAAATCGATTTGGTGGTTGGGGCGAATGGATCCTTTATTAATGGCATGAAGATGTTTCTTCATTTTTCCCTAACTCCTCCAAAATTAAAGTTTGAGATCTTAATGGTGTAGACAGGGCCGATATCCTTCCAATGGTTCCATTTTTGTCGGATTTCTAGACTAAGTCAAAAGATATGCCCATTTGAAATTTGAATCAAGTCCGTATAGAAATGGTGGCAACCAGTTATCAAAACGGGTCTTTAGAAATTGGACACGTGGAGGGTGGTGCATGTCCGGGGACTACTTTTGGATTTTGATTTTGGAGTTGCGCCAAGGTGACATGTGGCATCTTCCGCGGCTTGCTCAGTTTTCTCATGTTTTGGTCAAGTCCCTTTTTTATTGGCGGGGTCATACATCTGTCCGGGGACATGTGGAGGCATGGCGCTTGTTTGGAAACCTTCCCCAACTCTTACTTTTGAAATAGCGTTGTGCTGACACTTGGCACCCTTCACTGGCCTGTCTCTATTTTGACTATTCAACCCCGACCCTGTCCCTTTTTGGGAATTGGACACATGGAGGTTCCGCGCTCATTTGAAACCTGCTCATAATTTTATCTTTGAAGGAGCATTGGGTTAACACATGGAAGCCTTCGTAGACTCTTGAACTTTTCAATGGTTACTCTTACTTTTTAGGCCCTAAATACGTGGCGAGATCATGCTCATTTGGGTCTCCACTTTTGGATCTGCCTTTGGAGATGTGTCGGTGACACGTGGTTGCTTCCGCTAGCACCTTTATACTTAGTCCTTTTTTAGGCCCACCCTGTCCGCCTTTTTGACTTTTAGTTATTGACTCTACCCCTCTTTGGACCTAGGACACATGGAGGCTGGCGCTTGTTTGAGTCTACCCTTTTGGATTCAATCTTTGGAGGTGCACCGTTTGGACACTTGGCAGCATCCGTTGTCTCCTCCATACTTAGTCATTTTTGGGGCTCGTTCTGAACCATTTGTAGAGCCTAAAGACTTCAAACCTTCATCGTTCCTTCTCCTTTGAGCCTCTGGTTTCTTTGACACTATCTTCTCCTTCCCTGACCCTACTATTCCATTTTAAAGCCCGCCTGGCATTTTTGCTAGATTTAAAGCATGGGTTCGTTTGATGGAGCCGTTTCTTGAATTTCTTCTTGCCTTGGTCGTTTGATCTTTCGCAGCTCTATCACTCCATTATAGAGACCCTCATTTGCACGATTGTAGGATTTGAACGTGATTTCTTTGGTTTCTTCTATGCGGGATTATCGTTGACCAATTTTACCCGGGGATTGGGATAACAGGGTTAGAAATTGATCCTAAAAGAGTTGAAGCCATCCTGGACACTTCCATTGCCACAACATAAAAAGTCTCTCCAAAGCTTCTTGGGGAGGATAAACTTTATTCACAAGTTTGTACCTAATTTTTCCACTCTTTTGAAGCCTTTAACAATGATGTTAAAGAAGAGTCTTGCATTTAGATAGGCAATGAAAGGCAAAGAGAGTTTTGAAGCCATTAAGCTCGCAATATCATAGGCTCTAACTCTTGTTAATCTAGACTTCTCAAGAGACTTCATGCTATATGATTTTGGAGGGTCAAACACCATCTCATCCATCTTGGTCCAGCCCAACAAGGAAGGTTTAGAACAACCCATAGCCTTCTTCAGTCAAATCTTGGAGGACTACGAGGTAAAATACTCTTTCATTGAGAAGCATGTCCTTGTTATTATTAGGAGCTTGAAGAAGTTCAGACACTTGGTCTCAAACAATAAGATTCAACTGCTAGTATCTCATGTTGGTGTCAAATATTTTCTCTGAACAAGGACTTGAATGAGAAGAGAGAAGGTTGGATCACTCGAGTAATGGAATATGACATTGAGATCAAGGTGACCAAACTAGTTCGTGGCAAGGGTCTGTGTGAATAGCTCGCTTCCAAGCAACAAGATGAGTCAGTGGATGAAGAATATGATGTCCTAGTACTACAAAATGATCAAGAACAACTAGCTAATGATGCACCTATTCCATGTTGGACCCAATCCTTGGTGCATTATCTCCAAACAGGTTTGTGCCCTCCAAAATGGGACAAAGCAAAAAGGAGATACTTATGACTACAAGTCATCCCATATGTGTTTGTTGGTGGTGTCTTGTTTAAAAAGGATATCAATATTTTTCTATTGAGGTGCATTGGGACAGGCCAAATTGAAAATTCTTCATAAGTTCCATGATGGAGAAGTAAGAGGCCATTTTTCTCCTCGAGTAACAGCTCTTAAGATCATGAAAGCTAGTTATTACGGCTCCGCAATGTTTAGGGACTCCTACTCATGGATCAAGAAGTGCAAGAAGTGTACATTCTTCATAGGGAAAGAGAAGTTGGCAGCCCTACCCCTTTGTCCAATTTCAGTGGATCAGCCATTCATGCAATGGGGACTAGACTTCATTGGGGTAATTAACCCAAATTCGAGCCGGGGCCAAAAGTGGATACTTACAAAGAATGGACTACTTCACCAAGTGGGTGAGGCGGTGACACTAAAGAAGCAAAAATCCAACATCTTGGATTTATGTGAAGGAATAACCACCCAGATTTGGAGTCCCCGCCACTATTTAATATGATAATGCATTGGCATTCCTTGTACAAGGATCACTAAATGGGTAGTCGAGAATGGGGTGTACCTCAACACTTCATCAAACTATTACCCTTAAGGTAATGGCCAAGCAAAGTCAACAAACAAGAACCTCTTAAGGATTATCGAACGACTCTCGATGAAAATCGAGAGAACTTGGCATACAAAGCTCAAATCAGCTCTATGGGCTGATAGGATCACATCCAAAAGATCCACATACGACTCCCCATACAAGCTTGTATATGGAAAAGAGGCAATATTGCCCATATCATTGGATTTTCCGCTCTGGAGCTCATGAAATAGTTGGAATCGGGCGATCTTGGACCCATGGAAATCAAGTATGTAGAGCTGATGGAAGTAGGAGAAGCAAGAGAGCATGTAATACAGAGCATGGAAAAGGATCAAGCATTGATCAAGAAGAGTTTTGACAAGAAAGCAAGAACAAGGACCTTTCAAGAAGGGGACTTGATTACGAAGTGGGATGTGGATCGGAAAAGCCAGAAAGCATTCCAAATTTGATGCCATTTGGAGTGGCCCTTACATGATCACAAGGTGTAAAAGTAGCAATGCCTTCCAGCTAGCTAAATTGGATGGTGAAGAATTGTAGATCCCAGTTAACAGGATCCATCTCAAACATTGCTACTAAAAAGGAAGGTTACGCCCTTGTAATATTAGCATAGAGTTTTGTTTTATTTTCCCTAAGTGCGTATGCACATTACCTTGTTGTAGATTAGGTTTTGTTTCCCTAAGTGTTGTGGCATAGGTTTTATTGCTCCCGAGGTTTGCGTCGTTATATAGTCCAACATGCCTCAGTGAATGCATCGAGGCCCTTCACATCTTACAATGGGGAGATCCATAGTTGCCATAACAGATTGCTCATTTTCTAATAGAACAAATGCGGAAGCAACTAAAATAGGGTCTCAAGTGTTCATTTCTAGAAGCATGACCAGCACGCAGCCACCAACCATGACTTTATTCCCAATGGATATAACAAGGAAAATGATCTCCTCATCTAGTGGTAGACATCCCAGAGTCGCCAAAAGTGTTATCTCAATTTTGTCCCCAGGAAAAATTAATCAAACACGACCCTGTGCAGGAAGAAATCCAAGGGACGACTCCATCGCATGAGCCCACATTTCAAATCCAACAAACAGGGTGCGGGCGTGGCTCTATAATGGATCAAGTAGCATCGGGAAGGAGGCAAGCAATGTCAAAGAAAACCAGATGCCGTAAGGAAAGAAATGGAGAAAAACTCGAAGTCTTGGGCTCTACGAATGATGTAGAATGAGCTAAAATTGGCTCTAAGTATGGGAGGATCAGTGGAATCCTCCACATGCCTCAGTGGCGCATCTCCAAAGATTAAACTCAAAAAAGCAAACTCGAACAAGCGTCGAGGCTTCCATGTGTTTTCCGAGTCAAAAAGGGATGGAGCGGACCCAAAATGATTAAGTATGGGGAATCAGTGGAAGCCTCCACATGTTCAAAGACGCACCTTCAAGGGTCAAAGAAAAAGGTGAAACTCAAATGAGCGTAGAGCTTCCACATGTCTCAGGCCTGAAAAAGGATAGAGCCAACCATTAAAAAGTCCAAACAATCGCAAGGCTACCACATGTCATCTCGGCACAATTTCAAGATGGGAGCCTAAAGTGGAAACTCAAACTTGCGCCACCCTCCACATGGTCGGGGGTCACGGAGGTCAAATCTAAAAGTAGGCCCAAATCGGTTAAGTATAAGAGTATAGGTGGAAGACGCCACGTGTCTTAACAGCACACACTCAAAGGTGCAGCCCAAAGCGGAGACTCAAAGGAGCACAAGGCTTCCACATGTCATCCTGGTGCATCTTCAAAGATAAATCTAAAAGTGGGTCCTTAGACAAGCGCCAAGCCTCCACGTGTCCACTCGTTAGATATCTGACCCATGCCAAAAGGACTTAGTAAAAACATAAAGGGATAACACAAAGCTGCGGAAAAATCCACGTGTCAACCCGACACAACTTCAAAAGCAAAATTCAAAAGCGGTCCCCAAACGAGTGCCAGCCCTCCACGTGGCCATATTTCAAGTCAAAGTGGGATGGTGGGTCACCAGAGGTAATTTTAACTTTTTGGCTTCATCGATGCCCAAGGAGCCACGTGTCAGGCCTATATTGAATGCGATGGGCTGGCGGGCCTTGGAGTGATTTTTTGCCCAAATGGAAAATATAGACCGGTGGACCTGAAGATGGTTTTTTGGCAAAAAGTGAATTTCAGGCCCACGGACCCATTCTGCTAACTAGTTTCCACCATTTTTGTATGACCCGATTCAAATATTCAAATGGGCATATCTTCCGACCCAGTGCACTCGAAATTCGACAAAATTGGTACCATTGGAAAGGTCTCAACCTCGTCTACACCATGGAAACCTGAAACTTTAATTTTGGAAAGGTTAGGTGGGTGAAAATAGGAAAACATCTTCACACCATTAATACGTGATCTGATTGCTCCAAAAACTAGATCAAATTAGATTTGATCTGCCATTCTTCTTTCTTCAAAGCGTCGAGAAGGCACGGAGTGGCGTTCGATAGATTGTGGGCAGATTTATATAAGCATTAATGGTGGTAGTTGAGTTCCAAATCAAGTTTTCTCGCCTCTCTCTCCTTCTTCTCTTTATCTTTGCATCTATAAAAGGAGTGGGCTCATTGTAAAACATGGAAGGAAACCAAGGCACTCTGAAAATGATCTCAAAAAACAGAAAGGCAAGATAATTTATGGGCAAAGGCATGAGAAACAAAAATCTCATGCAATCTCACTCCTACGAAGTACAACTGTGAGCAAAGAAAAATTAACAAAAAGCACACAAGAGGTCCGCGCAGAGGAAATAAGGCATGTTGAAAGGCACGAATGGATAAGAGGAACATGCGCATGAAGGATAAGTTCATATTTCGAGACTTAGTCATTTTTGCATGTGAGGATCTATTTTTAGAGATGGCGTGCACAAAGACACAAACAAAGACGTGTGCACCATGCATTGGCTATTTTTGGAAGATCGACTACAAAGCACTTTGCATATGTGGGCTAGGAATAGATTTATCAATTTGATTAACTAAAGGGATTATATTATTAGCACACTTGCATGTGGGGCCGGGATGTAAAAATCGTGTGGCTAATAATAACATACAACCTATTTTGGGATTGGATAAGCGGTGAAGGGCAAGACCCCACCCTTATAAATATGTAGTAAAATCATGTGAAAAGAGATGCATGAAGATAGGGAAAGAGATGCATAGATATATGTGTGAGAACTAGGGTATAGCGAGGATATACTACTAGATCTATCACACGCATGAGCATATACTACTATTACTGAAAGGAGCTTCATGTAATTGTCATATTTAATAGAATAGAGGATATTGGCTAAATCTAAGTGTTAGTTCTATGTGTATTTAGATCTAGTATGTTCTTGATTTCATCATGGTTAAAAATTAATTTTGTTCTCCCTTAGTTATAGATCTGGCATGCTCTATAGAATGATGTATTAATAATGGAACTACATGTATTAAGTCTTCATCATGCTAACATCCTGCAACAGTAACCCTAAAGAGGGACCTGGTACCTTTGCATGCTTTGGGTGAGCACTTAGTCTAGGTTGAGTGATGTGTCAGCGTGCCTTGGGTCTTATTAGTAAATTCTAGGCTGCATCATCATTGGTTCCATTGTCAAGACATCTTTTTGATTGTTTTTCCGGATGGTTCGCAATGAAGACATATATCGGTTGACTCTAGCAAGTGTTGAGGAGTAGATACACGATCGGAAGAAGAATACGCACATCGATTCGGTATTGGATTTGAGTTTAATGCACGCATCTGGGTGGAACAGAATCATATGACGATTTATATGAGAGATTCTTTGCTATTTTCCCAGAGATCTATCTGAGTGGTTGATTTCATATGCATATAAAGCGGAATTGGAGGTATCGCGTACTTGTTTGGACACATGAATAATTTTAGGCCCTTTATGATGCTTTGATCTAATTTAGACTCGAGTTGTGTATACGTGGTTCCATGGCATTTTAAATAGTTATACCTTGGATTACTCGGTCCCACTTATTCGTGCCCAAGTAGTTGAATTCCAATTTTTACGATATCAAAGGGAACTTACCTGCAAGGCATTCCACTAGTAATCAAGACCCTGATGGTAACTTTGAATTTAGAGAGTAAACCTATGGCTAACTAAACCCCACCACACACGGGGGCAAGAGAGGATCGGTAAAGATGGAAAACTTAGTGGTGGCAAGGCAGAGAGAAGAAAGGCAACTTAAGTATAATGAGGCACACGAGAGGGAGATAGAGAAGCAATGTGACATTACCAAGTGGATGGTGTTGAGGAGAGAGATGGCTCGTGAATGATTTGAAGCTCACGTAGAAGATGTGGGCCGAGGCCCCGTGTTTTCCCCATCCGGGAAAGCATGGCGGGGACCCCTCCTCAGCCTCACAAAGGAGCGCATCAACAAAGACGGCCCTGGACCATGGGTGCGCATCTAAACCTACCTAATAACCTAGCCCTTGTGCTTGGTTTTCTAGTATCTAGCATGACAAGTAGTTAACAAGCTTGTTTAGGAAGTAGGAGAGTAGGAGTAAGTTAGAAATCAAGTACATCAATGGCAGGGTAGACAGATTCATTATTATTTGGGAGTGCATTCGCAGGGCATATCATCTGCACGAACATAAGCATGCGAGAATGTTGGATTCACTTCTATAAGTGTAACTACTTCACGAGACCGTGTGGGTACTATATATAGCACTCTTTGTCGAGAGCATAGGGAGTACGTATTCGGGTCCTATTCCAACTACAAGTAGAGGATCAAGAGGTGCGGTGGTTCTAGTTACTCGGTGGATCTGGTGATTCGAAGGTAGAGGAAACACGGGAGGTTACTGGATCGGGTGGGCAAGGCCCATAGCAACCCCAAAATATTTACATGGAGATGTCCCTTCATCTCTCGGAGTATATAGGCATAGAAGATGTTGTTGAACATGTGCACATGTGTGAAATATTATGGCGCGCAAAAGGGATCATGACTTTAGAGCACAAGGTAAGCCAATTTGCTACCACATTACAGGACGTGCACATAGTTGGTATAGGAAGTTTGACCTTGATCAAACTTGCGTGGATTATGCAGCATTGAAGGATGCTTTCTTAAAAGAGTTCTATATCCTGGAATTTGAGTAGAAGAGTATAAGTGCGCTCAAGGATATCAAACAAGGCACTACTGAGAGTGTACATGAGTATGATGCCCAGTTTAAAATGCTTCTATTGAAGCTCTCGTATGATATTCACGCAAGGCAGCATTCACAATGTTCTTTGGAGGAATGATTACACCATTTAGAAGGGCATTGTCACATAAGACATACACTTATCCACGCGAGGCATTGGAGGAAAATTTACATGCTTTGAGGCGATTATGAGTATTGACACTAGTGTTAGCCCATTCTTAAAGGCATAGATTGTAGTTATGGCAAAGCGATTAGAGAAACTATCGGCAAAAATTCAGCCCATGAAATGCACTCGGGGATTTGGTGTATAGATTGTGAAGTGGAAGGTCACACTAAGGATAGTTGCCCCCATGATTCATACGTTCATTTTTGTTAGATCTGCGAGATATGTCATTTGAATCATGATGCTTGTGCCATTTCCATTAGTATAATGCACGATAAGGAAGAACATTTCAAGCTACTTTGTAAAATCTGCAGGTCCACGACTCATGACACGGAAGACTACCGGTTGATTGGTCAGATCCATGATGTTATAGATATTGGTGTATGACAAATAGGAGTTTTAGATAACTCTAAGGGCAAGAACGAGCACCATGATTGGTATCACGGTCAAGCACGCTATAATCGAATGAAGGGCGTTTTAAAGGCGGTCGTGGCAGAGGTCGAGGATACCATGGTGGATTCGGAGGATGAGGTCATGGTGGTGGAAGAAGTGAGTTCCCTCACGAAACATGTTATACATGCGGATCTTCGACCACTACAGGCATGAATGTCCTCAGAATATTACATGTTCTTTCTGTGGAAAGAATCATAGCTATGAGGAGTGCCCAAACTTGTATGATCATCTTAGTAGGTAACATAAGCAGGAGAACAAGGGTGCATGGATGGTTAGAATCCAGCGCATGATGGAAAATCAATGGATGCCCAAGTTATCACCAGAACCTGAGGCTTTCACCATGAAAATTACCACATGAGCTGAAGCGGCACGTGCGATAGAGGCATTAATTGAAGCCTATAATCATTGAGGAAGTTCTACATGCATGGTACCCAGATCTTGCTCATCAAAAGGAGGTCTATCAAGAGACCATGGAGGTCCTCGAAATCTTCAAGGTGAAATACGATGTATCGAAATAGAAATCATGGAAAATAGAAACGAGAAGAAGGAAGTGGAGGAGGCCCCATCTGAGATGGATGACATAAAATAAGTATGCAAAATGTTGCGCCAGGAGAATATTATTCCATTATTAGGGAATTGGTTGAAGGGGAACACTTTGCACACAAGTATTGAGAATGAATGACAGATCCTACATGCAAATCTTCCCTGATAGCATTGACTACAACAAGGAGATTACTCTGAATGTTGTTGTGGATGGATGGCTCTTGAGCAATATATTGATTGATACAGGTGTGGAAGTAAATGTTCTTACATTAGATGCATGGGTGTAAATGGGGAGACCTCCATTACAACCATCATCTAATGTGTTGTTTATGGCAAAAATAGGACTAAGGCCACTCCCATAGGAGTTTTGAAGGATGCATCTATAACAATACAAGGGGCCAAATTCACTAGATATTTTGAGGTATTAGTGCTCACGGAAGCAGATAACTTTCCAGCTTTACTTGGGTGCCCTTGGTGTTATGCAAATAATGTTGATTTAAGGTTCAACAAAGGATACATCAGTTTTGAAAACAAGGAGGAACGAGTTGTAATCCCCTTAACAGATGGAAAATCTACACCGTATGTTGAGCCTTTGAGTGAAGAGGACTTAAACGAATTTATGTGCATGTTATTCAAGACCCAGAGGTCATTGAGCCATCAAAGGAGGGCATCCTTCAATGGGAATACTCTCAATCTATTAGTGATACTACGAGTATTTCTTGTGATAATTGGGCTCGTGGTACTTATGAACTAGTAGGGCGCGAGGTAAGAAGTGTGATTGCGAAAGGAAAATGGACTTCACTCGGTTCGACATATAGGTAGCTCAATACCTTGGTATACTAGGGTGGAAGATCTTCCAGTATTCTTGCAAGCCATGGAAGCATAGTGGATAGACCAAGTTCAGAGAAGGAACATGTTAGCATATACCCTACACAGGACAACAACGCATTGGTGGGTGGTTCACAGAGATAATCTTATGGAATGGAATGAAATTAGGATTACTCTTATTACTAGGTTCTTGAGGAGAAATGCACCTACTCAAATATGTACTTATCACAATAATCAACCTATTTAGCACCACATTCAAGCGGTGTGAGAGAGACTCTGCAGACGGAAGGCGCAGAAGCTTTACCCCTTAGCTCTAGGTACACAAGTTTTATTCCACTTTACAAGGATGTGTGTGTGTTTGGTATGTATATGTAGAACTCTATAGAAGTGAAATTGGCGGGGATTTACTTGTAGGAATGACCCGGATGTTTGAATTCTTATCTACAAAGCCTCTAGTGGGAGAAGCATTGAAATTCATAAAGTGCTTGACTATGGGAGATAGTGCAGGCTAAAGAACTACTTGGAATTATTAGATGAAGGAAACTCGGGAGCACATCTTGTTGAAGAAATAGATGTTGATGTCATACTATTTCAACGCACTTACCTTGAGAAAGAAAAGGCAAAATGGTCTACTTAGTGGATGACGAAGAAGTAGAAAATCTAGATGTAAACTATTCAATAGGTGGGCGTGAGGTTGTGGATAATGTAGATAAGGATATGTGCACATATCATGAACCGATGAAGACAAAGAAAGTAAATATAGGGTCAGAAGCTAAGCCTAAGGAGGCCATAATTGGAGACTATTGGTTAGACTCAAGTGGAAAAAATCATAGAGTTACTAAGGGATTATCAAGATATATTCCTAGGGGGGTATCATGAACTTAAATGTGTGCATGAATCATTAGGAGAGATGAAGATAAAGCTTAAAGAGGGTGTGCACCCAGTTAGAAAGTGACCTTATAGAATGAGCCCTAACTTGCGAGAAAAGGTAAAAGAAGAGATTGATAAAATGTTGAAGTCAGGATCATCAACCCCTTGATGAGTCGAATGGGTTAGTCTAATAGTGATCAATATCAAGAAGGATGGACAAATTAGAATATGCGTGGACTACATGAAGTTAAACACTATCTGCCAGAACTAATCCATTTCCTACGTCATTCACTGAGGAAATACTAGAAGGCGTGGTAGGGCACGAAATCTATTTGTTTATAAATGGGTTTTCTGGGTATCATCAAGTTAGGATTTCCCAGGAGGATCGAGAAAAGACAACTTTTACTACTTTGAATGGGGCAATTTACCTATACAAAGTGATGCCCTTTGGACTAAATAACGCACCTATTGTATTCTCACGGATAGTGGTTTAGGCATTTAAATATTTTAATCACAACTTCTTGCAAGTTTATTTAGATGATTGGACAATATATGGGCTTGTTAAGGATCAACTGTGACAATTTGCACTTAATGTTTAAACGATGTAGACAGTTGAGTATATATTTGAACATCAAGAAGTGCATATTTGCTACACCATTTGGAATATTGTTGGGTCACATAATCTGCAAGGAGGTTTGCTAGTTGATCTAGCTAAGGTTGTCATCATTTTAGGCCTAGAAGCGCCCACCATCGGCGTGAGGTGCGCGGATTTTGGGTGACACAACATATTATAGAAAATTCATAAAGAGGTATGCCAAAGTTGCCACACCTCTGGAGGAGTTATTGAAAGGAAAAGGTACATTTTACTAGGGAGAACCGCAACAACGCACATTTGAGACATCGAAGGAAAAACTTACTACCGCGCCTATTCTACGTTTTCCTTCATGGCATCAACCATTTCATGTACAAGTGGACACCTCTGGCATGGCCATTGGCGCGGTGTTAGCTCAACCTGGAGAAGGTATTATAGATCATCCTATCTATTTTGCTAGTAGAAAGTTGACTCCTACATAACATAATTACACAACTACATAGTGTGAAGATTTATCGATGATCTATGTGTTACAAAAGTTCAACAATATCTACTAGCTACACCATTTGTATTCTATACGAGATCGGGTGGCATTGAAGTATTTAGTAAACAAGCTTGTTTCTACAGGGCACATATTCAAATGGGTACTATTATTTCAAGAATTTAATTTCACGGTTGTGGTAAAACCGGGAAAAGTAATTCTAGACCAGACCATCTATCAAGAACATAGTTAGGAGAAGAAGCATAGGCAATTGAAGATACCATGCCGATGCACGGTTATATAGGGTTATAACACACACCATAAGAATTAGAGGACATTGTTATCTTTCTACATACTTTGATGCATCACTAAATGCACGAATGAAGGCCTTAGAAAATAAACAACTTGTTATACGCATGACACCTTTTATGTTGATCGCGGTGACTTTGTACAAGTTAGGAAGAGATGAGGTATTGCGTCGTTGTGTATTGGAGCATGAGCGCATGGATATTATGGAGGAGGCTCATGGTGGTATTGCAGGTGGCCACTATGCAGGTGATGCTACTGCACGGAAGATCCTACTCGTTGGATTATGGTGGGAGACCCTATATAAAGATTGTAAGGCGTATTGCAAGGCGTGTGATCATTTTTAGCATCTAGGAAAACCAGGAAAAGAGATGAGATGCCTTTAAGACCTATTTATAGTACAGAACCATTCGAGAAATGGGATATCAAATTTGTAGGACCCATTTCACCGGCCGCGCGCGTAGGACTAGATCACACTACATCATTACTTACACATATTATCTCACAAGGTGGGTAGAAGTAGCACCTACAAAGGATTGTACGGCAACTACAACAACTAGGTTTCTATGGGAAAATGTTCTTACACAGTATGAATGTCCTCTAAGTCTAACAAGTGATAGGGGCACACATTTTTTGAATGAGACAATAAGGATATTATTATATGAGTTTATGGTTGCGCACCATAAGACTACACCTTACCATCCTCAGGAAAATGGAACTACTGAGGCTTTCAACAAGATTTTGAGTTAGACCTTGACAAAAATTTGTGATGTTAGAAGAAAGGACCGAGATGATAAAGTGTACGATTTACTTTGGGCATATACAACAACTTATAAGAGGTTGAACAAGGCCACACCATTTTAGTTAGTGTTTGGCACAAAATTCATACTTCCTATGGAATTCATGTTACCTTCTTTACATATCGCGCGTCTTTGGAGGTCTAGCTGATGAGCAAGCTTTAGAAGAACGGATGGAAAAGATAATCAAATTGGATGAGTGACGAGCCATAGCACGTTAGAGTCAAAAGTAAGAAAATGCCAGGAAAAAAGCATGGCATGACAAAAACATAAGGGATAAAAAGTTTGAGATTGGAAAAATGATGTTTCTCTATGACTCTAAGTTCTTGCACCATCCAGAAAACTTAAGGTACATTGGTTGGGGCCGTATATTATCACTCACATACTTGAAACAAGCACTTGTCGATTAGAAACACTTGATGGAACATGGCTACCTGTTAATTTAATAGGAGTAGGTGAAACCCTACTATAAATAAGTCTTCTTGGTGTTTGTAATAAGGCGGTGTTACCATTTAGATTAGGATTTCAATTCAGTATTTCCTTAATGTATTTCATTCTTCATCGTTATGCTTTGTACATCTCATTGTTTTTCTTGTGTAATAAGCATGTTTGCGCACGTGAAGCTAATTACTATCTAAAGCATGTTTATACATAGAGGACTGCACATACTTTTTAGTCTGGGTGGTTGTTGATATCCATGTACAAGATTGCTAGAATTGAAAGGTGAAAAGAATAAAATGCTATGGGTTCCATTCAAGTGTTATTCAAGTTAAAAGATTACTTCTAAAAAGTGACCAAAGATGGAGATGAATGAAGGGACAATATAATGCGAGGTAAGCGAGAGCCGAATAACTACTAGTGGAAGGCGCAGTGACAAGGTGCTCAGGTGTGAGGGAGCACGTTGAAGAGAAGTTTTTGACCGAGAGGGTAGGAAGGCGCACTAGAAGGTTATAGCTAGGGTGCGAAGATGTACTACGTGGAACAAATGAAATTGGTCAATAAATGAGAGGACATTGGGTAGGTGAAGGAGCAATAAATGCATCAAAAATTTGAAAATCTATATAAGGATGGGATGCGAGTTCATTCTTACCGTTGCAATTAAGAGAATTTGAAAAGAGCTAAGTGTGAAGAGCCAAGCAATTGTGTTGAGGTGCGAGGAGTGTGAAACCAAATGTGGAAAGGAGGTTTGTGCGAAAGGAGAAGCTTGCATTCCCACAGGAGAAGGGTTTGAGCGAAGTAGATGCGTTACAAACGAGCTAGGGCACACAATTTCCACTAGGGCATGGAGATTTGAGCTAGGGTTTGAGTTACATGTTGCAGAAGTCAAAAGATGAGTATTTTTAGAGGATCACGGGGTAGAAATGGCACCAAAGAAGGCGGTTGTAGCGAAAGGACTTAAGGGAAACAAGAAGGTGGTCATGGAGGAAGAAGAAATGACCCTTGAGAGTAATTTTTAAAAATGCAATATCCAGAGGGGGTTATAGTAGGTCGGGAATGGGATTCCCACTTTTGGAGAAGTAAGATAAATGAGTACAATCATTGTACCACATAAAAAAGGAGTTGGATGCACTTTGTTGAACACGAAGACAAATAAGCACACGACGGAGGACATGCCAATCTATGACAACGTTGGGGAGAAATTGTTGAATAATATTGGAGTATATTAGTTATGCGAGCTCCCTTACTTTGGAAAATATGAGCCCTTAGAATAATGGCTCATGAATAGAGTACATGAAGACTTCTTCTATTTTGCAGGACGCAGAGTAAGGATTTCATTACCACGCTAATCTCCACAAAGGATGGGTTGGACAATATAGGTGAAGACCTCCAGAGAGGACTTAACAAAAAGGTTTTAATTACGGAGACCATGAGGGAGGCTAAGGTACACCAGGGTCATGCGGCATGGACATAGACAAGCTAAAAAAGTACCTAGTTGCCTGCACAAGATAATCGTGTACCTTATGTAACAAAACTAAATGACCAAGAGAGGTGGTCACAAGTGAACACCATGTGGCTACACGTTGCAAAGAAGATGTCTGAAGGGGTAGTATACAACATTTCAAAGTACATTGAAACTATCGTAGAAGAAGCGCGTTCAGGAGGAAAGATCAATTTTGGGGTTGTTCTGTTGTCTCTGGTATTTATGGAGATCGGGGTGCCCGATGGACCAAAGGAGAAGATCTGGGAGTATCCCATGGAGAACAAGTCACTGCAAAATGATTCAACAAGTACTTGTGTGAAGGATTGATGACCGAACTAGTCAAGCAAAGGGCTGAGAAGTGGTATGATAGGCTTCGTGTGGCGTTTGAAGAGGAATGGCGCATCCCCAAAGAATTGCCTTTGGTGGTGGGTAAGGCAATACAATTTACAGTATACCAACATTTTTGCATCGTGTGATTTGTGATGAAGGATGAGGCTTAGAGCCCATGGTGCAAACTATCGTATGCCTTCACAATGAAGGTATTTTCAGGCATCGGTTCACAGGTTCTCAGATGTGTGATGCCTAACATTCAATGCAGACAAGGTAGACTATGACTACCACACATTGAGGAAGAAGTATGTATATCCAAGACATAATGCATATATTGAAAGGATCATCTTAGATGTGTTGAGCATAAAGCCAATAAATTTAGTTGTTTGGAGACATTGGAGTAGCACTTGTGTACCTCTAACCGAAGCCCAAGATGGAAAATAACAAGTATGTGGAAATGGAGTTCATACTCCCGGGGCCGTCGAAGGGTAAGCATACCATGGAGAACATTCCGGTGCCTAAGCCCACGAGACAATCAAAGTAGAGGATGAGGAGGATGAGTGCGAGGATAGTGGTGGTTTGGAACACGGAAGACGTAACCATCGGATAAAAGGGAATCATAAAGACGCAACTATTCCAACTCATGGGCAAGAAGAAGAAGAGAATCCATAAGAGGTTCAAGGAGAGTTCCATTTAAAAGAGTATTTAGGTGAACAAGGATGTAACATCCCCATTTTAAGATCTTAGAACAAGGAATTTTTATTTTTATTTATAAAACATTCTCTATTATGAATTATATAATTCAAACACATGTTCAAGTTTTAATAATTGTTCTCATTCCATTAATGTAATTTGGATCACACATTTATTTTAAAAACCAATGTTCCTGTTCACATATTTGCATATGGAACACACATTCAATGCCATTCAATCATATAACGAGATACCATATCTTTGCTGTAAATGACTCGAAGATCTACCGATCTCCCATTTCATGGCTCGAAGTTTCGATGATCTCTCATTTCATGACTCGGAGACTTACCGATCCTTCATGTTAATCCATGCATTGTATAATAACTATACAGGGGTTATTACCATTTCCACTTATCGAAGTGATTCATTTAAGAAGCCCATCGAATATCTCATTCGATATTCATCGACATCCTACATCTTAAACTAGGTGATTAGGACAACGCATGACCAAAGCACTTGCGATACTTTGGCCAAAGATTTTCACATGCTTTGCATGATCGTATTCCTAGATGTGATACACATCAATGGAACACATCCTTCACCTCACTTCATCTGTTATCTAGAATGGTCTTTCCCGATCTTTGTTAGTCCTTCCGTTTAAGGTCAAGCTCTCTAACTTGACTAGCAATATGAGCGAGTATAGGAAGTTACTCATGGTAGCCAAAGGTACGCAGACATACGGTGTCGTCCTAGGCGACTTCGTGTGTCTAGTTACCTTTAGTCCTCCTGAGTCACTCCGTATACGTGATCACATTCCTATTCCCATCTAAGAATCTAGTATCCAACTTATGTAAACTTGATGATTTGATTCGGGAGGGCGTTGTAACATGTCAGCTACAACATTGTGTCGTCATGAAGGCCCCGCCTTCATGAAGACACCATATTGTAGCTGGCATGTGTCAATGTCCTACGGAATCCTCTCATCAAGAGTACACATCTAGCTCGAGTGTGATTTGATTATAATCTTAATATTTAAGATCAACTTTCAGCAGCCATGCTGATCCTTTAACCTCATTCTCGTTACAGTTGTATGTAGCTAAGAGAGACTTAATTTGTCTTCTAGCTTAATATACATCCTCTCCTTCATACCGAAGGATTGCATATTCTCTTCTTGGTTCTTTTCTTTAATCTTCGGACTAATTAGTCCATTACAGATAAATGTAATAAGTTTAACCTATTAAACTTAACCAAGTTTTACCCACAACTGTAAACAAATTCAGAATTCCATCTTATTAGACATCATTTAAACGAGGTCTAATTCTAAATGAATGTATTCATTTATTATCCATATCCTTACTTTAGTTAAGGTTGGTCACCATAGATATGTTTCCCCATATCTAATAATTTCTGAATTTAAACATTTTGATGATGTTAACGGAGTCCGAATACAAAGTTCGGCTACTCCTATGTTATTTGATATTCCTTAGCTTATAAGCTAATCCAGAATACCTTTCATTAAGAGATCATGTTCACCTAAATCCATTTTAATGCGATTTAAAATTCATCTTAACCCAAGTATGAACTAATTGCACATTCCAACGTAAAAGTTGCATTCAAAGTAAAGAATAGATGTTATTTCCTTTTAAATATATCCACTATCATTAAAATAATTCCAAATCAAGGAATAATATTATATTCTCAATCTATTCAACAATATTAAATTGATACACCATTAAAATATCACACTTTTCCTTGTATTCATCCATAATTCTTTCAATCTATACATTTGCAGTCACCCAATGACCGGACTTCGTTTATATCAAACAACATTACAACTCATAAAGATAGAAGAATGTAATTTCTTCCTCTCTCATTTCCTCGTAGAGGAATAATAGCTATCAAATACAATCCATCCTCAGTTAATCAAAAGAAGTATCAAAGACAACCATGTCCTCGTTTATATTCAAGTTCCATCTGCAAAAATTACTTGCACGGGTCAGTTCATTGAACTGAGCATATTAAGCACTTGTCATTAAAATGAGGTGCTTTTAATTAACTGTCTCAATAAAAGAACCCTGCTTTTATGAAATGTTAAAATGAACATCATCCAAGAATTAAGTACTCGATAAGGATGAACAGATAACAACGATCATCTAATTGCCCTCCCATCATAAAAGAAAGGATTCTCCCCCTTTTTCCCAAATAATTACTACAAGAATTTCCTTCAATTAGTTCGAATTAACATCCTGTAAGAACTAAACACAATTATGCATATTGTTGTTCCAATATAAATACTTGTAATTTCCATTCCCTTACAATAGTTATAATTTCAAAAGATAGAATTTGACTAAAAATTTAAACCGAATTACTTTCCTTTCCTTTCATGCAACTCATTTGATTTCAAGCAATCAAATGAAGAGAAAAGTAAACAACAATTAAATCACGGATGCTTTAACCAAAGCGATTACAAATTTACTCAATAACAATTATAGATTTCCAATCGTTTGAGAGAAGAAATGAACATTAATTCAAATTATCCATCCAACACTCTCTTTCCTTTCCTCATGACTACATTTAAGAATTTAATCTAGGCGTGATATCAATCAATGATAACAGTCCAAAGAGAAATAAATAAAATCAATAATCGTATAAAAGGAAGAAGGATCATATTACCTCTTTTCACTGTTTAACCAAATATCCACTATTTAGCACAGACATAATCCAACAGTATGATTCATTCGCATAGTATATTTCAATATGCAAAAACTACTATTTACCTTTCCAAAAGTTTACGAGTTCATTGCATGAAGTGCAGTAAGCATTGATACCAAAAGAACTTCTAACACAATCATTTCTTTTTATTTTAAATAATTCACTCTACAGACATTTACGTCTATATAACATGTAAGAGTGTACAACAACAACAAGTCACACTTTCGTCATAATAATGAGAGAATTCACTTTCCAACAACGCAAAGTAAGAAATCCATTCATATTCTGCTCCAATGAAAACAATGAAAGGTTCTCAATCCTTAAAATTATATATATATATATATATATATATATATATATCCTTGAGTTCAGCAAGACACAGAGTAGGATTTGTATACTCTACCCAGTCTATTCTATAGATGAATTTTTCTGTTCCCATTCAGATCAGAACTTCCTTCCAAACAGTCCTATATGAATACCAAGAACCAACAGGCAGAACACCATATCTAATTAGAACAACAAAGTAAGATGCTACTATGACCTTACTGTCCCAGGGAACCCGTATTCTATGCAATGAAAAACATCTAGGAGATATAACTCGCACAATAGTTTATCAACATCACCACGAATTTGTTTTTCCCAAACGTTTCCACACACTGAACTCAGAAATACAATATTCGCATAACAATACATTTATCAATTCAAACCCGTATAGGGTAATAGATGCGTATGCAAAACACAGTAAAAACAATCTCATACAGCAAGCACAACCCCTTTATTTCACTTATTTGCAAGAAATACCAAAGCCGTGTTCCTTTTTATTATGACAGTTCGAACCAGGCATACAGAATCACCTTATCTTTCCATTTTTACAAGAATGCACAAAACTCGAATTAATACACACATAGCTAATGTATTATTCAGCACAAACTCAACTCATATTGAGTAAAGATCAATTACCCAACATTGCCAAACAACTCACTCATCAAGAGCAGATTTATTTCATTCACCTATTTCGCAAAAGAAATTACCCAAGTCATACTTAGCAAAGGAAAAATGACTCAGTCCAAAAATCACTTCATTCAAAACAACATCATTTAACTAAATCACCCCTCATAAGAGCAGGGTTGTTTTAATGAGACGTTTAAGAAAAAGCAAACGCGGTTTAAGGAGAAGGGCTTAACATGCCTGTATTTTTTTGTGGTTCGAAGAAAACCGCGTCCACTGGAGTTGTTTCTCTCCACGACGTCCTTAGCCAGGCTTTCCAAACAATCCACTAACTTCCACAGGCTCAAAAATAGCCTTTGCTTCTCCAAGAACAGAAACAATAACCAAAATACGGCGGGTTCGTGTAACCATGGGAAGAACAAAATGCAGAGCAACTAAAACCCGATTGCACACAATAACAACCAAATTTTTCCTCTATCCTCTTTCCAAGGTGAGCTGGTCGCTAAGACCAATGTCATTGAATGCATTGAATGCATTACCTTTTCCTCATTCCTCACGCCACCGCCGACTCAGGTTGGCGAGTTTTCTTTTTTTTTTAATTTTGCTTGCAATGACATTTTAGCTTCATGGCTAGTTAGATGCCTCCAACTTTTCCATGTTCCCGCCAAACTTGGCGCTGCAACTTGGAAGGACTTCATTTACTGTCCTATTAATTTCCTAACCTTCCCTTCTTATCCGTGGAAGACCTGGTAATTCCTCCAGAAATACATCAACAAATCCCAAGTAATAACGGATATCTTTCCATGAAATCATTATCTTCCTCGGCATTTTCTATCATTTTCTGCATACAAGATCACCTCTATTTTTAGCCCTTTTTAGTTGCATAGCTGTTAGTTTCCTAAGCTGCAACCTCACGCCTTACACCTTGAATAGGCTGTTAGTTTCAAAATTGCTGCCCCATCACTTCACTACAAAAGAAAGATAAGAAATTTATGCGGGTGACAAATGTGAATCTACCTTTAAAAATTTAAAGGAACAGTTAACTACAACACCTATTTTAACCTTATGCACCCAAATGGAAATTTTACGGTGGTAACGGATGCGTGCACGGAGAAGACCTTGGAGGCACTCATTACAGAATAACCATGTCATAGCTTATGAAAGTAGAAATCTTAAGTTACATGAACAAAATTATGCTCCACACGACCTAGAGCTCGCTGCCATTGTACATGCACTTCAAATGTGGAGGCATTACCTTCTTGACAAACCCTTTGAGTTAAAAATTGACCATCTGGGGTTGAAGTATATTTTTACTCAACCAAATCTGAATGCAAGACAGTGAAGATGGTTAGAATTTCTGTCTCAGTATGATTTTGATATAAGCTACATCAAAGGCAAGGAAAATAGAGTGGCAGATGCTCTGAGTCGAAGGAAGCACATCTCTGCTCTTATAACATTAAGAACTCAGTTTAAGGATGAGGTGAGGGATGTCATGGAATCAGACTCTTATTTCCAGCAAGTTAAAGCACTTCTTTGCAAATCCAAAGGATGTGAGGTATAAGGGATTTCGTTTTGATAATGAAGGAATTCTGAGGTTCGAAAATAGGGTATATATACCCTTGGCAAATGATTTAAGAAAGAAATTGTTAACTGAATTTCATAATTCACCTTTTTCTGGACACCCTGGCATTACAAAAATGCTTGCTGATCTTAAGCAGCAATACTTCTGGAAGGGAATGAAAAAGGATGTGGTGGAATTTGTAACACACTTTGGGAATGTCGGCGTGTTAAGGCGAGAACATATGCATCCTGTTTGGATTATTGTATCCCCACAAAGGTGTTCCACAAGTACAAATGGCAAGTGATAACGATGGATTTCATTCAAGGATTACCTATGTCAAGGAATAAGCATGATATCATCCTAGTTGTCGTTGTGACAAATTAACCAAAGTGGCACACTTTATTGTTGTAATTTGAAAGACGATGCACCAAGCAGTTAACAAGAAGATTTGTACATGAAATTTTCAGATCGCATGGAATACCCGAATTGATCATATCGGACGAGAGATCCGAGGATGACATCAAGGTTTTGGTAAACGCTTAATGTGGCCTTGGGAACCAAATTAAACTTCAGCTCTGCATATCATCTAGAGACGGATGGGCCAGACTCAAGAGAGTCAATCAAGTTTTAGAGGATATGTTAAGAATGTATTACATGGACCAGCGGTATAAATGGGAGGAATACCTTCCTTTGGTTGAATTTGCCTACATAATACATACCACGCCTCTTTAAAAATGGCACCTTTTGAAGCATTGTATGGAAGAAAATGCACGAACCCTTTAGGCATTGGGATAACATAGAGGACAGAGAGGTAATTGGGCTAGAAATCCTCACGGAAATGGAACAACAAATCAAACTAATTCTTGAACATCTAAAGGAGGCTTGATAGGCAAAAGAGTTATCGCAGACTTAAAGTGGGTTGATAGGAATTATAAACTTGGTGAGAAGGTCTTTCTTTGGGTTAAGCTTTCTAAAAAGAGCTCAATAAATTTTGGCAAGGTTGCCAAGTTGTCGCCTCGTTATGTGGGACTTTTGAAATTGTAGAAATAATCAACCCTCAGTAGCTTATCGTATGGCATTACCTCTGCTTTATCACAAATGCATGATGTTTTCCATATTTCTTTTCTTAAGAAATACGTAACAGATTTATCACATGTCTTTGAATTGGAATTCCTTATAGGTCAAGACCCGGGAATAATCGTGGTTAAGCCCATTTGAGTCTTTGGGAACTCGCATGATTGTACTTAAGAAATCGCGAAGTGAATCAATGTAAGGTCCAGTGGGACCAGTTTAGCAAAGAAAGTGCAACTTGGGAAAATCTCGAAGAAATGAGATCTGCTTTTCCATACTTGTTTGATCGAAATTGAATTCGAAAAACTGATAATCTACCAAATTTAGACAATTACTGGTCTATTTTACAGTTATCTTAAAACATTGTTTTAATGAGTGAATCTGTTTTTGGTATGAATTTATGAATGGAAGGACAATAACTGAATCTTGTCCTAGAAACTCCTTGAATTGGTTAATTTGATCATCGGGACGATGATTCTTTAAGAAGGGAGGAATGTAATGCCTTGAATTTTTGTAAGCTATCATGGTAATTACTTTTCATGATGTTGTAACTATAGAAATGAAGATAAATATGTTAAGATATATCTTTTGATCTTAAAGGAATGTGTTGCTAATCTGGACCCTTGTTTGTTGTAATTTGTTTACTTGGGACAGAGGTTATTATTGCTTGTGTGTTGCTAAATGAGACAACAGACTTGTCGTATGCTTGATGAACTCTTTTCGCTGATTGACAACACACCTTGAATCAATTCCATTGATCCAAGGTATGCTGTGGCCTTCTTGTGATCACTTTGTCGATTTACTTCTAAACCAGAATGAAGTCTGAAACCAGACTGAAGGTTGATATAAATGTTGCAGCACCTTGATTTCAGGTATGAATATCTGGTACGTAGATGCCAATGAAAAAGGTTTGATTCTCGAACCACATACAATTGTAACGCTAGACAACGTAAGACAATAAGGGCCTGGATGCGAGTGACACAGGTATGTGGAACATAGGATGAAACGTCCTGCATTGTGTTGAATACGAATGCCAGTCGAAAGACTTGATTGGAAACTATTAAATAAATACTATGGGATTAAACCTAACCTACTACTAAGTTTTATCCTATACCCTAACTACTACCCTATATGGATTTTAAATTTCATAAGGATGAAAATAGATGCAAATTCTACTAACTTATGAACTAGGTGAATAACCTAGCTATGGACTATTAAATCCTAAACTATTACTAACCTATGGAAGGGGACTTATGGACCCATGTGGATGGAAACGGATAAGAAGGAAGGTTAGTCATTGAAGGTGGAGGTTGCGGTTAGGAAACTAACGAAAAAATAGAGGCTGCACTTGTATGCGGTAAAAATGGCTAAGGAAGATAATGATTTCATGGAAAGATATCCATTATTAAGGGATTTGAATGTATTTCCTAGAGTCTTCCATAGACTTAGGAAATTAATAGGACAGTAAATGAAGTCCTTACAAGTTGCAGCGCCAAGTTTGGCGGGAACATGGAAAAGTTGGAGGCATCCAACTAGCTATGAAGCTAAAATGTGATTGCAAGCAAAATTTTAAAAAAGAAAACTCGCCAACCTGAGTTGGCGGTGGCGTGAGGAATGAGGAAAAAGGTAATGCATTCAATGACATTGGTCTTAGCGACCAGCTCGCCTTGGAAAGAGGATAGAGGAAAAATTGTTTGTTATTGTGTGCATCGGGTTTTAGTTGCTCTGCATTTTGTTCTTCCATGGTTCTGTCGAACCTGCTGTATTTTGGTTATTGTTTCTTCTTTGGAGAAGCAAAGGCTATTTTTGAGCCTGTGGAAGTTAGTGGACTGTTTGGAAAGCCTGGCTGAGGACGTCGTGGAGAGAAACAACTCCAGTGGATGCGGTTTTCTTCGAACCACAAAAAAAAATACAGGCATGTTAAGCCCTTCTCCTTAAACCGTTTGCTTTTGCTTAAACGTCTCATTAAAACAACCCTACTCTTATGAGGGGTGATTTAGTTAAATGATGTTGTTGTTTTGAATGAAGTGATCTCTGGACTGAGTCATTTTTCCTTTGTTGAGTACGACTTGGGTAATTTCTTTTGCGAAATAGGTGAATGAAATAAATCTGCTCTTGATGAGTGAGTTGTTTGGCAATGTTGGGTAATTGATCTTTACTCAATATGAGTTGAGTTTGTGCTGAATAATACATTAGCTATGTGTGTATTAATTCTGAGTTTTGTGCATTCTTGTAAAAATGGAAGATAAGGTGATTCTGTATGCCTGGTTCGAACTGTCATAATAAAAAGGAACACGGCTTTGGTATTTCTTGCAAATAAGTGAAATAAAGGGGGTTGTGCTTGCTGTATGAGATTATTTTTTACTGTGTTTTGCATACGCATCTATTACCCTATACGGGTTTGAATTGATAAATGTATTGTTATGCGAATATTGTATTTCTGAGTTCAGTGTGTGAAAACGTTTGGGAAAAACAAATTTGTGGTGATGTTGATAAACTATTATGCGAGTTATATCTCCTAGATGTTTTTCATTGCATAGAATACGGGTTCCCTAGGACAGTAAGGTCATAGTAGCATCTTACTTTGTTGTTCTAATTAGATATGGTGTTCTACCTGCTGGTTCTTGGTATTCATATAGGACTGTTTGGAAGGAAGTTCTGATCTGAATGGGAACAAAAAAAATTCAGTCTATAGAATAGACTGGGTAGAGTATACAAATCCTACTCTGTGTCTTGCTGAACTCAAGGATATATATATATATATATATATATATATATATATATATATATATATATATATATATATATATATATATATATATATATAATTTTAAGGATTGAGAACCTTTCATTGTTTTCATTGGAGTAGAATATGAATGGATTTCTTACTTTGCTGTTGGAAAGTGAATTCTCTCATTATTATGACGAAAGTGTGACTTGTTGTTGTTGTTGTACACTCTTACATGTTATATAGACGTAAATGTCTGTAGAGTGAATTATTTTAAAAGGAAATGATTGTGTTTAGAAGTTCTTTTGGTATCGATGCTTACGGACCAGTTGCAATGAACTCTGGTCAACTTTTGGAAAGGTAAATAGTAGTTTTTGCATATTGAAATATACTATGCGGAATGAATCATACTGTTGGATTATGTCTGTGCTAAATAGTGGATATTTGGTTAAACAGTGAAAAGAGGTAATATGATCCTTCTTCCTTTTATACGATTATTGATTTTATTTATTTCTCTTTGGACTATTATCATTGATTGATATCACGTCTGGATTAAATTCTCAGTACAGTCATGAGGAAAGGAAAGAGAGTGTTGGATGGATAATTTGAATTAATGTTCATTTCTTCTCTCATACAGTTGGAAATCTATAATTGTTATGGAGTAAATTTTGTACTGCTTTGGTTTAAGCATCTACATTTAATTGTTGTTTACTTTTCTCTTCAGCGTTTGATTGCTTGAAATCAAATGAGTTGCATGAAAGGAAAGGAAAGTAATTCGGTTTAAATTTTTAGTCAAATTCTATCTTTTGAAATTATAACTATTGTAAGGGAATGGAAATTACAGTATTTATATTGGAACAACAGTATGCATAATTGTGTTTTAGTTCTTACAGATGTTAATTCTGGAACTAGTTGAAGGAAATTACTTCTTGTAGTAATTATTTGGGAAAAAGGGGTAGTAATCCTTTCTTTTCTGATTGGGAGGGTAATTAGATGATTGGGTTGTTATGTTGTTCATCCTTATCGGTACTTAATTCTTGGATGATGTTCATTTTAACGTTTCATAAAAGCAGGGTTCTTTTATTGAGACAGTTAATTAAAAGCACCTCATTTTAATGACAAGTGCTTAATATGCTCGATTGATAAGCCCGACCGTGCAAGTAATTTTGCAGATGGAACTTGAGTATAAACGAAGACATGGTTGTTTTCTGATACTTCTTTTGATTAACTGAGGATGGATTGTATTTGATAGCTATTATTCCTCTACGAGGAAATGAGAAAGGAAGAAATTACATTCTTCTATCTTTATGAGTTGTAATGTTGTTTGATATAAACGAAGTCCAGTCGTTTGGGCTGGCAAATGTATAGATTGTAAAACTTATGGATGAATACAAGGAAAAGTGTGATATTTTAATGGTTGTATCAATTTGATATTGTTGAATAAGATTGAGAATATAATATTATTCCTTGATTTGGAATTATTCAAATGATAGTGGATAGATTTAAAAGGAAATAACATCTATTCTTTACCTGAATGCAACTTTTACGTTGGAATGTGCAATTAGTTCATACTTGGGTTAAGATGAATTTTAAATTGGCATTAAAATGGATTTAGGTGAACATGATCTCTTAATTGAAAGGTATTCGGGATTAGCTTATAAGCTAAGGAATATCAAATAACATAGGAGTAGCCGAACTTTGTATTCGGACTCCGTTAACATCATCGAAATGTTTAAATTCAGAAATTATTAGATATGGGGAAACATATCTATTGGTGACCAACCTTAACTGAAGTAAGGATATGGATAATAAATGAATACATTCATTTAGAATTAGACCTCGTTTAAATGATGTCTAATAAGATGGAATTCTGAATTTGTTTACAGCTGGTGGTAAAACTTGGTTAAGTTTAATAGGTTAAACTTATTACGTTTATCTGTAATGGACTAATTAGTCTGAAGATTAAAGAAAAGAACCAAGAAGAGAATATGCAACCCTTCGGTATGAAGGAGAGGATGTATATTAAGCTAGAAGACAAATTAAGTCTCTCTTAGCTACATACAACTGTAATGAGAATGAGGTTAAAGGATCAGCATGGCTGCTGAAAGTTGATCTTAAATATTAAGATTATAATCAAATCACACTCGAGCTAGATGTGTACTCTTGATGAGAGGATTCCGTAGGACATTGACACACCAGCTACAATATGGTGTCTTCATGAAGGCGGGGCCTTCATGACGACACAATGTTGTAGCTGACATGTTACAACGCCCTCCCGAATCAAATCATCAAGTTTACATAAGTTGGATACTAGATTCTTAGATGGGGATAGGAATGTGATCACGTATACGGAGTGACTCCGGAGGACTAAAGGTAACTAGACACACGGAGTCACCTAGGGACGACACCGTATGTCTGCGTACCTTTAGTTACCATGAGTAACTTCCTATACTCGTTCATATTGCTAGTTGGGGTTAGAGCTTGACCTTAAACGGAAGGACTGACAGAGATCAGGAAAGACCATTCTAGATAACAGACGAAGTGAGGTGAAGGACGTATTCCATTGATGTGTATCACATCTAGGAATATGATCATGCAAAGCATGTGAAAATATTTGGCCAAAGTATCACAAGTGCTGGTTGCGTTGTCCTAATCACCTAGTTTAAGATGCAGGATGTCAGATGAATATCGATGTAATGAGATATTCAGATAGGCTTCTTAAATGGATCACTTCGATAATCGGAAATGGTAACAGAACCCTGTATAGTTATTATACAATGCATGGATTAACATGAAGGATCGGTAAGTCATCGAGTCATGAAATGAGAGATCAACTGAAACTCGAGCCATAAAATGGGAGATCGGTAGTTCTTCGAGTCATTTACAACATATGGTATCTATTATATGATTGAATGGCATTGAATGTGTGTTCCATATTGCAAATATGTGAACAGGGAACATTGGTTTTAAAAGAAATTGTGTGATCCAAATTACATTAATTGGACAAAGAACAATTATTAAAACTTGAAAGTGTTTGAATTATATAATTGAGAATGAGAACGTTGTATAAAAAAAAATCCCTTGTTCTAGTATCTTAAAATGCAAGCATGCACCAGGCCATGGGCTACACTAAGGACATAAGTAAGATTGTCCACGCCTATTTTCAAAGCATTGTGACACGAGAAGGAGTTATTTGGCTGGGAGTTGATGGATGAAGATATGACGACCATGTGCACAAGGAAGAAACTTTCGTGGTCGATGCACACACATATGGATGAACCAGACTTCGATGTGTGTGAGGAGTCGTGCGTATCAAGGAGGTTGAAAAAGACTCCCCAAGCTAGACACATAATAGTAAAGCCTACTATTATGTCCGATGAGCAAGTAAGTAATGCATTGGTAAAGGTCTCCATAGAGGTGGCTCGCAGGAACATGGATAAGGCCGCAACCATTAGAGTCTTTGCGAGGGGAAATTAAAACAAAAGATGCAAAAATAGTGCACCTGATCCAAGAAAAGGATTTAGAATAGAAGAAGAACCATGCCTTTATCAGCATGGTAGAGACTATTGGGGATCATGTACTGAAAGCGCGCCCACATCTGGAGTCAAAGGTACCAAAAATTTCCTTCATAATGCACTATGTCAAGACTTTGGTGGATTTGGTACTTGAAGATGAAACCATGTGAATGCCA
This sequence comes from Taxus wallichiana var. yunnanensis, assembly GCA_018340775.1. Classification (NCBI taxonomy): domain Eukaryota; kingdom Viridiplantae; phylum Streptophyta; class Pinopsida; order Cupressales; family Taxaceae; genus Taxus; species Taxus wallichiana. The sequence goes on from CM031243.1 coordinate 713,789,218, forward strand.
ACACTAAAGAATCTTGAGCAAGAGGCAAAAAGGCAAGGGCTATAGTGAAGAGAAAGATTTCATCTTACGAAGGATTGTTGCACACGCTGTGGGAAGAACTAAAGAAGGTAGACCAAGCCTTGAACATCTGTACAGACTCTAGAGCTGCTCCTAAAAAACCCTGGACAAGGACAATGAGGTCCAGAAAGTGATGAAGGACGACACATTAGGCTGCACAAAAATATTAGCCTTTAGTTAAACAGAAGCACAAGGCCCTTTCAAAGAAGATAAGAACCACACAAGGGATGGCTAGATGAGCTTGGGAAACTCATCGCGCAAAAGATGGATTTGCTAGAGGGAAGGATGACTGCAATGTCCAACATTGTATTGGTCTTGCAGAATGAGAAAGGAGAGATTGCGCAAGATGAACTGGAGTCCATTGTTGTGGACATTCCAAAAAAGTAGAGGAAGCACTCGTTGAGTGGCAGACCTTGGAGGCCGAAATAAAGGAGGAATATCCTGAATTAATTTTTTAGGTTGAAGTGGATGAAGCTGTAGGGTAACATCATTATTTTGTGCATATAGATTCATTCTTATTCTTTCCATTCATATTCTTTAATTCATTTCTAAGATGACCATTGCCAGGTGACAATATAATTAGTGTGGGGTAATGTTGAGCAGAGAAAACTTAAGAAAAAGCACACAAGAGGTTAGACATGAAAAACAGGCATGTTTAAAGACTCAAACAGATAAGGGAACACTCACGCGAAAGATAAGTTCATATTTCGGGACTTAGCCATTTTTACATGTGAGGATCTATTTTTAGAGATGGCGTGCAGAGAACACAAACAAAGACATGCGTACACATTGTTGGCTATTTTGGAAGATCGACTACAAAGCACTTTGCATGGATGCGGCTAGGAATAGGTTTATCAATGTCGATTAACTAAAGGGATTCTATTATTAGCACACTTGCATGTGGGGCCAGGATCAGAAAAGTGTGTGGCTAATAATAACATACAACCTATTTTGGGATTGGATAAGCGGTGAAGGGCAAGACCCACCCTTATAAGTATGTAGTAAATTGTGTGAAAAGAGATGCGTAGAAGATAAGGAAAAGGGATGCATAGATATACGTGTGAGAACTAGGGTATAGCGAGGATATACTACTAGATCTATCACGCGCATGAGCATATACTACTATTACTCTAAGGAGCTTCTATGTAATTTTCATATTTAATAGAATGGAGGATATTGATTGAATCTAAGTGTTAGTTACGTGTGTATTTTGATCTAGTATGTTCTTGATTTCATCATGGCTAAAAATTAATTTTGTTCTCCCTTAGTTATAGATCTGGCATGCTCTATGTAACAATGTATTAATAATAGAACCGCATGTATTAAGTCTTCATCATGCTAACATCCCGTAATGCAAACCCTAGAGAGGACCACAGTACCTTTGTGTGCTTGGGTGAGCACTCGGTCTAGGCCGAGTGATGTGCCACTGCTGGGATCTTACTAGTAAATTCTAGGTTGCATCATACAAAAATCATGAAAGCACTATGCTTTCATAGGCATTTGAAGAAAGGAGGTTACTTCCTTGAACTAGTTAATGGTTTTGCAAGACATTGACATTCTGCGTTATCCCTTTGAGGGTAACCCCTGAAAAGAAAAGTGCTTCAACGAAAGTGGGTTTTCCCCGCCTTATACCATAGGTGTTTTTAGGTGTATTTTTTCCTTTCTATTGTGTGTGTCTTTCCATTTCCATGTGTGTTGTGTGTCTCCTTCCTTGTTATGTGTGTGTGTTCTTCCTTGTTATCTCTCTCTCTCTCTCTCTCGTAAGTTGTAAACGACTCACAGGCCTAATGGATAAGGCACTAGTTAAAATATTTTCAACCGAGATTAAGGATTTCTCGTGTCATGTCTTTGTTGTGCTTAGTCCATAACACATCCCCAAGATAGATCCAACTGTTGTCCAATATTTTTGCATGGGGAAAAATACATCCAAAGGCAAGACAATGATACCACAAAGGTCGAAACTTTCAAATCCATACCTTTCAAAGGCACCCCCAGGACTAGTCCATCCCAACACTCGGCCTTACCCAAAGTAAGTCCAAAGTGACCCCTCATAGATGTCAACTCAGTCCCCAGGTGATATGGGAAATTCAATTCAATCCCCCTAGGTGATTTAGGATCTATTGAAATATGCAAGATTTTGAGCAGTTTTGGGAAGGGCTAGCAGACCGGCCTTCCCAAGACTCATGTAACCCCCTTGGAGCATAACAGAGGAGAAAAATTGAACATGGAGCTGAAATCAAATTCTAAGAACATTGAGGAAAATATTTTTGAAGATTCATGGAAGATTTGGAAGTTTTGGGGTAGGTCCACCAGAAGCGGGTTCTCAGGCCTAGTAACGCATAGTGTTAAAAAAGCACACAGAGCTTCGAGAAATAATTGGGATTTAGTAAGAAGTTAGCAGCTAAACAATATATCAATGGAAATGTAATTAAGAGAACTACAAGATGGTGGAATCATATTTTTCACAACACCAAGCAATATGTCTACATCTAATTTTTCTCATACTCAATCAGTAGAGCCAAAATGAAAATATTATTTTTCAGCGCCTAAATGGATCAATTAAGAGTTGATTACCCAACATTGGATTCGAAGGCCATTTCTAGTCATAATCATATAAAATTTCATCAAAAAAATCCATCAGAACTCCAGATATGGCCTTCACAAGTTTTATTTCAAAAGTTCTCGCAGATTAGCCATTTTTTCAAATGGACAGTGTTAGCACCAAGAGCCTAACGGGATTTCATGTCCCTTTCCTACCTTTAGCAAAAAGACATAAGGGACAAAAATTCTCCCAACCCTTTTTAGCCTATCGGATCCTCATATGACCCCGATAACTCATGTTAAGCCCCCGAGAGCCGAGTTTGAGCCTTTCCTCTCACTACACGGATGATCGCCAAGTGTCGTAACCTGGTCAGTGCGAAGTGGAAATCTGAGTGTCCCTTTCATCCCTTTAGTTAAAGGGACATTAGGGACACAAAAATGCACCCAACCCTATCCATGTGTTTTGGTTCTTTATACACCTGAAACTCATCCCCCATTGCTTCCTTTAAGCTCTTTCACTCAAATGCTCAGCTAGTCAAATCCCACCAAGTGTCACGATGAGGCGTGATGGGGAATTTCATGTCCCTTTCATCCCTTTAGCTAAAGAGACATCAGGGACACAAAAATGTTCCCATCCCCTTGTGCTTTCTTATTGGATGAATAAATTCAAACTAAGCCATTTTCACATCTTTGTTTCATCTCCCCACACCTCCATACCTCAACTTTGAAACTCTACGAAATTTTTCTCCAAACATCCAAGCTACCATTTTTGAACTCAACCAAATCCAAAATTCCTTCTCACATTGAAAGTACAAATATCTCGGAAGAAAAATGGATCAAACAATGAAGAACGAAGAGAAAACAAATATTTTTTTTTCGCCAGCCTAACTATGAAGTCTCCCAATCAAAATCTTCATATCTTGCAAAATAAAAGTCAGATTGAGATGAAATTTTTGTAGACCTCCTCATTTTTTAAGGCCATCAAAATTTAACAAACAAGAGATCGAATGATGCCCTAAATCATTTTTTTCATAAAAACCCCATTTCGTGCCCTAGCTCACATTCATTAGATTTCCCATCAATCGATAATGGAATTGAGCTAAAACTTTGCACATAGACTCTAAATGAAAAAACCTATCTAAATGGAGTCAATCTCATCACGATCGGAGGTGAAAACTATACTTGCAAATTTTTAAGCTCCATTAATGGCCATCATGGCAACTCTTATGCCCGAAGGCAAGGCACCGAGTGAAAATTTTGTTTTTTATTTTCAAACATTTTGGTGGGTAAAATCAAGTGAAATCAAAGGATGTGATTGCAACAAGGAGTTGAGTCCAATAATATGTGTTCCATCACAAACTGAGAACCATAAATCCACTTTCCAAAAATAGTAAACTTTCTTATACAAGTTTGCTATGTTTGGAAAGTTATCGTCAAAAGTGTCTACATGACGAAGGCAATGTGCATCAAAGATTATCGGGAAGTCGAATGGTCATCCAAAGTAGAAAATAATGAAAATGAACACTTATAAAAATATCAATCCCCTCTGGGTGCTTACTAAAAATAGTAAGTCATCCCAAGACGTGGTTGAGGTGAAGGCAATGTGCATAGGATTGAATGAATATGTTCATCACATCGAAAGGTCAAGAAGAGCGAAAATCACCCCTTACCAAAAATAGTAAGTCTCCCATCTAGAACTAACAATTAATGGTAAGTCACACCGAAAGGGTAGTCTTGGCACAATGGAACATAAAGGGATGATCGGGCTAGGTCGACATCATCATTTGGGATCCTCCATGGGCATTTCTCATAGGGCATTCGAGATCCATCTCGGGAACTCAACAGTGTCTCTCGGCACTCACTTTGTAGCTCAAGTTACTGTAAAATATCATGTGCAGGGTGGAAGTTGTGGTCATCGGTGAAACAATTCATTCAACTTGGTAGGATTAGTTCTGAGCTCCGCCTCTTTGGAAGGGATTTTAGTGAGTTGTGTTTGTGGTCAGCAATAAAGTCATTCAATAGTGTTCTTAAACACTTAACCCAAGGTGTCTGTGAAGTATCCAAAGGAGCTTCTCAGGGTATAAAGGATTCAAAGATTCATAGTTTCATTGCCTTGAAGCATTCCAATGATCAGAATCAATGGACTTCATCGGACGAACATCTTCTCTTCTTCTCTCTCTTCTCTTCCTTCCCCCAAATTTCTCTCTCTTCAAATGTTCTAATTCTTCGTTGGGGTTTGCACTTTTTAATATGCCTTTAAGTTATTTGAAAATTGACTTTAGAAATATGATGTAAAATTAAGTCACCTTGTTTTTATAAAAGGGACTTAATATTTGATAAGGAATTTGAATAGTCTAAAGTCAAAAATAAGGTATATGAAGTCTCACCGAGAAGATGAAGAGTTGCCTCTCTTATAAAAATTGTAATGAGCTCCTCATTTGAGCTTCTTCTAAAATTCTTAGCTTCTTAACTGGTTGTCAATTTGTAATCTCATGAGAGAGTAATTCTTGTGAAGGAACAAAGAGATAGCTAAAATTCTTCTATTTTCCCACTCTTGCATTCCTCTATTCTTGCTATGTACAATTTCGCTTGAACATCAATATAAGGAGTTTATAGCCTTTTTTTACTAAGGGATTTACTGATTCTTTGTGCTCATAAGTCCTAATTGGTCTTGTTGCCATTTGCAGGATTATTTCTTCTTAAATTTAATGTGTGTTGGAACTTTTGATTAATGGGTGTGGGACTCTGATTTTCTACCCACGACATTAATCCCCTCCTTTATTTTTCTCACTCCCTTCCCCTTCTCTCATAAAGTACTCTCTAACAAGAAATTGCTAGCTTTTTCGTTAAAGGGTCAGTGGAGTACCCCTGTTGGATCCCCAGTCTGAAAGACCACCATAGAAATCACTTTTCATGTGCATGTAAACATGGAAGTTGCACCATTTAAGTATAGGGACTTCGATTCCCAGAGCGTTGACAAGAAATCCACATATTTGTCCACCCAAAATTTTTTCTTGCCAGCAGGGAAGATTGGTGGATTCTGAGAGAAGGTAGTCATGAAGAGAAACAGGGTTAGATTTCGGGAGCTCCTACGAAACTCCAAGCATCGCTAGGATAAATGGAAGTCCCAAAGGTCTCTAAGGAAGCGACAAATGGAGGTGTAGCTGGTTTGGAAGGGAATGAATGGTGATATAGGAAAGGATTGATTTCAACATGGGAATGAGTTTGGACGGAAGAGGGTTCACTAGAAAGATTCACCAAAATGATGGGTTGGGGAATATAAGAACCAATAATAAGGGCATATGTTTATTGGGTGATGTTATTGGAGGTGGGGATGTTAGACGAGGTAGTTTGTTCCATTTTTCTAATTTGAGATCTGGTAAGAATGGGCATGAAACAAAAAAGAACCTATGCAAATGTTACTAAGATAAACAAGACAAGCAACAATGTTTTAATTATCTTGTTTATTAGAAGATGTGAAAAATAACAAGAAAAAGGCTCAGAGGGAACCTAGGAAATGGCTAATCTAAGGCTAGTTTTAGGATGTTTTAGATGGTGTCCTTAATATACCCAAAGGTACATGAGGCAAAAAATATGTGATGACTACCAAGACGGGCACGATATTGGGGCCTACCCCTACACTTCACGCACCACAGTGATAAGGGTGTCGGGCGCTTAGCCAATATACCGATAGCCAAAAAATATAACGCATTCAAAACACCACGACAAATTTCCTATTGGGTGATGAAATCCCAATAGTTCCACCTAGTAGAAGATGTTTCGAGATGTGTAAGTTTGATGCGTGAGTTTGGATGTGTGTGAGAGGAAGTGAATGCAACAGATTACCCCTACTTAGATTAGATGAGCAAACAAGAATGAAGGTGTTCTTTTTAGGCCCAAAAATGAAATGTGAAGTTCGATGAGAGCACACACAAAAAGATGTAGAAAGGAGAAAATAGGGAACAAAAAGAAGAATACCTAGATAACACTATTTTTCTTATTTTATTTTTATTTTATTTTAACAAGCGCGTTGTCAATCCAAGCAAGCAAACCACCATACACACGAGCAAGTGTAGTTCCTACTTGCGAGGTTAGCGAAGAAGAAATGAAATGAAAAAAAATAAAAGACTCACCAAAGAGAAAGGGTGGGTCCCATCGGGCGTGCCAGAATGTTCTACGAGATTCCCACTCTTGTTACAAGTTAATGCAATGGGTACAAGAAATCAAGGAACTTCAAAACTATGGGAGGGTTTAAGGCTACCTTTTGATGTAGATGACGATGATGATGATGAAGGTACGTGCACAAGAGAACCTCTCCACTGAAGCTTAACGACTTGCACAACAAAGAGAAACTAACACAAAAAGGATTAGTAAAATAGGATGGTGGGTTGCCTGACAAGGTCAATCATGGGAAAGAAACAACTTCCTAGGATGGGTGTCAACCCACATTTGGTAATAAAGATTGATAAATGATAACCATAAAGATTGATAATTATAAGCTGATGGAAGGATGTAGATAATAATCTAAGACAGAGATATGATGTAAGATAAAAGTGTTGAAATGGATATCTAGTGATGTGAAATGTTGATAAACAAACCAAATTTGAGTGGGTCAACGGTGACTCGGGTTTGACCGGTACGGTCGGACAGGTGGCCGACGCAATCTTGATGAGGATAGATCCTATTTTAAGGTGTTGGGTTTGATGCATGACAACAATGGTGGGCGAGATGATGTAAATGGAAATAGATCTGATGTGGGAGATGGTAAGGTCGACTGTGGAGGGCCAGTCGTCGACGAAGATTGGGGCTAGAAAAACCAAACCAGGGGTTGATAAACATGTAGGTGACCAAATAGAGGGCTTTGGGCAAGGGGAAGCTATGAAACGAAGAAAATGAAGATGTAGACAAATAACAAGGTAAACATATGGTGGGTCGACGCCGTCCAGTTGGGATTTAGAATTTGGCAAGTTGTGTGGATGGGAAAATGGGCATGCACATGATCTTGGATGGTGAATGGATGGGCGAGCTCTAAGGAAACCCAAAAAAATAGAAGAAACAAAGTAAAAAGATATCTCCAAGTAAACTTTAAGACATACAAAGCTCAAATGATAACATGCAAGGAGTGCCAAGATTGATTCTAGGTGATGGCGGTTGCTCCAAGGAAGAGTAAGGAGGAAATAAACACACAAAGATACCAAAGATCTACAAATTTTTAGCCATTTGAAAGGGGGGTGGAGGTGTTTAATTAATGTCAAAGGTGACCCGGATGACTCATCGGTGATGGAGCAGATTGCACATTAGGCCGATTTGATTTCAAAAAAGGGGTTAGAATAGAAAGGGCGAGGTAATGAGTTGTTTTAGGTGTGTATGGTTACGTGGGGAGAAATCAAGGGGAGTTAAAAGGGTTAGTAGGTGAGGATTTTAAGGATATTAAATGGGGGATGAATAATAAAATATTATTAACAATATTAATGTGAGAATGGGGTGGGGTGATTAAAATAATAGATAGGTTTAATGGGTACTAATGAAGGGGGTTAAATAATAATGGGCTTAAGGTGGTAAATAAGCATATAAGAGAAGCAATATAAATTTGAATAGGGGGAGGAGGATGAATGTACGAGATGTCGGAAAATGCGGGATGAGGGGACAATGTACCAAAAATGGTGTCTACAATTCCTTTATGTACTTACTTTCAACATCTTTCGATTTTGATGTTATGGATTATTTCTTTCCGTTGACCACCCCATGTTGTGTTATCGTGACATGCGGTGATCAAGGGTCATATATGCAAGCACCTAGTTTTTCACTTTTCATCTTTCATACCTATTACTAACAATTTCCTTTTATAGATAAGGGTCACTGATGCATCTATTTCTTGAGTAGGTGCCTTAAGGGCCTGTCAGAACGGGAATGGTTATTCACGTAACCATTATGGGTTAAAATCAGTACACGGAGAGAGTGTCACTATTTGGTCTCATCATTAGTTGTCCTTTCTTATCCTTGTTCTCCTAGATCTCATGCACATCATATTCACAATCTCTTGCTTGTATTCCACAACTTTGTACCTTGTTTATCCACATCTATAATCTATGACACATTATTTTTATTTTTCATGACACACCACCTCTTTTCACCACCCTTGGCTAACACCATCGTTCGCAGGTGATGGTGTCAGTGTTATATTTTCCCATGGTGTCCTATATATAATCTCATCTCATTTGACATCCATAAGAAACAAGAAGCCAAAACATCTAAACTCCCACTTGCTCTGTTCTTTTACGCCATCTTCGCATCTATTCACTCAACTTTTGGTTCATCTTGCATCTTGCTTGATTGGATTAGAAAATATTCTTCTTGGTTGGATTGCTTGCAATATTGGGTCATCATATAGTGAGCTTATGACATGAATGGTCTTCCCCTACTTTGCATAATAGTGATTCTCTCTCGGTGTCTTGCTTCTCTAGAGAGATAGTTGCATCAACGACCACCCTATAGTACAAAGCAGCGCTCTAACCCTTCTTTTTCATTTTGCATAGATTAGTTCATTTCCTTTTCTCATTGTGACATGTTAGCTTAGTATTTTTACATGTTGTGATGCTATTTAACATAGTACTCTTATCCATTATCGGCTCCTTATCTACCACCATCTTCATTTCAGTCATATCATGTGTGTTTATTGTTGATCTATACCGCTCCACACCTAACTGTCGATATCTTAGTAGGGTTCCCTCCTCTAGCTTGATAGCGGGCCTTGGAAATCCTAGGTTGACCTAGTGTAGGGATCACGACCCTCTAGACATGTGGCCTTAACACTCACCGTAGCCCCTTTAAGTCTACATCCTTGTGTGTCCGACATGTGTGTTTCTCACTCGTTGCCTCGATACCCTTATAGAATGGATGATTTAAGAGTGTAAGTTATTGAGACACGTCTTTGGCTCACATACACATTTGTCCATAATAAATCCGTGTAACAAACACACCACTTGTCTTCTTTGCATCAACATTTTCTAAAACTTTGTAAAAATAAAAAATTCAATTTTTTTACAAGAATTATAAGATTTCAAACAAACATTCAAATCATCACATAAATCCTACAATTGGAAAACACATGAAAATATTTCAACAATTCAAGACAATCTTGATAAGATCAAACTTTTAACTACTACCCTAGTGATCATTCCAATCTTTCAACTATCACACTACATTCTTCCCTTTACATGTTAATATCTCTGCTTGGGGCAAGACAAATCAATTTCTTTTCCTTTGTGATATAACTTCGCTTGGGGAAATTTCGGCTCTCATTTTCCCCTCGCATGTAATTCACAAGTTTATTAATTGGGACAATGATCCTTTTCAACCCTCATATCAATCTTAAATGCGGATCCAATAAGAGTGTCTTTTGAGTATCTAAGATCACTCTGCTCTTCAGTTTGATCCTATCCCAACACATTTCATAAGTTTAGTGCTTGGGGGCATTTGCACTTAGCTTAATCATTGTCTATCATGTACATGTATTATGGGCATAGTTAATTGTCTTCTTTTCAAAGTTGTGTTGGATTGTTGATGTTACTTTTTGACCAACTACATGTATTTTGTTATCATCTTGGCTTCTTCATAGCCATAGTGCATACTTTTACGATGTATTTTAGGTTTGTTTTCATTTTTATATTTTCTTTCCTACATGTGTTTGTTCACGCACATAATGGGTTACCCATCACGATTCTTTCATAATCATGGTGACAACTCTATTGTGCAACAACAAAATAAGGTTGCTCTAAATTTCACTCTCTAAATAACGCTCATGCTACGAGCATAATCCTCCCATCCTTGTTCAAATTCCTTGTCTTCTTCCTATCAAGTGGTTGTCCACCACTTTGTTGCGTCACCCATCTGCTTGAGGGGGAATTCCCTTATCATCCTACTTGTTAGGCATCTAAATGCTTCACCGGGGAAAATATAAACATCTACCATATTTCCTATCATCCGCTCACTTCGATCTGCGTATATGTCTACTACATTTAAAATTCTATTACTTCATAATAACACTTTAAAGAGGGACAAATGTAGACACCCCAAAACTACATACTTGTTTCCAGCTTATCCTATTTCACATCCCCTTTTAGAATTGATTAATTAAATTAATTGATTCACACCTTTTGGGATTAATTAAATTAATTCCTAACACACTTTAGCTAACTTAATGAACATTTATTAAATAAATGGCTAATTGATTATCTCACATGTTTTAGCTAATTAAATTAGATATTTAATTGGAAAACACTTTTTTTTTCTAGTTAATCTCCCTTGAATCCACTTGGATTCCACTTCCTTATTCTAGTTAACTTTGCTTCCAAAATCCTAAAAAGGTGGCAGCAGAAAAGTGCACGTACAACCACCTTCCTGGATGTAATTTCGCCAACTTAAATTGTTTCGCCCTCAATGGAATTCATTCATTCAAACAATTTCCACTTCCTCCAATGTTATTTTTAGCACGTGCATTGATAAGATTCATTTAACCATTTTGCAACCACTTTCAACCACTACTTGGCCTTTATAAAAAGACATGCTTATCCTTTACAAATCCTCTTGGATTGAAGCACCAAAATTTTGCTAACTTTGTCATCCAAGATTTGCATATTAGAATCTTTTAAGTGTCCATTTTTGTGTTTGTAGCATTACGATCCCTTAGTTTGAGGTCAATTCAAGAGCACACACAATCCACTTTTCATAAGGTTCCACAAGTTCACGTACTTCCACAACCTTATACGAGGTTTGGAAGAAAGACATGGAGGAAAGGTTTATTTAGTTTTTGCTCATCTTTCTCTGTTTGTGCCATAGTTTTTGAGGTAATTTTATAGGATTTTTGAAGCCACAAAAGAGAGGGGAAGGCCGAGTAGCACATATACTCATTATGTAACCAATCAACCATTATGTTAGCTACTTCCATTGTGGCGTCACCTCTATTAGCATAAAGACCATGATATACCAAGGTTTATATGTTACCATGACCAACAAGTGTGGGATTAAATTTTGATTGAGTGAGGCTTTTAGATTCATAGAAGCAATTCTAAGATGCACTTAAAAGGCATATCCGACTTGGGTAGTAAAGAATGTATTTAGAGGGAATTTCACATGGTTTTCATGCAACCACGAGGAGGAGAGGGAAATGCCAAGAAAATATACATACTCATTCTACAACCAATTAACCATTATTGTTAATAAGAGGGCCACTTCCATTGTAGCGTCACCTTTATTGACATAATAATTGTAATGTATTAAGTTAATAAGTTAATGCTTGACCAAGCTAATCAACCAATGTTATTTTTTTATTAAGTGAGGATTTTTAATGTCGTAGAAGAAATTCCAATGAGGCATATGTGACTTGGGTAATAAGGAATGCATTTAGAGGGAATTTTCTATGTTTTTTTAAATTTTTGAAACCATAAAGGAGGAAAGGAAAATGTCGAGGAAACATACATGCTCATCCCACAACCAATCGCCTACTATATTATTGAGAGGGCCGCTTCCATTGAGCATTACCTCTCTTGATGAAGAGAATAAATCCGATAAACTAATAAACAAAGAAGCTATACCAAATAGAATATGCAAGATAACCAAAGAAAACAAATGACAAAACACAAGATTTAACCTAAGAAACCCTTTCGAAAAAAACCCATCACAAAGAACTTCTCTTCTTATTGCATTAACTTAACCATTTACAAAGATGCAAAAATGTACTTTCAAGTTCGCTTTACCCTACTTTGCATCTCCAACTATTTGTAAGCAAAACAATAAGAAACCGTCAAAGCGGTTTCACATACAATGGTTACCAAAACCATGGGCTAATAAACACCCATAACGATTCCCCATAATTCATGGATTATGACACCACCCATATATACGTATAGAAAAAAATAGCATATCTATATCTACGCTCGTGGAAGAGGTGTACAATACTCTTGGGTATATAGTATACAAAATATACAACACATTTTAAGAAATGACATAAGAAGCATGATATATTGAGGTTTATATGTTACCACAAACCAAGCCAACCAACCAATGTGGGATTTAGGTTTTGATTGAGTGAGGATTTTTAGAGTTGTAAAAACAATTCCAAGATGCACTAAATAGACATTTATGACTTGGGTTGTAAGGAATCTATTTAGAGGCAATTTTATATGATTTTTTTGGATTTTTTAAAGCCATATAAGAGAAGAGAAAAATTATAAGCAAGCAAACATACCCATCTCGCAATCAATCAACCATTATGTTAGTAAGAGGGTCAATTCCATTATAATGTCACCCACTTTGGCATATGGCTCATGATCTATTGAGATTTATATGTTTAACCCATACCAAATCAACCCACTAATGTGAGATTATTTTTTTGATTGAGTGGGGATTTTTAGAGTCGTAGAAGCATTTCTAAGATAGTAAGTAATGTATTTAGAGGCAATTTCACATTTTTAAGAGTTTTTTTTGAAGCCATAAAGGAGGAGAGAGGAAGGTTGAGCAAGCACACATACTCATCACAGAACCAATCGACCACTATGTTAGTGAGAGGATCATTTCCATTCTATCATCACCTCTATTGGATACAAATAATGATATATTGAGATTTATATGTTACTCTTGACCAAACCAACCAACCAATGTGGGATTAACTTTTTAATCAAGTGAGGATTTATAGAGTCGTAGAAACAATTCCAAAATGCACTAAAAAGGCATATCAAACTTACTATATAATGATAAAAATGAAGAGATTGGTATAAGTCTAGTTGATTACTATGATAATAATTTATCTATATGTGTATGTTATACAATTTTGACACAATAAAATATTTCAAAAAAACAATTTAAAAATATTCTATTTTCTTTTAATATCAAACTTTAAAATTATCAAAACATATTAAAATACTAACATATAATTGGTTAAAAGCTTGAAATAATTACATGTCATGGATAATATATATACATTTAATTGGAATAACAATACCACAAAGGTTAAATTTGACGACCACCTATACCTATCAAATAATTTTTAGGTGGCCGTGATTTTCTAATATTACCCTTCAAAAAAACAAAAAATGTTATTACTTTACTATTAATAAATATAGAAAAGACTTCTATATTTATTCAACTATTTTAATATATACTAATCTAATACATATTAAACTATATTAAAAATAATAAGCACATTTTAATTTTAAAAATATACAAGTGGCATATAATTATTACTTACCATTAAAATCTCGGGAAACGTCTAAAAAGCCGTCAAATTTAATCACTGTTGCCGCCTTCAACCAAACCCGGACATTACAAATAATATCTCCCTTGACCATTCCAAGAAAAGATTGAATATTCTCCTAATAAAAAGCACATCAATGAATCTTTTTCATTATTATAATTGGTGGATGCACGTGACAAAATACATAAAATAATAATAAAAGTAATTTTTAAAAATTCTCAACAAAAAGTCTTAAAATTAAGAAAGAGAATATAACTTGTATATTATAAAAAGACCCAACGGGCTGACCGGCTATAAGCGGTTGCACTGTTTCCAACAATAATAAGATTCCGCAGATATTAATAGCGATTATATCTTTAGATCCGTCTCAGTTAGGTTTCGATATTTATGTACAAAATTTCACCTTTTCTGGGAAATTTTTCACCACTATTTCTGTTAATATATTTCAAAAGATTTTTAAATTTCAATTAATTCACTGTAATAATAGCCATTATTTGACAGCAATTCAGACACAGAAAATTCCATGTTTATGGTGGAGGATTGACCCAAATACAGGAGTGATTCACGAAGAATTTTGATCAGGTATTTTTATGTCGTTCTGTTTTATATATGCTTTTTGCAATACAAAACTTATCTAGTTTCGGACCTTTATGCGAAATCGGACATATCTGATACCTGAAGTCGAATCAGAAGCCATAGTGGAGACCCTTAATTATTAGTAATTAGCAGAAATTGTGCACGCATATTGTCTTCTAATTTATTTATTTTTCTTCCAATTTTTTTGAAGGGATGCGGTAATGAGTGCACAATTTATCAGATAATCAAACGTGGATGCATGCTAATATTGGGAATTTTGATAACCTAGTTGGGGTTTCTCATTTGTGCTTTGGATTCTTTCATGCTAGCTGTGGCGGGTTCAAATCTTAGGGGCACGGGTATCTTTTATTTTGAGTTTTGAATTAGGTTGAGGTCAGGAAGCTTGTTTTCTATCGTTGGATAGATTCATGGTCATTATTCCTGGTGTTTATCATAAGAAATATATGTTTTAAGAAAATTCCCTTTGAAATACACAACCGTGACGATAGTGCCTGGAAATTGCCTTTGTTGAAAGTAAAGTTTTCTTGGAAGGATTATTCAAAGTCAAGTAGAAAATGGAGAGACTTGGTGGTGGTTCTTATGTGAGTTTTGACTTTTTGATACGGAGGCTTAAACAAATGGGACAATTCAAAGTCGACGACTAGCCAAAGCCCTTCACTAGGTGGTGTAGCCTTTTGAAGTTAGAAGCATCGGCAATGTTGAAGGTTCAGTCCACACTAAGGCAAAGCCCAAACGTCTGAAGCGTTGGTGTCTCTACCTGGGGCAGTGCATCAATGGTATGGCAATCAGCAGAGTGCCTGCCCACTGTTATTGATGGGAGGCTCTAGGTTGGGATCTTAGCAGATCCATGCCTTACAATAGGTAAGTCTGAGGGGCTAGGGTGAATTGTAGGTCACCTCACCTTGGACGGTCGTCAATGTGGGCTTGTATGTAAATCTCTCTCTCTCTCTCTCTCTCTCTCTCTCTCTCTCGCTCACGCGCGCGCGCATTTATTGGAGAGCTAAATTTACTTATGATGTTTATTCTACTACTACTACTAATAATAAATGAAACTAATAAAACAAAATGGAAGTGGAAGGGCGCAGTTGGAGGAGTAATGGGAGGTTGGTGAAGGAAGTTGGTGGAGGAGTGAAGAGGTATGGCGGTGGTTGTGGAAGAGGAATGGATTTAGAGGCAAGGCATGGAGATCCATCAAAACATAATGACATAGGATTTTATCAGATGTTTAGGTGTGATTTGCCTTGACAGTTATGAATGTGTATGGGGGAGGTCTAAAGCCAGGCTCCACTATGGTGTCACATCTGCCTAGCCCTGCCAAAGGAAGTGCAGTCTGCAATGGTTAAGGAGATCAGGTCTTGAATCGGGCTATACATTTCAAAATTGTGCTGCCTCTGTTTGCAATCTCCCACCTTGTGCTTTGTGCGAAACAAAAGATTGGCATCTCTTCCCATGGGACTGTTGGTGAGTGAGCTGTGGGAGGAGCTCGCTTGTTTGAAAATGGACGTGATTTCATCCGGCTTCTTATCAGACCAGTGACTGGTCTTTTCACTTAGAATTACTATGGGTGGAGGTTGCTTGTTAAGAGTCTTCTCAACTCAGTGTGATCAGTAAATCATACCGCTTGACCTAATTGTGTAACTTTCCTACCTTGTGCGTAGAAGCTAGTTGAAGCCTTGTATGTGACCCTTAAGTCTGTATTGTGATCAATATGTTACTACGGGGGTAATGCTCTATTCCCTGTACCTTGATGATCAAGTCTATCCCTTGTTACATAGAGGAACTTATTCCATGCATAATTCTATGCTACACAGAGGAACTCTCTTTGCATTCAATATGATGATCTTCAAAGGAACTTCAGATTCGCTGTTAGTGCCTAAAATGGCTCAAAAGATTCTGCCATTTATTTAAATGGATGCCTTTATTTGGTCAATCTGCTCTTTGAATTGCTTAGCCCCACATCTTTGTTTCTCTGAATTTTGGATTCTATTGGGATTCTATGAGACTGGAACGGGTTTGTCACTTGCCAAGCTCTAGTTTTGTATTAACTAAAATGATTTATCTGAATTTTGGATTCTATTGGGATTCTATGAGTCTGGAATTGGATTCATATAATTTGGGTATTTTTCTGTTTTTACTTTATACAAGTTACATAATATAAATCTGCAGAAGTTCATTACACATACCGATTGGTAAGGTACTTATGAAAGAGGTAATAATGAATGGGTCCATTTGTACACACCAAGGTTGGAGCATTAGAAGGAGAGGGCATCAGGATTTTTATTATTTTTGAGTTTGATTTCAAACAAAAAAAATTCAAGTATGGATGCTTGAACGACTTTGAAGCTGATATGCAAAACAGTTCCACCTTAAAATGTAGAAATGTCAGGAACAATGAACTTTGGATAAACAAGTAAGAAATTTAAACTGTTATTGTAACAATAAGAGTTAACCAAGATTTTAATGACACATATGAAGTTATGAACATGATATTCAGGATTTAGCTACTCACACGTGTTTACTTTTCTGCTGTTTCTGGTCATAAACTTCTTTATGCCACTTGAAAATATATGTTGATTTTTAATACATGAGTTGTGTTTCCTTACTGTAGGCTGAGGTACATGTGTAAGGTGAAGATTGTTTGGGGCCTTTGGCATATACTTAATAAAGTATATTGGAGCAAAGTTTCTTAATAAGTCAATCTTCGCCAACATGGCATCACTGCAACTTTTGCGAACGGTACAGAAGGGCCCTGGTTTCTCTCCCTCTAGAAGGTATGCCTTTTTGTAATTGAATTTTTGGGGTCTGTCTCAATTTATTTTGATGGGAAACTTTGTCATCAGCATTCTTTTTGTAAAAGGATTTTAAAAGATTTCAATTTCTGCATGACATTAGTAAATAAATTCACACTTCAAAAGATTGAAAACTAAAACCATGCAGAACTATTTGAAGAACATCATCTATGTTTTTATGTTTTTTTGGGGAGAAATGCATCTTACTTTATGGAACCGAAAAATCATGACTAATTGGGTTTTGTATATATGCCCACAGCACTATATACACCTCAACTCTAAGATAAAATAATTTGATCATGCTCAAAATTATCTCAAACATCTATCACAACCTAAGAAACGGAGAGAACCATTAAAGCACATGTTATTGATTCCATGAGAACTGGAAATGTTTTTCTGCTTTCTCTGTGGTGGAGAATGGAAGTTCAATTTCATAGTTTGTAAACAAAAAGATAAATGTTGACTGTGTAACTATATGACATGCTCCCAACAAGCTATATTTACCTTTATCTTGACATATCACAAATTTTATAGGACACAAAAATGAGGGAACATGTTTCAGGTACGTTTGGAGAGAAACCCACTGATTCCATGTGATGGCACAGAAGATGCCAGCATAAAATATGTAAAAAAATGTAATTTTGTACAGAAAAATGTTTTTTGAAAAATCTTACGAATTGGAAATGATAAATTCATAGCATTGAATAAATTTTAAAAAATTAAATAGATTAAATAAATTAAGCAATCACAGTACAAATCTCCCTTGTCATTTATTATGCAGAAAAAATATTTATAAATCTAAATTTGATCAATTTCCATAACAAATCCAATTGTATACTTATTCAAAATATGCATGTCTCACAAACCATAAGTCAGTACTATTTCAGATCCATAAATAAGGATTTTTATCTCAAAATTCAAATATATGTAAATAAAAGCTCAGCAACAAATCTGGTTTCAACTTTAAAACGGCAAATAATGAACTTAAAATTTAGTGTTATAAAAGCAAAAAGTAGCCCCGATATAGTGGGAAAGTATATTACTTAATGAAATATTAGCAAGCCAAAGGCCAAACATATTCTAATAAAAAAATATGTTATTTTGTTTCAATTCTTTTTAACAAGGAATGTTCTGATATCCCCTGGAAGTCTTAACAGACAGGTCTCCTATGTTTTGGGACATCTGGGATGCATACACACATCCTGAAGTCACATGAAACACAGGGAAAGTGTTCCAGTCCCCTGTGGAATGCTTTATCATCACGTCATGCAGTTATTAATGGTCTATGTTGTCTATACTTGCAGGAAAGTGCTTGCAGTAGCAGCAGCGGCGTTGATTGCTGGAGGTGGTCTGGCATATGTGCAATCAAGCTTGCATAGTAGAAATCCTCACCACGAACAGTATGATTCATCTAATGGAACTGATGGAGATAAAGAAACACCAAGAAAAAATGGACCTAATAGTTCTATGCCTAGAAAATTCAGGCAAAATAAGAGTGCACTGAAATCACTCAAGGCATTAGCAGGAATTCTATTAGCACAGATGGGTAGAAAGGGAATGCATAACTTATTATCTCTGGCTACAATAGTGGTAAGACTTGCAATATATTCCTTTTGTGCACTACTGCATACCAAAGATCCTTTTTCTATGTAAAAATACACCCTATATTACTTAACGTACAAGACTATTTTTGACACTTTTGGGCGAAATTGGCATTTCTTGACGCTAAGTTTATTTTTGCAGTATTTATATAAATGTTGTAGTTTGTTTCCCTATGACATTACAATCCTCTCTGACTGGGTCAGATGTTTGCAGATACTTAGAACTGCTTTAAGCAATCGATTGGCAAAGGTGCAAGGTTTTCTGTTCCGGGCTGCATTTCTTCGACGCATGCCTCTATTTTTGCGTCTCATTGCCGAGAATCTTCTCTTGTGTCTTTTTCAATCAGCATTTTTATCCACTGCAAAGTATTTAACTGGAACTTTAAGCTTGCATTTCCGAAAAGTATTGACAGATCGTATTCATGCAGACTATTTTCAGGTATATGAATGCCATCACAATTTGCACCTATTTTCCTAGTTTTTGGTGGATGGCATCAGTAAAATATCTACTATAAATAATGGACACCTATTTTCTTATTTTCTTGACGATGACACTTATTTTGTTCTCTATGGATCATTTGACTGCTGAATTCAAATATGTTGTGAGAGTGGTGAGAGAAATATCTGGATACTTTCTTTACTTTGGATTACTGTGGTTCACCTCATTTTTGGATATCACCATCCTTTCAAAGTTGTATGATGTAAAACACAACTAATGAGTTTGGTAATTAAGTTATTAACAAAAACCTGATTTCTTTTTCATTTTCTTTTGAATCCAGAGTCCAAAAATATGAAATTTGCATGTTGCACCAATTATCGCCTGACATGGGTGACAGCATCTAGTGTTGACACTAAGAGTTGCATTCCATGCTTATATCTCACATGTCTGAGATAATTGTTTTCTTTCATATGAGTTTTTTTATAGTAACAGAATGTTTGTATTTCACGTGATGTGTTGTTGAGTTTCCAACTCAACCTTATGGGAATAATGTGATGTTTCTGATCATTATCTTCCAAGGATAATTTAATATTTATAAACTATATATTTTTAAACATCAAGATTTGTACATGTTGTAATTTTATTCTGTATGCAAAGATATGCAAAGATTTTAAAGGTTGTCCATTCTTCCCTGTACGAGAAATGGATTTTGCAACTAGAATGACATGCTCTGATTGTTTCAACTTTCAAGAAATCACGTTTATAATGTACATTGGTTTTAGGCTTTAGGCTTTTATCATTTTAAATGCATCTTTAGTAACATTTTTGTTCTGTATCTCTTTCCAAAAAAGGTGAAACGGAAGTTTGAAGCTGGACAGGTTGTCATGATGTATTTATTCCCTTCTAATGCCCTTGGCTTCACCGTTTTCTTTTTTTTTTTTTGTTGATGGCTGGCAATTCCGTGGCAGTGCTTGCAGTTTTCAATTTACTGGCTAGTCAAATCAACATACTAATAATTTCAAAAGAAAAATGACTGAAAATAGTAAAGAATACAAAATGCTTTGACTGCCTTTTAATTTGTTTGATTTACCAGTTAAATAACCACTACCTTCAATCTTGTCCCATCAATCCAAAGGATTCCAAACACAAGTCAACTTTGTATGGTGTTTTCTGAAATGAGCATTTTGTCTAACTTGTCACATAACATTTCAATCTCTAGATTTCTTACAGACATACTAGATGACTGTAGGCTGTCATCAACAGTATGGCAGTTTTCTTAAAAACAGATTGTTGCATTCTCAAATTTGCAATAGGGGGCTTTGGAGAGAGTCCTTCCTTGCTGAAAGTCCATTCAAGGTTTGTCATCCGTCTATGCAAAGTTCAAGTCCAAAGAATGATAAAGACAACAGATACCTGATTATATAAGTATTTGTTCTATGGACTAAATACAAGTTGTTGACAGCACATAGAGAGATGATTGAATTTTCGGTAATCTTCATGGAGTAATAGGCTTTATAGAAGCCTTGATAGCCCTAAGTGATTTTGTTTATTTCATTAGCCAATATGATATTGGGATGCATATTTGGAGGTCAGGGACTCATCTTCACATGGTAAGTCTCATGGGAAAGGATGTTTCTCCCCATCCCTACTGCCATGGTCTAGCCATCTCCTATCTGTAGGGGAATGCCCAGGTGACAGACAACATACTAGACCATTACAAGTTGATTTTTTTTCTTTCAGATATTTGTAAAAGCATTGTTTATTATCGTGATTATCCATGAACATTGATGTTTGAAACGTGTTTGTTTCATTATCTTGGATATGCCAATATTTGTAAGCCATTTCTAATGTTAGATTTTCAATAGATGTTTGTTTATTGTCACTGTTATTTGGAAGCCATTTCTAACATTAGATCTCTTTGTCCTAAAAACAAATGAAGGATTCAATTTAATGGGAAAAAATGTCGGTTGCTTCTCCTGCAGACACATACTAATATTACTTATGAACAAGATCTGCTCTCTCGAGATAATGCAGACTGTGATGCATAATTTGACTTTCTGTTATTGTTACACCACTCATGCAAACTTGTTAAGCTGTTTGACCATTTAGCATAATAAAGTGGTAAATATCAAGTTCATTGTATCGTGATAGTGCAAAATGTATTTAATTGAGAGGTCTAGAATGGTTGCATTGAAAGCTGGTTGCATTCCATGAGATCATTGGTTATGTTTGGCGTGCTTCACTTATTAAGTGGATGCATCCATTTTAAAGATTGCATCCTTGACTATTTTGAATAGTAACTGAAGCTTTCTCCCAGATGATTATGTTTTGATTGTTTTCCGTTAAACTTTTTCTTATTGCTGTGAGTTCATGCAGAATATGACATATTATAAGATATCTCACGTGGATGGTCGAACAACTAACCCAGAACAGAGAATTGCAAGTGATATTCCAAGGTTCTGCTCAGAGTTGTGTGATCTTATAAGAGAAGACTTAACAGCAGTATCTGATGGATTACTATATACCTGGCGTCTTTGTTCTTATGCAAGTCCTAAATACGTTTTATGGATACTGGTAATAGAATACCTTTTCTACTTTGTTATTATTTGTTCATTTGGTGGAGGAACTGTAATGTCTTACTTCTTCACCTTTGTTTATTTAAGCTGATAAGGGTATGCTTTTGCTACATTGTAGGCGTATGTTACTGGTGCAGGTATCGTGATTACAAACCTATCTCCCTCTTTTGGAAGCTCATGTCTAAAGAACAGCAATTGGAAGGAGATTATCGACAACTGCATTCCCGACTAAGGAGCCATTCAGAAAGTGTTGCCTTTTATGGTGGCCAGGACAGGGAGGCATCCTATATACAACAGCGCTTCAAAACCTTGGTCAGGCACATGAGCCTTGTTCTGCACACCAATTGGTGGTTTGGAATGATACAGGACTTTTTTTGAAGTACTTGGGTGCTACAGTCGGGGTGGTTCTCATCATTGAACCATTTTTTCTGGCAATTTGAAACCTGATACTTCAACATTAGGACGTGCTGAAATGTTGAGCAACTTGCGCTACCACACCAGTGTCATTATATCCTTATTCCAGGCCTTGGGAACGCTCTCCATTAGTTCACGACGTCTCAGCCGTCTCAGGTTATGTCTTTTATAATCCTTTTGCTTGCTTTTGACATTTCTTGCTTTTTTTTATTTCACGTGAATCACATTGGATAAGCAATTATTTGTTTGAATGTAATGAATATAAGATATCGTAGGTAAATAGTAAATGCTGGTTTATAATGCATTCAAAAACAGGTTTTGGTATGATGAGTTGGCTCTTTACATGGCAAGGAATAATAAAGGCCTAGTTTGGAGTATTATTATAAAGTGTCAACCTTAATTTCAATTGACGCCAGAATATCTTCATGCTAATACAAGATGATGTCTTTTTAAAATTTCAGTGGTTATGCAGACCGAATTCGGGAACTGATGATTGTATCAAGGGAGCTTAGAGTTTCTGGTGGCAACCGTGCTATCCAGAATAAAGAGAGCGGGAGCTACTTTACCGAAGCAAAGTATATTGAATTTGATGGTGTCAAGGTAATGGGAACATTGTAGAAAAAAATGTGATCCAGCATTTGTAACTTTGGATTACATAGGTGCTGTTTGAAATTTTTTTCGTTTTTATATAGTAAAACAAAATTTGCTCCACAATTTCCTCTAGCCTTAAAGTTTTGTATGCTAAATAGATCAGTTAAGTTTACTTTTGTGTGTGTGTTTGTGGTGACAGGTTGTGACACCAACTGGGAACACCTTGGTGAAAGATTTGACCATGAAAGTAGAACCTGGTTCTAATCTTCTTATCACTGGTATGTATCATCTATGAAGTTATGTTACCACCTTTTATTAATATATTATTGTTTCATGGTTTTCAATTTTGGATGGCAACTTGGAGGAAATAATTTGAGTTATCTATTTTTCTTGCTTGTTCCATTGTCTCCCAAAATTGATTTAGCTTGTATAAGCTATTTTTTCCGCTTCAAGACATTTATTCAATGTATAGAAAGTGATATTCTTACAAGCATTTGACTCCCAACTGAGAGATAATCAACTGCGACCTTATTAGTTTTGGTTCTCAATTTCTAAGGACTATAGTTTTTCTGCTGTGTTCATGCTGTAGGTCCAAATGGTAGTGGAAAAAGCTCTTTATTTCGGTGCTTGGAGGCCTTTGGCCATTGGTGGCCGGCCGTATTAAAAACCAGGACTGGGCTCAGATCTCAATAATGAGATATTTTATGTGCCTCAAAGGCCTTATACAGCTGTTGGAACTTTGCGCGAGCAGCTTATTTATCCTCTCACTGCTGCAGAGGAGACTCAGCCACTTACTGAGGAAGGGATGCGTGAGCTACTAAAAATGTTTGTGCATGTTTGCTGTCCATCCATATAGAACTTATGGTCTTGACTATGGATTTTTTGACATTGGATGTTCTTTCAAGTTATTGGAAAATTGGATGCTGCATCTCATTAGAAAATCTAATTTATTTATGGACATATCAACTCACTGGATATAGACTCAAGAATGGAAAAGATAACTAGTCTGTATCATTTGCAGGTTGACCTTGAGTATCTATTAGATCGTTACCCTCCGGAGAAAGAAGTAAACTGGGGTGATGAGCTTTCCCTTGGGGAACAACAGAGATTGGGAATGGCAAGACTTTTTTACCACAAGCCTAAGTTTGCTATTCTTGATGAGTGTACCAGTGCTGTCACTACAGACATGGAAGAGCGGTTCTGTGCAAAAGTTCGTGCAATGGGTACATCATGCATCACAATATCTCACAGACCTGCCCTTGTAGCATTTCATGATACTGTTCTGTCTCTTGATGGGGAGGGAGGCTGGAGTGTTCATTACA
Organism: Taxus wallichiana var. yunnanensis; assembly: GCA_018340775.1. Classification (NCBI taxonomy): domain Eukaryota; kingdom Viridiplantae; phylum Streptophyta; class Pinopsida; order Cupressales; family Taxaceae; genus Taxus; species Taxus wallichiana. The sequence continues at coordinate 713,813,396 of CM031243.1, forward strand.
AGAGGTTGGTCCAAGCATATATATTTCTTTATAAAAATGTTTGGTTTCTATAAGGAGTGCCGATAAAGTTTCAGAATTATTGTTACTGTGACTATGAGATCTTTCTCACATATGCAGGGATTCTGTACCACGCCTTCATGAAATGAGAACCGATGAATCTGGTAATGAAATAATGACAACAGAACGTAAAAGTGATGCATTGACAGTGCAAGCAGTGTTTTCCTCAACAAAAGTGGTACTGGGGTTTTCTTTGTTGGATTGTATTTGAAGTTAATATTTCTAAAGTTCCACCAATAGCATCTATGCAAAACTTACAGTCTGTTTACGGTTTATCTGGCAGGAAATTGCATATGACAATTCGAACTTGGTTGAATCATATGTGGGCAATGTACTAGCAAAATCTCCACCGAAAGAGCCTCAAGCATCAATTCCCAATATTCCACTGGTGAAGGCTAATCCTCGTAAAATGCCAACAAGAGTAGCTGCACTCCTAAGGATATTGGTACTTCCTGTTCTGGCAGATATTTCATCTTGGAATTTAATATCATCATATTTTTTGGTCTTTCTGGTCTTTGATGTTCATATGGTTACATCTTCCATATCTCAATATTGTAGTGTAGCCTTTTGAAAACATGCTTCTAATGTAATGCAATGCCAAAGACTTAATCTTACATAGGCTATAACTAGTTTGACTTTATGTTTGTTAGGTTTACCGTAGTTAAGGCTGAAGACCTGAGTATGGATTACTTGAACATTATAAACTTCAGGTTGTGCATATTTCAAGAATTCATATATTTTTATTTTCTAACTGTACTGTATTTGGTTGCAAGAGCCTCATTGCAAGTGTAAATTACCTGTAGACCACGATCTTAACTTTCACAGACCATGGGACTTGTGTATGTAAATGCTCATTGAGTACGAGTATACAAAAATCAAAACTTATATTGAAAATTCTGCATACTAAGAAAATAGCCATATTAACTAGCAATAATACCTCTCGGTACACTACAAAGAAATAGGAATCAAAAAGGTATTTAATATTTATTGGTGTAACCATCAGAGACACCAAAATTGGATGTCAAACAAACACAGAAATGTATATGAATAAGTCAAAATAACTTGTGATTAAAACATAAGCAAATATAGATTACCTGTATGTAAAATATAAAGTTACAGTAAACAAGAACTAGATACTAGTTAATTATTTTTTTAGAAATAAAAGGTATTTTTAGGTCCCCCACAAAGTGAAACACCAATTTCTTTCATGAATTCCCCTTGTAGAAGCTCATAAGGGGATTATTTTTCCATTACCTTATATATTGTTCAAATTTTGTACTCCAAGGTTTTGGCCTCATGACAAAGCCCAGTGGTAAACTCGGACTTTCCAATCCACCCACATGCATATATGCATGTAAAATAAAATAGAAATTTATGCATTAAGTAAACTACTGCTAGACAAATGAAAATCTAAAGTAAAATAGAAATATATGAAATAAATGTAAGGATATTTGCATTAACAAAAATAGAATACCTCAATACATATGAAAATCTGAAATAAAATAGAAATTTATGAAATAAATATAATGATATTTGCATTCAAAAAAATTAGAATACCTCAATACATATGAAAATTGGAAGTAAAATAGAAATATATGAAATAAATATAACGATATTTGCTTTCAAAAAAGTTTTTCTCATGCCATACTCTGATTTCTTGATTAGGATTATGCATTTAAGAAAATTTATATTTATTTATTTATTATGTGATAGCTTGGGTCCTGTTATCAAATGAAGAATGCCTATGGATGTAAAATAGGCTTTATACTTCCAGTCTTTTTCATCTTTTCACTAACCTTTGTTCTTGGTGATTGATATCTGTGTTCAGAAAACTATAAGAGAAGCAATCAAAATATGATAACAAAGATCATTTGTGCACTTCTATCCAGTGGTCTACCATATAGTTATTTTTACTGTTGAGCACAATTGGTTACCAACTTACCTGATAGACATGTAAATATTATGGAAAGAGGCTTGCACGGGGCAGATAACATTGATCTTCTCTTTGTTGGTCTAATAGAGATAAGATTTAGCAAATGTGAATTGCCAAAGAGACAATGAACAACAATAGATTTGACTCACATGAATAGTGGACAAACCTTAGTCTCAAAATCTGCTGCAGTACTGGGCTGATTTTTATGTGGAAAACATTTGCACCTTCTGTGCCCCTGTAGGTTAAAGAAGGGCCAAAAAGGCTTCTAAGCCCTTACCAAGTCCAGCACATATTTCTTGATATTATTTTATTTTAATGCAAATTTTCAGCTCTCTTACTTTCATAAACTCGAACTGCTTTTAAAATAACAGCAGAAAACAATCCTAGTTCCCAGATGCATGTGAGAGGAGATAGAAAATAATTATAAACGATGATAAAATGAAGTCTTTTAGAGATAGGGGCAGCCTATTTATAATCCACTCTACCAACTGCAACTTTAATAGCCAACTGCAATGTAAATGTGCAAATGGTGGCTATAGGTGCTTTTCAGAAATTCATACATTGATTCCAGGAAGTATTCTACTTGTGAGGGCCTCATTGGCCTATCAAACTGTCTTTTGGGATTTTTCCTTTCTTTCTAGATAAGCTTTATTTGTGACGCGACTTTGTTAATTAATATGGATAATGAACGGAATATTTTACAAGTGTTTTTTTTTCTTGTGCCCTGCACAGAGTTTTTGGAGATATTAGCCTGGGACTGAATGCTTAGTTTTAGTTTCATGACATAATTATACATACATGCAACCGCCAATATGTGCTGAAATCGAATGCATTGCAGGTTCCAACATTATGTGACAAACAAGGTGCACAATTCTTTGCGGTGGCCTTGCTTGTGGTGTCAAGGACTTGGATCTCTGATCGTATAGCTTCTCTCAATGGTAAGTACATAACGCGTGCAATAACAGTGCCTTATACAGAAACTATCCTTCATGACATGAATTAAACAAGTCTGTTGTCGCTTTGGTGATTTGTAGGCACAAGTGTAAAATATGTTTTGGAGCAGGACAAGGCATCCTTCATTAGACTTACTGGTATTAGTGTATTGCAAAGTGCAGCCTCTTCTATTGTTGCACCTTCCCTCAGGTAATTTCAAGAGCAATATCATCAGCATTCTACAAAGAGGGCAATATGTTGCATAAATCCTAAGTTTTCATTTTCAGTAGAAATTCCAGAGAGCTGTGGATATAATTTTCTGTATGGGCATTGCAAGTTTGTTGTGTTTGATTTGCAATTGAAGTTGAACCCCTTTTGGAGTTGCTTAGACTTATTCTACAGCCATTTGCACTTTCTTTCCTATATGGCAATGGTTCATATTTTTAATGTATATTTCAAACCCTCATATACATCCCTAACATATACATGTCTACTGAAAACATAATATATCTATATGTATTGGAAGAATAGAAAGCAGCCAGTTCATAGAATTATTAGATGAATAGGAAAGACCTTCTTCCCGAATGTGAGTTTTTGATGTTGTATTGATGTTCTTTCTATGAGTCCAGTTTAAGTAAGATCAAAGATATCTATGTAGGTTGTAATGAAATTTATAGACCATAATTATCGGGTTCTGCTGGACTTCGTGTTAATTAATGAACAAAACTTAGGCATGAGGGAAAACACTTAATTTTAGAATTTAATTTATCAGAAAGATCTGAAATCCATTATACTATTACTAGCATACCTATCTTAGATAAATCTATGTAAAAGATGCCGAGAGGTATTATTCTCGAGGCACCTATATTGGATTTGTGACATAAATGGAATAAGCGCCTTGAGAATGATACCTCTCAACATCTTTTACATAGATTTATCTAAGATAGATATGCTAGTAGTTAACACATCTCTATAAATGTCTACTGTAAAAGTTGATAAAATATTTCATGGCAATCAAAAAATAGAAGACTATTCACAATGTCAATGTTAATATAATGTTTAAATGTTCAGCTACAATATACATGATGTTCACTTCTGCAAAAGAGGATCTAAAGGTAATCCATATCATCAAAATACCCTGGTGGTTAATATGAATGCTACGTTGCACGGATACCTGAAACCCCCCGAATCCTGGCTGATACGTATCCGATACGGATACTCCCCGGATACGCCCGGATATGCCCCGATACGTACATGGGACGCCGGAGTATGTGACGGATACACTTATACGTATGTATCCTTCACGTACCCTGACGTACCCCGTACGTATCAGGGGCGTATCCAGTGTTAAATACGTTTTTTTTTAGTTCTATTTCATTTTTTTTTAATGTTTGACTTCCTAGATTTGTTTGTATCAGGGGCGTATCCAGTATTCTAGATTTGTTTGTATTCCTATATCATATGTATGGCAGCCACATGAACAATGAAATGTAAAATCTTAAGTATATTGTTTGTTTTGAATATTTGAACATGGATCTAGTTACTAGTATATTTTTCAAATTTCAAGTTTTGTTCGTATTCATGTTAACATGATATTTGTATATCATATGTATGGCAGCCACATGATCAATAAAAATGCAATGTCTTAAGTATATTGAATGTTTTGAACATTGATTCAAGTTTTGTATTACTATTTCAGTTTTTATGGACTAAAAATGAGTAAAATGAGTAGATATATATATACACACACACACACATATATATATATATATATATATATATATATATATATATATATATATGTACGGACATATCCAAGACGTATCGCATCCAAAGGTTTTTAAAATTGACGTATCCGCGTATCGTATCCGTATCCCGCAGCGTAGTATGAATGCCTATAAATCATCAATGTATGTAAAAGTTGATTGTATACATTATTTTTTATCTAATAAATTATGATACTAAGCTCCAATATACGATATCTCTATAGGTAACTGATCTTCAAATATCTGTAGATTTATTTCAATCCCATCAAATAAAAGATCTCTTTATGTAATGTCCTACTGTCATTTTTTTAAGTGCATATGTATAGCTTTCAAGCAGAGATGTCACTTTGGGGATTTGAACATGGGTCTTCACAATGAGAACCCAATACTTTTAACCAATTGAACTTAACCCCTTGACATAATTCTAAATGTAAATCTAAATGCATGTGCATATGTAAATCTGGATGCTATTTTTTTATATTTATTTTATATTATATGCATTTAATTTAATTTTTATACAATTTCTTTTTGCATATAGAAACTTATATTTAGTAAAGCCTTGGTAAATATTTCTAGGTTTCAAATTTTTATATCTATTTACAGATATATTATTATATCTAACCCTTTACCTAACTTATCTTATCCTTTACTTAGGTTCTTTCCATGTATAATATTTAGTTATAATATACATGTTAGATTTATGAATATAATGTCTAATTATCCATCCCATAGTTCAAAAAATCGTTATCAGCAATTAATCGGCAGGCCAAATTTTGACTCGGAAATCGGGAATCGGCAATTTATCTTATCGCTACTTTAAAAACATTTAAATTCATAAAATAAACTTAAATTAAAATGATTTGTTCAACATTACTTCAAAGCAGACTAAGAGCTGGTAATTTTCTTCCAGACAATACTCACATGCAGTTTAACTTGGCCAGCCCTGGAAATATATTCATATGTTTTGACATTAAGATGACTTATGCAAAGCACTACCGCTAGCATTTAGCATTTAGTTTACCCACTTGACTTCTCTGAAACATCTTGATTTCTGCTACAGTACACAAAACAGCCCTGCAGAGCACTTTAGCTGACAAATAATTCAACATGACAAGATGCAATAATACATCCCACCCAAATGACAAGTCACCAAAACAATATTGAACTTTGCAGTCACCAAAACAAACAGGGAACCCTAGCGAAACAAGGATGTTGAAAACGCAATAGTTGAAAACGTGAAAGTTTGAAACACAAACCTGTTAATGGTGTTTGAAACCTGCTCGTCCCAGTCGAAACCCTAGCGAAACAGGGATGTTGAACTTGTGCAATAGAAAACAACCTCAAAACGCATGGAAATGGGCACGTATTTTCCTGTTTTGACGTTTTAAACATTGCACACGATTTTCCACGATTTTATGGACGATTTTTCACGATTTTCAATGATTTTAATCACCAATAAATCACCAAAAGAAAAATCACGATTTTTGAAAAGATAAATCGTTTTCATGGTTGTCTCATAAAAATCGCGATTTATCGCGATTTTTGTATCGTAGATCCATCCCATAAAACTATATTTACTGTTTCACCTAATATATGAACTTAATACCTAAGAACTAACACCTTATATTCATATATTTAAATATATCTATATTATCATTATGATGAAATGTTAAATGATGAAATGTATTGTATGATGAAATGTTAAATGATGAAAAAGAAGAATGTAGTTGTCATTGGTAAGTCAGCAAATGGATTCTCATTTCTAGGATTATGTCGCAGTTTTCATATCTTACTTTAGTAACAACTTGAATTATATATAACAAGACCTTGTGGAGGAAAAATACATTCTGCTTTTGAATTATTCATTTCTTGGCATTTTCTTGGTACACTAAGAATCCAACTTCTACCAAATTTCTGTTTTTAAGCAGCCACACGTTCAATTTCTCAATATGTTTGATTGTATTAGTAAAATCTGCAACTGGATGCTACTTGGAAAATTGCATTTCAGGTATTTAACAGCAAGACTGGCTCTAGGATGGCGGACACGCTTGACAAACTATCTAACAAAAATTATTTGAGCAAAAATGCATTTTACAAGGTATTTTTCTATGGACATCTTTAGTTTTTCTTATGTCAAGCCTTGAGGTCAATTTATTTTCATTTGTTTGTTTTCTTGTAGTTGTTGGTTTCCCATTTCTTTTGTAAACCAGTTTGATATCCTGTAGTGGCAAACAACTTCAAGTTGTATGAATATTATTTAAAATCTTACTTTTTATATATGGGATCATTTATGAAACCTTTGGCAGGATGCTCTTTTATTGGATAATATCTTGTAAATTTCCATCTTGAGTTGTTGAAGATTAAAGACCATGTTTTGGCGTGCAGGTATTCCACCAGTCAGAGAAAGGCATAGATGCAGATCAGAGGATAACAAATGATGTGGACAAGCTTAGTGATGATCTGTCCGGGCTTGTTACTGGAATGGTGAAGCCCATGGTAGATATTATGTGGTGAGTATTTGGAGCCCTTTTAAGGGGTCTGAAATCTTTGCTAGATTTCTATTAAGCAGTTTATTCTGTTATTTACTAGTGGCTAACATTGCCTTCATCTCAAGTACCAAGTGCCTATGAATAATGTCTTGAGTTGTTTTTTTGAGTTTTGTTTTCCTTGTAACTGTAGGAAATTCTCAAGGCTGAAATCATATGTAATGCATCAGACAAATGATTAATACCAATAGAAGATAAATATGTGATGAAGGGGCATGTAGGAAGAGACAGTTCCTACAAGGTGTCTATTAATAATTAATTAGATACAGTACACGCCCTCAAGTGTTGGAAGCAAATGTATTGAATAAGCAATAAGATCTCAATAATTTTTGACAAGAACAGCACATCAAGTCAGGACTGATCCATCCCACATCAATTTTGATAAGTAATAAATGTTTGTAAGTTAGCACTTGAATTCCGTTGACGTGATTCTCGTGCCTCGGAGTCCACAAATCTCTCTTATAATAATGATTATTAAAATCGCCCATAGTCTTTCAACGAGGTAGAATACTCTCATAGTAATGAGTTTGTTGATAAGGCTTATAGGTTTCACAGCGAGTTACCTTTGGTCAATACGCTTAGTTTTTCTAAAATCTCACATTTTAACATTGCACAGAATTGATATTTATATTTTCAACACGGTGATCATTTGTAACTGGTTGAAGAGTACTAGTCTAATAATTTATTGTCTATTTGAGTGTAATGTCCCCTTTCCTACGCCATAGGCCTAGGGGCCAACTCGAGTCCAGGCCTTGGTCATACCCAAGGGGTTATGGACGCTGTGAGCTATTGGGTATGAATATCTAGTCCAGTTGTTATAATTTTCCGTTGACAGAATATAAAGTGCTTTCGAAGGGACTAGATGTTATGTTTTATCGTTGGAAGGGGCCACTTAACTCCTAGTGTTCTAATTTTGCGTTGGGGGTCACCTTTTGGACCATGGCGACTTGAAAAGGAAAAAGTAACTTTAAGTTACTTTATTAATTTGGTCTTCCCTAGGGAAAATGCGACTTGGGCTTTTTAGGGTTCCTTGGCATGGGAAAAGTTATAAAAGGAGTGGAGGGGTGAAAAGAAGATCATTCATGCATACACTTATATTTCCTTTCATGTGCAACTGCTGTTTGCAAATATCCAGCTTGTGGAGTAAGATCCCACGGGAACCCTAGCTTCGGTGGTGAGAGATCCATCCCTAGCTAGTAGGGCACTCTTCGGTGGTGAGAGATCCACCCTAGTTTGTCATTTTGGAGCTGAAATCAGGGTTGTTCTTTAGAGATATTTTCAGAGGGTTTCAGTGAAGGGTTTTGGAGGATTTTGGGCATTTTTGGAGGAGAGATTTCTGGGTTTTTCAGGGCAGATCTACGGCAACCTCTTTGGCAAGGTCTAGCATCAGTTTGAAGGCATTTGCAAGGGTTTCCAGCCATCTCCTAGGTGGGGCGACTTGTTTTGAAGATTGCAGATCTGTTTTGGAGGGTTTCCACTTCCTCAAATTCTGATTTGAAGGTTGGGATATCATCTCCTATATTTATAGATAATATTTCCAAGGTTTCATAATTTTTGCATCTATATTCCGGAAGATATTAATTTTAGAAGTTTTCAGCTGTTTAGGGTATGTTGTAATTTTCTGGCAGCATTCTATTATTCAAAAATTCCAAAAACAGTTCTATAATGTCTGTTATTGTATTAGCAAGCTCCATTTAAAATTTCAAGAGATTTGAGCAAGTATTTTTGGAGTTATCCATTATTTTCTGTTCACTGCCCTAGATTTAATTTTCTGCAAAAATCAGATTTCTGTTTGGCTGCAATTTGTCTGTATTTTGCATATTTTAAAGTGGTATCCTATAAGGGATATTTCATTGAGTTTCTTTTGCACAACAAGCTTTAAAGTCAAGACCAATCCATCCCACATCATTTTTGATAAGTAATAAATATTTGTAATTTAGCACTTGAATTACATTGCAGTGAGTCTCGGTGCCTTGGAGTCGACAAATCTCTTATAATAATGATTATTAAAATTGCTTATAGTTGCTCAATGAGGTTGAATACTCTCATAGTAATGAGTGTGTCGATAAGGTTCAACTTTAGGTTTCACCAAGTTCCACCGGTCAATATGCTTAGTTTTTCCAAAATCTCACATTTTAACACGGTGATCATATTTTGACACAGGTTGAGACAATGTTGGTGAAGGTTGTGGAGAATGGCGGCACACCTGTCAAGGCCATCCAATGCCAATCTCAAACTCACAACCTTAAATAGCAGCGGGGTAGTCAGTTGGGCACCAGTAGGGTGTATTTGGTGCAATGGTGGCATGCCTTAGTGATGACCTGCTCACCCAGCTCCTCCGCCCACATCCCCATTTCAAAGCAAAGCCCAGGCCAAGATGCCAAATCTAAGGCACAAGTTAGGATGGTGCATGTAGAGGCAACACAATTTTAAATGTATAAGCCCATTTCAAACCCAAGTTTCTAGGTGTTTGCTTTGGTGACTGCAATGGACTGTAAATGGGTAGTGGGTAGAGTCATCCCAGGAACAACCCCCACCATAGCAGCCATAAGTGAAATGAACAGTCGCAGGTCTGACAGGGGCCAGATGAAAATCAAGTTCACTTCTCAGCCAAGAGAGCTCCCAAAAGTTTCAAAGGTCTTTTCAATGCCATTTTTGGCCTTGGTGTGGAGTATTCCAGCAATCTGAATTGATTAGGTCTGACACCTATTTGATGAATTTGGTGGAGCGGTGTCAGTACTTCATATGGACGCCCAAACTGACCCTCTCCCCAATGCTAACTTCTCCATCCCCCACTATTAGATCCACCAATCAGGGCCGTCCACATCCTCATTACATGCAACCTCTCGTCATTTTTTAAATTATAATTTAAAACACCATTATTTTTATTCATTCATTTTTTTTTCCTTTTAACTTCACATGTACATGCTCTCATTTTTTAATTCTTATTTGTTTATTACTTCATTTTCCTATATATATTTTTATTCCAGTCACATACCTATATTATATGTATTTTATATTTATACACTTGTATATACTCCACCACATGGCCAAAGTATTACAATTTTTCAATTGAATCTACCAAGAAGAGACGGGCTTCTCGTGCAGTCAAGGGCAAGTGTTAAAACCGACACACACATCGCCCTTACTACCCACGACCAATCACCCTTCGATTGCTGAAAAGGGGCATCACACGTCAAAACCTAAATGATGCGGGCTCGCAGCTGCTCTCTAAGACAGCGAGGATCCGAGACAGGTACGGAAATGATCTGCAACCGGGAGGGCACTACAATTTACTGGAGATTGCGCCTTCTACCCTTTTCCCATGGAGAATGTATCCAAAAATGTTTTGTCCAGGAAATTTTGGGGAAATGCCCAAATATGCCTCTCAAATAGTTTTTATTGTGGAAAATATTTTCCTTGTGTTTCCCATATGTTTTCCAAAGAATAGTGGGGAAACAACTGATTTCTATTAAAGAGAAATTTTGGGTCACTTAAATTGGAAGCTGCATGAGTTTGCTGGACCTATCATGCCCCCAACAATGTCTCTTAAGATCATACTGCCTAGTTAACAAAAAAACTATGAAAATGAGAACAGATCAAATTACACACATACAACCTTTTCTTATTAGCAAAATTATGTCTAGTGCCATTTATGAAACTGGAACCCTTTCCAAAGTTGTTACATTCCTGTTTCAGGCGATTATGTAATAGGAGTATTTTGCAAATTCCTTTAAAGTTAAGTCTTCGTAATTCTTGGTTCAGCAAACTTCACAAGCTTGGCTTAGGGACTTGCGGAATCCATTTTGAGTCGCTGGATTCCACTAAATAGATTGTGGCTGCTCATCAGAAATGAGTGTATTGGAACCCGAAAGGTCCCTGGGCATCCCGGTTACTTCATGATAGGAATTATGTTGCATATGCCCCCTTTTCTATAGTCCTTGAAATGATGAGAGGGGTTCTATGTTGGTTGTGGTAATGTTTCATTCTCTTAATGGTTTATGTTGCCCATAAATTGTTGTTGAAGTGCAAAGTTTTGAGGCCAATGAGTAAGTGTCTTGGATGTGACGTGGTTTGATGCTGAAAGCATCTGGTACATTTCTATTTAGACTGTTAGAGGACACTATTCAGGTCCTGTTTGTAATATGGTCAAGGACCAAAATATTTGGCCCCTCGAAATTCCACTTCATGGGAATCTTTCTTATGCCACGAGGGCTTGGTTGCTATTATACTCTCAAGGAGGTATCCCGGCTATGGTCAAAAAAATGAAATGGTATAGGCCCTTTGTGCAAAATAGTTTAAATGGTATGCAATATGGTGGAAGGGGATGTTTGCATATCTTATTTACGTCCCCTTGAGAATGGAAGATCATGGGTATCAAAGCAGTGAGGAGTAGATGATACTATTGAGCTAATGACTATCTTCGTAGATCAAGGATGCTACGAAGTCATGTTCGGTCCAAAGGGAAAGAGGATGAAATTGCAAATGACTATCCTCTACCTGCATTTATAAGGTTGCTGAAGATGAAATGAACGGGTATCTCTTTTATGATGACAATCCATCTGTATTAGACCTTAAGGATCTCCCCTGCAAGACGTAGCATGATTTGTCTTTGTACAATTTTGATTTTAGTGTTGTTCCTTGGAACCTTTTCCAATGTTTCTGGTACTAGGACAAACATTGCAGTATTTGTTTCAAGGTAGGGAAGTATTATGACGTGTCTTTTGCTTCCTGTGGATGCAGTGACACTCTAGTGATATTTGAGAGGTTAGAAGATAGGAAACACGATAGTGATGGATATGAATAAAGAAAGAAAGGTGCTGGTAAGGCCAAGATGCTGGGATAATGTGAGAAGAACTATGAGAGAGCTCCAGACATGACAATATGCCAAAAATGATGAAGCACTGATTACGTAGACGCCCATGGCCATGGCAGAGTTAGCCCCACCAAGCAAAGGGACCTATTCCCACGCTGGTGCCAAAGGGACCTGCAGGGGCATAACAGTGGAATAAATATAAAATCCAAATTGTTTTGATCTTGTTTGCCTGCAAACTAACAACTTCCACTCTTAAAGAAATTGGCTTAGAAATGAAGACCATATGACGGATTAAGAAAGATCTACAAGAGAACTGACTATCGTAAGGAATGGAGCAGACCGGTTACAATATGTATCCCACATCGATGGCAAGCAAAGTACTTGTATTATGGATCGTAGGATGGGATGTTTTTTTATGACCTGAAGATTTGTTGAACTCGTGACTGTGCTTGCTTGTGTTTGAACCAGGCGGTGGAAGGATGCAAGTGGACTGTCAAATACTAAGTGAAGTCTCCTGTTCCCAAACAACATGCTATTTGAAATGATGCTTGGGGACATTCAAATGAGAGAGAGGTGTGGTTTAGATACTTCATAGTTTACATACAATCCAACAAAATCTGATAGGTATGCACAACTGCCTTCGCCACCACTTGAGGAGCTGCCGTTGCCACCACCCAAGGAGAGAAGTCGATGCATTATCATGCAGGCATTGACTCCATTGTTGAGAGGAGGTTCATTGTAATTTTTAGAGGAATGGTGCCTTAGGAAGAATAATGGGAGTTATCCCTCATTGGCTGTGAAATGACCATATAAAGCATTTATATAGAAAAGCGGTTACTTGTTATGTGCGAAGCTGTGGAAAGGGTTGTGCTTGGGAGACATAAGGCATATTCTTTTAAAGTGGAGGGTGAAGCATAATGTGCAATGTGTTAAGCTTTAAATACACTACAAAGAAATATTTCACATGCACTGGCGGAACAAGCATACTAAGTGTATATAAGCAAAAACACAAACATATTAGGAGTACAAAGTGTTAAGAGGAAGGAATGCATGTGCGAGTCCATAGATGTTTTAAACAGAATTAGACAGGAATAGTAATTGACGATTAAGCAATGAGTTTGAGAAATGTGAGAATCACCTTTGAAGGCATGATATGCTTGACACGTGATGAAGTGAAATGATCTTAGTTGTCCGTCGATGATGCAGAGGCAACGGTGCAAAATCCGAAAATCCTTTATGATTGCGCCTGATCATTGTCCGATTAATGGAACCAATGTGTTAAAAATCGTAACCGACTCAAAACTAGCCGGGTCGACCGAACCGGACCGGAATGACCAGATTTAAAACTTATGAACTGGTTTACTAAAAATACATAAAATATTACAATTTTAATGAAAACAAGAAATTTTAAAGATTCCAAACCATGATTACAAACAATTAGAGACAAAATATGCAAAGTTTTCTCATGTATATACCATGTAAGGGTAAATATAGTAAATGGCACCGAGTGCACTACATATCCGAAACAAAATACATAAACAATGAGGCTCTAAATGGCCTATAGAGTCCAAAAACAATATGCTACAAGCTACTACATGTTTGATATCAATCATCAAACTCAACACCACTGCTAAGAATGGGATCCTCATCCTCATCAATGTCATCATGTTCCTTTGGCTTAGACACATCAAACTCCTTAGGGACATCTGCAATAGTTGTAGTAGCACAGCTAGTGTTTGCCATGTTTGGTGCTACTAGTGGTTCATCATCCAAAGCCATCCACCCCAAGTCATCGAGATCAAACTCTGCCAGTGACTCTCCTCTACCCATTATGAGGTTGGATCAATATCATCCAAGACAATGGGATTTGTATTAGGTATCCTATTCAGTAATTGGTTGTGCCTTAGCCGAAGGTTGTATTGCACGAAGACAAGATCATTTAACCGTCGTTGTTCCAAATAGGGTCTATATAACATCATTTTAGGGTTAGGGTTGGAAAAAGGTAACTTAAAAGCTAAAATTGGGGAAAATGTTTTAAGGCAAAACCTGCCCCTCAACTAGTTCAGACCGGTCCAGTACAGAACCAGCCGGTTTGACCGGTTCAATACTGAACCGGTACTGAATCGGCCGGTTCCATACAAAACCGGTCATTGGTTCGGTTTTTCTAATGGTTTGCAATTTTTTTAATGAACCGGTCGAACCGAACCGGAACCGGAATGGTTTTTAAAACACTTGAATGGAATGTAGCAGAAACAATCGCAGCCATCAATTGGTGTCCAATAGGCAAAAGGTGAAAATCAATGGAACCCTTCCAAATGCGTAGTCATCATTGATCTCGCATCGTCGAATCTGGACCGTCCCATATGCGATGCAAAAGTGAAGCGCAGGGAAAACCTTTCCTAATAATCGTGATCCGTCGATCTGCATGGATCAATCTCAACCGTCAATCAGTGATGCGCATGTGAAACTCAAAATTCAAAAATTGCATCCAAATGCATGTGTTATTGACATGTGGCGCTTTGGCATTGGTCCACCAGGTGTGTTGATGTGGATTCAAAAATGCAAAAAATAATAAAAATTTCTTAAGATTTTAATCCATCCATGGACAAATATTTCAGCTACATGGCTGTGTAGTTTTTTTATCATAACTTTTATGCGGTGGAGCTTTGGTTTTCGTTCTGTTCATTGGGTTGGAAAGCTTTCTCTTGAGAGATGCAATGCTACCAAATTCGGGCTAATTTGATGCAGATTTTAATTCCTGTTCATGTCTGAGTTTTGGTGCTCACATGGTGCTCACATGCTCTTTACAAGGAAAATAATGATGCACGAGTGATTTGGATTTTTTGAAAATTGAAACCGGTATTGGCAGTGTTTATATGTGCCCCACAGTGAATTGTGAATAGGAGAGGCCCATACCCACAGGTGATTCCGTCGCCCAATTGCAGTGATGAGCGATGGATTGCATGCTTTCCATGATTCTTCTGCTGCTATTTGTTGGTGATTGGTCCTCATTTCATGCTGATTGCACATGCAGGTATGTTCCTGAGGGTTTTAGATGGGTCCATTGCCTAAATGATGAGCTGTATGCTTTCGCATCCACCTGCCACTTGTCTTTGTCTTTGGATCCTTATTCCTAAATTGCAAATGTTTTGCCTCCAAGTTTGGGATGATCCTTTACAAATTAAAGATGCACTGGGATTGGATAGTCTGCTGAATGTCTCCAATCAGGTGCCACTTGTTGATAGATCCTTCAATTGCACAAAGATGCCTTTGCTGATTCCTCAAGGATGCCTTTATTCTATTCCAGGGAAACTTTGCAGCATCTCCTACAGGCTACGTATTGATGAAGTTTTCCTTCATCCAGATCTTTTTGCCAAATTAAAATGCTGCAATCTCAGCTTGTGCCTTTCATTTCTCTTTTTTTTAGCAGTTTGTAGGTGTCTGTGCATTGGTTTTAGTGTTCAAGCATGGGGAGTTGCTGGGAATGGGTAAAGCTCAAAGGGAACCCTGAATTTGAGAAATATGATGTTCTGGGCCTTTGTTACAAGTTTCTTGGATTACAAATTGGTCATGTAGGTCTAGCTTAATGTGAAAGACAGCTTGAGAAAAGTTGTAAAAAGCATTGTATTAATACCATGCTTTGAATTTGATCACTCTCGGTTATGCATGAATTTGAATGTGAGCATAGTTCAATCTCCGCCTTCACGTGTACATGTTTGTGCAAGAATGTGTAATTCTTGTGTAAACGTCCTCTCAGATTCTTTCCATTTCTGCTGTAAGAAAATCAGTTATGTGTACCGATCTTTGCATTTAGATCAAACAGTTATACGGGCTTCACATTTTTTAACAAGGATTCCATTCATTAGAGTATTTGTAGCAATTTTCTGTGAGAATGAATTAGTGTTCAGATCTGCTCAATATATTGGTCTTTATGTCATTAAGTGGTTGGGAAAATAGCGGCAGATCCTGAATATTATCTTCATATCTGTTTGTGAGCTATCCATGTCTAACATTTACAAGTAGATGTGTGTCTACAGCATTAGTGACAAATTATAGGATGTTTAGTCATGGTGGTTGCATTTACTGTTCAGACTTGCAAAGCCTTAGCTGAATGCATACTTATTAGCCTCTAGGATTGCTAGGAAGCCCCCTTGGCCTTGCTTGATGACCTCCTCTTGTGCAGCTGTCTTCCTCTATACTGCCTTTTTTTGTATAGGTTTGAGCTATAGGCATATCTTACTACCACCAGACCAAGGGTGCAGTTCTAGTAACCAACATAGTGAACTCTTAAAAATTATAACTGGACATTCACAGGTTTTTTCCTCTTGGATCCTCAGAGATATGGGTAAAACACTCAAGATTATCTAAACAAATATTCAAAGAAAATATATACCGCAAAAGTTCTATTAACAGTTCTCACGGGGTAGCAAAAGCTACACGAGATTCTTTACACAAATGGTATGTAATTTTGTCTGTGGCGAATCCACCAGTGCGCTTGGCACATCTCACGTCTTCCTTAAATTGCTAGACATCTTCTGTTTATGACAGAACGATTTGACATAAATCTCGTCTTCAAGGCATCTGCTCCATAAGACATCAGGATTCACAAATGCTTGCAATTTTGTGGAATAGTTTGATGATTGTATTTGTTCTTGTGTTTATTGAATAATTTGCATGAACTCTTTGATTTATATGCTTGGTTCTTTTGATTTGGCTAAGAATCCTCTGGCTGGCTGTCTTGTCACAATCAAATTCCTTAGTGATTGTTTGGCACATGTAAATGTCTTCTAAGCTCATTGAAAGTATTTCATTTTCATGGATGCTCAAGAAATATAAGTGATTTAGAAAAAGGTCAGAGGCTTTTAGAGCTTTTATGGTCTCGGATCATTGATAGCATGCCAACCTCATCCAGCTCTATACGTCTCTGCAGCATAACATCTACATCAAAGTTGGCCAATGACATTTTGGATTTCAGCTTCCTCATCTGATATTTTTGGTGATTTTCTTAGTTATTTTATCATGGTCATTGTGGGTACCAATTAAGTCACCTCTTTCTAGTTTTAAATGCCTTCATTATGTCTCTATTATATCAACCTTATCATTCTCCATGCTACATTGTATACATGCAGTTCGTGGGGGTGTATGGTCTGTCCAATAAGTGACATGCCAGTGAATAACCTTACATCAAACATGGGCAAAAAGTCAAAGAACTTATATGTTGGATAATTACTTAAAAAATACCCCAACAGGATTTAGCTAGCACACTGGATCTACTGTACATTGTATATATATCTTGTCAGACATCATGTATGTCTTTTCTGCAGATTCCGTTTTACTGCTAGTGTTGGAACCCTAGACGGATGTGGGAACTATCTCCTACTATGAGCTATGGTCAGGATTTTATAACTCTAATTGATTTTTATCTTTGTTCTTTGAAAGCTGCTTAAAATTCATTTTCCTCTTGTCTTGCCATCATGTCAAGTTGATATACGTTGTAGCCTTGAATGGTAGTCTGTTGCAACAGGCTAGAATAAACTGTTAACATTCAGAAAAGAGCATACATTGAGCTAGTTGCATATCATTTTAGAGGAAAAATTCAATCCGGTAATTTGGTAATGTGTTGAATGTTATTGGTAAAAGCCATGCCCGATGAAGGAATGTGAAACCATTTACAAGGAGATTGACTTCATTGTATTTGCCATCACATATATGTATATTGCTGCCCACCATGTTGCTCAAGTTGGATGAGATGTGAATTTTCTAATAATGTTTCACGAGATACATGACTACAATATGCTCTCGTTAGAGTGGTCATTGAGAAGACTGTAGAGCAAATATTTTCCTATAATCAATGTTCTAAGTGGTTCAATTAGTTATAGTTACTGTGAGCTTATTGACATTTAAGAGTATAGTCCTTGAAAAAATTCAATATACACGTGTACATATATTCCAACTTTACAGGGGTTTTACCTTGATGCAATATGCTTTACAATATGAATGCAAGAGTCTGATTTCAGTTAAAGAGGTTCCCACTGGAATCGATGCAGGTTTACTTGGCGTATGAGGATGCTCACTGGGAGAAGGGGGTTATGATATTGTATGCATACATGTTATTAGGATTGGGCTTTTTACGGTCAGTTACACCAGATTTTGAATCTCTGACAAGCAAAGAGCAACAACTTGAAAGTGTATTCAGGTTTTCCTCGTTTGCCATATGTTTGAAACAAGCATCCATAGATTATACATTGAAGTGGCATTTGTTGTATGGGTTAATATAAGACTAGCTGCTTACTGTTGGTGTAACTTCTATCATATTTATTTTTATATACTGGATAGATTATCTATGTTTTCTTTTTTGCAGATTCATGCATTCAAGACTACGTTCTCATGCAGAGTCTGTTGCTTTCTTTGGTGGTGGTTCTCGAGAGCAAGCAGTAAGAACTTATGAAATCAATTTTTCGTTAGTCCAATGATATTTTTCAGATTAAGATGAAATAAGAGCAATTTAATAAAATAAAAAATCATCATGAGGAGGCATATCAGACATAAAAGATTTGCTAAAAACTACATTATGGTTTTGAAAATTCTACTGTTTCTGATCTGGGATGTTTGAAATTGTTATCAGATGGTAGAGTCCAAGTTCAGAGATTTACTTGAGCACTCTAAAGACCTTCTGAAGAAGAAATGGTTATTTGGAATTGCGGACGAGTTTATCACGAAGCAGCTTCCACACAACGTGACATGGGGTTTAAGTTTAATGTATGCCATGGATCACAAGGGAAACAGGGCTGTAACTTCTGTCCAAGGTAATGTAGCTGATATGTGTATTCATTTTCTGTGATTTTTGCAATTCTTTTGGAATGATCTTGCAAACAATCTTTATATGGTAAATTATGCCTTGAAAATATTCTCTCCTTAGAGAGTTTTATTTCTATGTTTTCTTGCCAACGTTTTTGTGATTAAATTATATTTTAAAATTTTGCAGGGAGTTGGCTCATGCACTGCGATTCTTAGCATCTGTGGTATCTCAAAGCTTTCTTGCATTTGGTGACGTACTTGAACTTTATGGTAAATTCCAAGAGCTTTCTGGGGAAGTGAATAGAATCATGGAACTGGATGAGCTGTTGGATGCTGCTCAAAAAGGTTATCTGCTTGATCCTTTATAAAATGTTTGAGAATAGTTTTCAAGTACTCCAGGCCTGGAAGCATTTTGTCATTCCATGTTTGATAAATCATGTTGATCTGCTCACTAGTTAGATGTTTGAACTCACTAGTTAGATGTTTGAATTTCTTTTTCATACATTTATGAAGAATATTCTACTCCCATTTTCATACCCCTATCACTGTGCACTTTTGTTTGTCGAGGGAAAAGATGGTATTTGGATGGAGTGTTTCCAAGACGTATGTCTTAATGTGGCTGGATTAAAATACTGTATAAATGGTGACGGTTAGAAGTCCACAAGGAAAATTTAACAGTTGAAATGGAGTGAAGTTTGTAGTAATTGATAAGCTTGTAAGGTAAATTGCAAAATCTATTTATGACAAGTTAGCTTACTTTTTTAAGTTTGTAAGGGCTAGGCAAAGCTAAAAGTGGCACCTTAACTGAAGTAAGAAGGGTATGCAATCTCCATTTGGCATATTCAGGAATGATGATCCTGACAAGCATATTCCGAATTCAGACTTAGGTCTAGACTGCTAGGATATGTTGCAGCGGTTGTAACATCCATCTATCCCATCAACGCTGATGCTTGTAGAAGTATTGATTAGGAAAATATTGTATCAGTCCAATTTAGCTGTATTGACTATGGTAATAATGATTGTTATGTTGTCTAAAACATGCAAAAAAAATGAAGTAACTGAAATCTTGGCTTTCAACATTTTAGGAAACACATAAACACCATGCCATAGACATACTGTCATCCATGCATCTATACATAGTCATAGATATGTAATATTCATGGATAGTTGCAAACCATTGCAGTTGCATTCAATTTTAAAATCGCCAAATAAAACTAGCTTTAAGCAACACATTGATTACAAAATATGCACATACACACAGATATGACTTAATGTATTAAACTAGAACACACCAATCTTAACATGAATTTAGTATATGCCAAGAGGTATCTACAGGACTCAAGTAGTCAATTCTCATGTGCTTGCACTGATGTTGCGATGGGATTGCCACCTTGCCATCTCTCATTACATATCAGATTCATGTTAAGATGAATATGTGCTAGTAATAGACTGTTTCTAGCTCCTCCATGGCTGTATTCTTTCGACTATGAACTTGCAGCCACCTAAATTTTGAGGCTTGAATGTGCTCCCTTCTCGGAAAACATCTTTTTCATTATTACTAACACAGAGCCATATAAATTGGGTTCTGAAATTTACTGAAGGGCATCACTCACAATGGCTTTGAATCCCTATTTCTTATTTGCAAGCAAAACATACAGAGGCTGCAAAAATAGTGGGGTGGTGCCTATCGACAAATTTCAGACTTGGATATATGTCTCTATACTGCATATTTTATGTTATTTGAATTCATACATATTAAACTACTACATATAAGAGATACAATAGTTTATGTACTATCATTCGTTACTCAAGTTAATCACCTAAAAATAGATAGGAAGTCTTTAATATAGTTAAAACCACTTTTACCACAAGATGCATATCCGGGTCCCTGAGGCACTTCTTGTAGATGGAGACCACCACCAAGATGTTCCCGATATCTGGAGACTTCATTCCAAGTCTCCCTGCACTCCTATGCAGTTTCTTGACTTGAGCTGCAGTATTCTATTAAAAGATGAATAAGAAATGAAACAAAGGGTTATAAATAGACCAAAGTGGGCCCTCTCACTACCACCTAACCTTAATTATCCAGCCCCTATGCCCTAATATCATTTATGTGCTTTAAATTTTAATTATTCTATGCAGTTCATGTCTGTTTAAAGTTGTTTATGCTTGCTATACTAATTTTCTTTCTTCTGATTTTATATATTTAAATATATTTTTAATTTCTGGCGTCTCCCAGTAATTTTATCCTATTTTTCTGAAAAATGGCATACTAGTATCCATTGCCATCCCCCATACCAGGTCTTGTACCCGTCCCTGGTAACTGTGGTTAAAACAATGTAAGAGTAATCATCAGTGGGGCTAAAAGTGTTTTCACATCTTGTAGGACATCATGCTTAATGATTTCAAGCAAATCTCATCAATAACTAATTAAAAATACAATCTAACACCCCTGGAAAAGTATTACAATATTGAAGACAGTAAAATACTCTATCGAGGTAAAGAGTCAAAATAGTTATATCAAAAAGCCAGAGCTAATGATATTAAATTTTAATATCAAGCAAAGAGCAGGAGGGCTTAAAAACATTTCTCACATTTCATTACACCTTAGTATATACAGTCCATCATAAGACCAAAGCCACAACTTTAAGTGGATAAATTTGCTCATGTTTGGACATTACCAATATACATGGTAATGACACATTTTTACGTGTACGGATCAACTTGCAATCATTTGTTAGGGGTTTTTCCTCTATTGCATTCCAAATGGAAATGTTTTCCAGCTCAACAGAAACCTGCCACTTGCTTTGATGGCTTTCTCCACTTTACAGTGGGGACCGTATATACAATACAATAATTTGCTCCATTCTTTTCCTTGCAAGATACAAACAATACGGAATACACCCATAATCGATTAATGTAAAATTACTCGTATTAAATTAAATTTAATGAATTTATCATTCCCATACCGGAGCTGACTGATGAATGATAACAATATACACAACATGTATTTAATTGAATAGTTTGGCATGTTTCCTCTTGAGATTTTGAATAAACATATATTTAAACTTCGCCTCATTTTGATGTTCAAAGAAAATTTAAGCCTTCAAAAACTATGCGCCATTTAATTGTTGTAAATTTTTAATATGTAAGAAAACTATGGAAGGTAGATATCATCAATAATCACCCCAGTGAGATTTGATGTTAAATATAAGTTTATTTAATAAGCAGATAAAAACAATTAAGACAGCTTTTATGCCTTTCCTCAATAAATGAATGTAACATAATGTACCATCAACTTACAAACATGCTATCCTTCCTACTTTGCCAATAATATTTAGCTCAGAACTGACTTTTATCTAGAGACAATAGACTAGATATATCAACATAACATTTCAAACTAATTGTGCCCAGCACTTATGAGTGTTCCAACAAGATGCCCACTTATTCACCCATTGCCAAATACTTATCATTTGCCCTCCTCCTCCATCTCCACCAATTCCTCCGCCTCCCCATTCACTAACCTCTATGCCTATGCCAAAGCTACATCCAGCATTCCTTTACCATGAGCTCTACCAGATCCTGCCCGACCAATCCCTGCAACTTTTATAAGCAAAGGGAAAATTATAAAACAATTGTTTTACTTTCAGTGAAGAGAATAAGATTTGCTTCACGGTCATCTTTTATACACAAATTAATTTTGAAATAAAAATATACAATTGATTAGCTGACTCAGCGGACAGGTTTATTTTGGAGCTTTATGATTGAAGAACTTGCCCTCTCTGCACTGTAGAAATAGAATAATAATAGTTGTATTTTTAATGTCAGCCAAACATTCAATTTTAAAAATTCAGTAATGATTGAAAGCCTTGGAAAAATTCTTAATAATTACATGTTTATAAAATGTTGGCCATCAGCATTCCGCACATTCATTGATACTCACCAAAAGTCCAAGTTAATATGGGGTGTAAACTGTGACTCTTGGCATAAATTATAAGATGTTTTATGTATGCTAATATCTCAATGGGCCCTCCTTCAGATGTGTGTGATACAAGTCAACAACTATGTCATGTAGGCCCCAAGATGTGGCATGGCGATCTCTAGATTAACTGTTTGCATTTTATTTCATGAATGATAGCTGTGATCGAAAAGTTAGTTGAATTAGTGGAACTAATCATAGTGGCCAGAAAATTGAATTCCGCAAGTGAGGAGGTGTATTTGCCATGTACAGAAGTTCATGTAGGTTTGTGTTTATAAAGGTTAATATTTGATGGATTGGAATGTTGCCTGTTGGCAGTATTTTATGCTATCTTGCCAAGACGATTTTTCAAACCATGATAGATGCAAAGCAGAGTCATAATACTGATTGGCCATATGCTCCTGAGTTTGGCCCTAACCTTTTGGAAAAGAAGCCACATGTTGTTACCGAGTGTTTTGCAAAGTACCATGTCTACTTACCCTTTTATTCTAAACTGCATGACTGTGTTTTATAGAATAGGAAAATACATTTATATTGATGATAGGCATTCTATTGCAATTATCTTTAAGTTAGATTTTGATATCTATTGAGTGGACTTATCATGGCATTAGAATCATTTTTTTAATTTGCCGAGTATTTCCTGATATTAACCGGGAATTTTCTGGGTACAAGTCATTCTTATACTCTTTGGCCCTGCCAAGGCATTGGTAAGTCTGAGTTTGTGAATTTGATGCAAAGAACCCCACTGAGTAGATTTTCATGGAGTTAGAATTATCTTTTCTATTAAGTCCTGAATTATTTCTTTAATTTCCTGAATATTTCCTGATATTAACTGGGAATATTTCCTGATATTAATTTGTGTTTCCATAAAAGCTACATAGATTAACATTATTGCCCAGGTATCTTATTTTCCTTGGGAGTTTAATAATCCTACCACTAAAACAGGGATTTCGTGAAAATGCAAAATGTTGCACAAAGCAAGCTTGAGTCTGTCTTGTAGGTCCTGATTAATGCCTTGTTTCTACTTACACCTTCTTAGCTCATGATAATCATCCCTTGATACGGACTAGTTTCCAGGAGCTCTTTAATCATAGTGGTTCTTAGGACTGGCAGTGACTGTTTTGTCTAAGAACCAATGCTTGTTGCCCATCGATAATTAATGAGCCTTTTATGTTTTTTTCAAAAGGCCAAGTGCCTTAAGACATCAGGTGATCTGCCCATGACTTATTGGTTCTATTGATGTATCATTCAAGTACTAACGAAGTAATCCTCAAAGATTGTTTTTATAGAATGATATGATTATGTCCTCTCAAAAGGTTTTTTCAAAATAGCCGGTCTTCTCAATGCTCCATCAGTATTCAAAATTTTAGTCATATCTTTGAGTGATTGTAGAAATATCAAGCACCCAATGTTAGCTCTTTTTCCACCCAATACATCAGCTTTGCCAGTAGAAGCCAGGGCCAAAAGTTATTTAACCGTGGAATTCAATTTTGCTCTTGCTATCCTGGTATCACTAGCTTTTTTGTCTGGTAAATACCCATTGCTACAATATGGCAAATACTATCATTTAGCCTTAGCCCAAAGGAGTACTAGCAACTGCCATACCGCAGAGATCACCTATGCATTTGTCGAATTACAACATCAAACCTGACATTGGAGTCTGTCAACAATAGAACTTGGTACCTGCCCTCAGATACCAGATAATCTTACCTTCTCTCAAAAAAAAAAAAAAGACATAAATTATTATAATAGAAGATACATAATTGATGAAGGCTTGGTGAACTATGGAGTTTTGTCTGGACTATTGTGAACTAAATCCCCACAGCATCCATAGATATTCCTTAAATGGCATTTGTTACACCTACTGAAATATAGGTAAAAGGATTAATTTTCTTAGAATTCGATCTACTGCGAACCATGCCTAGCAAGTGATATGTGATCTAGGGTTGAATTCCTACACGCACTTCATTTTTATGATGTCAGTGGGTCATCCCAAAGTGATAAATTGAGTGTTGTATTAGGTCCTTCTACATAAAATTCCTTTGCTTGTGTTGATCGCTAACTGACGATCACGTTTTGAAGAGGTATGGAACCTAGCGGGTTGTGTTTTGCAAGCCATTCTGCCATTTATCTCACAAGATTCTGATAAACGTTTAAGACGTATGCATAACTAGGCATAGTCTATAATAACAATCAACATCAAGTGGGTGTAGATCAAAAAATGCTGTTTTAACTATTTTTTCCGCTGCATTGAAAATGGACTCTTTATTTGGGGTGTGCAGGTGGATGTGATTAATATTGACCAGGAATCTCAGTGATTCTATCACAATTTCTGGTCATTATGCGCATAGGCAATGCCTCCATTATAATTTGGGGATTGTCTGTTTTAAAATCTTCTGCTAATTGATAGCTATAGCCAACCTTTTAGCAGATTTCTCTTTAAAATTAGACTTTTTATGGGAAGTGTGAATGCTTTCCTTGAAATACACCTTGCTACACTAATAGAACGAGATTTCCATAGTCATATATCAATATGGGATATTATTGTTTGTAAATTTTATAGAACTTTGAAAAATTCAAGGGTTGAATGCTTTAGTGGAAAAACCGGAAAGAACTAAATGACTTGGGAATATGAGTTTGTTTTCAATAAGTCTAAAAAGACTATTTTTGTTCATAACAGGTACCCTTCGACTTTACTTGTGTGCTTTTAGTTTAATTTGCTAAATGTGAAGAGTTCTCATCAATGCTTCATTTTAAGTTTCTCCTAATGGTATTGAGCAATTGTTTTTTTGCAGATGTAAATCCTACTATGCTTAATCCTTTAATGCTTATAGAAGAGAATAGGAACTCACGGAAATTTGAGCATTTTATGGATAAGGATATAATCTCCTTTTCTGAAGTTGATATAGTTACTCCTGCGCAAAAGTTGTTGGCAAGAAAACTAACTTTCAAGTCACTCCACAAAGAAGCTTATTAGTGACTGGTGAGTAAAGGTTTGCTACGTAAACTTATGTATGATATCATCTATAAAAACTCTCTAATATTTAAATGTAATACAAGAAATTGGTTTTTCGCTATATAGGTCCAAATGGAAGCGGCAAGAGTTCAATATTCCGAGTTCTTGGAGGTCTTTGGCCAGTAGCAAATGGAAGAATCAATAAACCAGATGAGAATAATGAAAACACTCAAAGTTCACAAGTTAGCCGAAATATATTCTATGTGCCTCAGCAGCCTTATACTGCTCTTGGCACTCTTCGGGATCAAATCATATATCCACTGACTCTTGTGGAAGCAACTTTTAAGGCATCACAAGAGTTTGGACAAGGTGAATACATAAAAATAGAACACATCCTATAATATTCAAAAACATGATTTGAGACAATCTAAAGCATTTTCGAATAGAAGCTAACTGTGTTACTAACTTCATGTTTGCAATGTAGGCAATGGCTGTGATGCTGCAGAGATACTTGATGCACGGTTGAGAAATATTTTAGAGGATATTAGACTTGTCTATCTACTGGAACGAGAAGGGGGTTGGGATGCGACTGTCAATTGGGAAGACATGCTATCTTTGGGGAACAACAGAGACTTGGCATGGTACATATACAATGAAAACTTTTTTGTTTTGGAAGCTTTGACTAGCCTTTGATTTTGGAATTGCAAATGAGGATATTTCGTAATAAAATAACACTTTTTTCCTTTTATGCACTTTAAGGTTTAAAGTTTTCTTTCTGTTCCTCACACATTATTTTGTGGTTTGGCAGGCTCGCTTATTTTTTCATAAGCCTAAATTTGGCATCCTTGATGAGTGCACCAAGTTCGTTCCTATACTTCTATTGAACATATCAGAACTCTTATAATACTAATACCATGTTATAGTTATGGAAAAATACCAGAATGCGTTTGTTGTACTTTTAAGGATACATATCTGTTATTCTGAATTTTTCTCTCTTGGCAGTGCTACAAGTATCGATGTTGAAGAACAGCTATACAAACTTGCAGAGGGTCTTGGCATTACGGTTGTGACTATTTCACAGGTAAGCATGTATTGCATAACATATTTCATTTTGAACTTTGCTTCAGTAATGCAAATGAAGTAGCTAAAGTAGAGTTGCTCTATGCTTTTGTATTTTGCAGAGGCTGCTCTTATACCTTTCCATTCAGTAGAGTTACGGCTGATTGATGGAGAAGGTAGTTGGGAACTTCGTTCTATCAAAAATTGATCAAGTATTACCAAAGGATGTACAAATGTTGTCAAATTCAAATTCTACAATTATTATCAGGCTCTACATCTTTGATGAGCCGGTGCTTCATAGATGCAGGATAGAGTTTATCTCTGTAGCTTATACTCATTGATTGTAACCCTTATCAGTCTCTGGAGACTGATAATATCAAAGCATTTCCAGAGTCCACTTGATTTCTAGGGCCTTTTGAGGAAGGAGGCAATCATACATAGGCTACGACACTGGATTTTCCCAGGCCTTGGTTATTTAATCAGGAATTGATGTTATTTCCTAATCAAAAAATTGATTTGGAGGGTAGAGGGTAGCGGTCCTCACCTCTTTGACATTGTATTGAAGGATCCACAATCAATTTGTAAAATCCAGCCACAGAGCAGTCTATAAATTATCAGGTGGGACTAGTGTCATTACTGCAGCAATTTGTTAGATGCTGTACGCATGCTGTGTTTTGTAGTAAATTCATAAAACAGCCATGAAGGTCAGAAACACTGCTAAATTTCATAAGCTACTCAGCGGTTCCAGGCAGTTTGCTGACCTGAATATCTGTATCATACTCACGTCAAGCATTTGAAGTTTTGCAAATAATAATTTTATTCATTAAAATTAACACCCTCTTTTTATGTGTTATCTGAAATATGTATTAGCTTTCATAACTCAGACATAGCCAGCTGCTTCAATGCGAACATTTTTATATTTTTAAATGTAACAGATTTCTTACTCTTGGTATTCTCTGAATTATCTATTTGTTTAATTACTCGTACAAGGCCAGTTCATTTTGAATTTTACTCGAGCACATTCCACGCTAAACATTCTTCCACGAAATAAACATTCTTTGTTACATTGGCAATCTATTAGTGGAATCTGATATGGGCAAAAATTGTTTGAAGGTGACAAATACACGGTCCCTAACATGAAGAAGACTACATTTTCTGTTGATGGAGAAGCCAATGTTCATGGTGTAAATGATTGTCACAAGTTTGACCAACTAAATCAATCGTGTGCCAAATGGGCTACAAAAGTTTCGTAGCAATTCATGACAAATTGTTGTTATCGCCAGTCCACTTAACATGTCTATCATCTATTGGCGACAAACAATTAGGGTTTCACAATATGCATATAAAACTTAGTAAACCTACTCTCACAATTCCACCCAAGTGTTCATCTAAGCGCGATCATGGAAGAAAACTCGTAAAAAAAAAACTTCTACGTGTGTTACCTATCCAAAGCATCATCGCAACATAGAAAAGAACTTCCTCATCGCAACATAGAAAAGAACTTCCTAAGCGGACTCGAGCATCTACTCAACATTTTAAACATTTTATAATCATCATAAGCATCCCTCAAGAATGAAAAAAAGAAGCATTAGATAAATCCATTTTATTCGCATAAGGAATTGCAGCGATGGATGGGAGACATGGAGATCTAAGGATCCCATTTCCAAAGAGATGAGATCTAAGATTCAGAGCATTTACGAATCACATCAATGATTATCAAATGGTTATTATTTCAACTCCATTCACTGCTGGCAGGACATTTCATTGCACTTTTAGAGCCGACAGCATTGATGTGGAGGATTTGGTGGGATTGTGGGACAAGAACAAAGCATTCTCCTGGTAACGACAGTGATATGCGGCTGTACCAGCTGAATACTGCACCATCCTACAAATGAAGATGACATCTATACAAACATTATATCTGATGAATAAAGATGGATGGATCAAAATCTGATCTGTATTATTCATGATTTCTTTTATTGCACAATGGACTAAAGGAATGACATAATTTAGTTAGAGATATGGATAGGAGCAGATTAATGAATTTGTTTTGTGGTGAGTACATAATGCTATAAATCCAACCAAGAATGTATGCCCATTGAGGCTAGACACACACCCTAAAAAGATTAGATGCATTATCATAGTTAGAGTTGTAAGAGGAAGATCCTATTCTTCACTTGTTGTTGTGCTGATTGTAATTTCCAGATTTGAACAATAAGAGAGGAAGAGCTCGATGATTGTGATTTCGATCGATATCTTCTGTGGATCAAGTTGCTCCGTGGATGTTTCCCTCTTGAGGGTTTTACCACGTAAATCTGTGTTTATGGTTTGTGTCTTTTTTGGCTATTTAATTTTGTTTACTCGCTTTATATTTTGTTGTGCTTAATCTTTTCGTGGCTATATAAGTTTCCAATAAGTGGTATCAGAGCAAGGTTGGAGGGAGGCCACGAGGGGCGAGTTTGAAGGGCGAATTCATTCGCTGCGTTGAAGCGTGATGGCAAAGACACAGAGTGCTAAATTCGAGATCGAGAAATTTGACGGTAGCAATAACTTCGAGTTATGGAAGGTCAAGATGCGGGATATACTGTGTGTGCAGGGAGTTGTGAAGGCACTCGCAGGAAAGGCAAAGAAATCCGCGAGTATGGAAGATGATGACTGGGACGAGATGGAAACTCGTGCTCTCAGTGCTATTCGCCTATGCTTGGCCGACGATGTATTATTCAACATCGTGTCTGAAACAACAACAGCAGGACTCTGGACAAAACTGGAAAGCTTGTATATGACTAAATCCTTGACGAATAGAATCCTCCTGAAGCGTCAGCTGTATACCTTGCGTATGAAGGAAGGTATGACAATTTCGAACATTTAAATACTTTTAATACTCTTATTTGTAAATTGGACAACACGGGTGACAAAATTTCGAATGAAGATAAGACGGTAACATTATTAAGTTCTCTGCCTGAATCTTGGGATCATTTCGTAACCTCTATTAGTTTTAGTTCTAAAGAGGTCATTAGCTTTGATGTTGTTGTTGGAGCTATGATATCTGAGGAAACTCGAAAGAGATCTTCTCTGGAAACTTCGACAACAGAAGTTATGATGGCCAGAGGCAGAACTACTGAGAGGGGACAACATTCGAAGGGCCCAGCTAGATCCAAGTCGAAGGGCAAAAAGAGCAAGTTGAAGTGTTGGTTCTGTAACAAATCAGGACACCTCAAGAAAGATTGCTGGAAACGTAAAGAGGCATCTAAGGAGGAGGACTCTACAAAGGAGGCTAACATAGCCGAGAAGGACTCAGGTATGGTTGATGAGGTATTATCTACGTCTATTGTCTCACAGTACCATTATGACTGGTTAATTGATTCTGGGGCATCCCATCACATGTGTCTGCATAGGAATTGGTATTCTACATATCAATCTATTGATGATGGGGTAGTTTACATGGGTAATGATGTTACATGTAAAACTGTTGGGATAGGGAGTATCAGAATTAAAATGTATGATGGGATTGTTAGAACACTGACAGATGTGAGACATGTGCCTGACTTGAGAAAGAATCTGATATCTTTGGGAGTTCTGGATTCTAGTGGACATAAGGGTTCAGTTCAAGGTGGAGTTTTGAAGATATCAAAAGGTATCTTGATAGTCATGAAAGCTAACAGAGTCGGGAACCTGTATAAACTTGAAGGAAGGACAGAAATTGATCAAGCAGGAGTCGCATCAGAGGATGCAGGTGAATCCACTCGCTTATGGCATCAACGACTGGGTCATATCAGCGAGAAAGGAATTAAGGTACTTGCTGATCGTAAACTTCTTCCTAGTTTAAAAACGTAGATTTAAAGTTTTGTGAGCATTGTGTTTATGGGAAACAAGCTAGACAAAGTTTAAACTGGAAAACATACAAGTAAAGGTATCCTAGACTATATTCATTCGGACCTATGGGGTCCACTCAAAACTCTCATATGGAGGATCATCATATTTTGTTAGTTTTATAGATGATTACTCGAGGAAAGTTTGGATCTATTTGTTAAAGAGGAAAGCTGATGTATTTAACACTTTTAAACAGTTTAGAGCTTTGGTTGAAAAGAGCACAGGTAAATCCATTAAATGTCTTAGAACAGATAATGGAGGGGAATTTACTTCTAAGGAGTTTGAAATTATTGCAAGAATGAAGGGATCGACAGGCATAAAACCACTGTGTACACTCCATAGCAGAATGGCATTGCTGAACGCATGAACATGACTCTTCTCGAGAGAGCAAGGAGCATGCTCAGTAATGCAAAGTTGCAGCAGGAATTGTGGGGAGAAGCTTTGCTTACAGCTTGTTACCTGGTTAATCGATCACCATCGACAACAATTGACTGCAAGATTCCACAAGAGGTATGGACAGGTCAACCATGTAATTATTCTAGTCTTAGAGTTTTTGGTTGTGATGCCTATGCACTTATTCCGAAGAGTCAGCGTTCCAAGTTAGATCCTAAGTCACAGAAATTAGTCTTTGTTGGATATGGTGATGGTGTGAAGGGGTATAGATTATGGAATCCTACTGCCCATAAGATCATCATAAACAGAGATGTTATATTTGATGAAATTTCCCTCATGAAATCGGATGGAAAGAATGTTATGAAACAGGTTGATGTACCACAGTCACAGCAAATTCAATTTGATATACATTCATCCACGGGTGAAAATCATGAAGATGTCCGTGAGCAGGATATTCATGAGGAAATCACTCAGGAGGATGAGCAGATTGAAACACCTCAGGAAATTGAGGAAATACCACAACAAGCTCTACGAAGGTCTACACGGATCAGATCAGTTCCAAGCAGGTATGATGATTTTGTCACTTCTGTTGCTTTAATTTCTAATGAAGGAGAACCAAGTTGTTATAAAGAAGCAATAGAGGTTTCAGATAGTGACAAATGGAAACATGCCATGAAAGAGGAAATTGATGCTTTGATTAAAAACAAAACATGGGATCTGGTGGAACTTCCTAAGAATAGGAAATCGGTTGGTTGTAAGTGGGTATACAAGTTGAAGAAAGGTGTTGATGATGTTATTTCAAAGTACAAGGCGAGGCTGGTCGCAAAAGGGTTTTCTCAGGAAGCAGGTATTGACTTTCATGAGATTTTTTCACCAGTTGTAAAAATTGTTTCTATTCGTATGGTGTTAGCACTAGTTGCATTGCATAATCTTGAATTAGAGCAGCTAGATGTTAAAACTGCATTTCTACATGGAGATTTAGATGAGGAAATTTACATGGAACAACCGGAAGGGTTCGTTCAAAATCGCAACAAGAGGTTTGTTTGCAAACTCAAGAAATCATTGTATGGCTTGAAGCAGTCTTCAAGACAATGGTACAAGAAGTTTGATTCCTTCATGGTGAGCCATAATTTTACCAGGAGTGAATATGATCATTGCGTTTACTTTAAAAGGTTAGATAATGGCATGTTCATTATATTGGTATTGTATGTTGATGATATGCTTGTTGCAAGCAAGAGCATGGTTGATATCAGCAGGTTAAAGGCTCAGTTGGCTAGGACATTCGATATGAAGGATCTAGGAGCAGCAAGACAGATCTTGGGCATGGAGATACACAGAGACAAGATGAAAGGCAAGCTGTGGTTATCACAAGAGAAGTATGTGGAGAAAATACTTCAGAGATTCGATATGGATAAAGTGAAACCAGTGAATATCCCTTTAGCTTCGCATTTTAAACTTTCTTCAGGTTTGTGTCCTAGTAATGATGAAGAAAAGGAGTATATGTCTCGTGTACCGTATGCTAATGCAGTAGGAAGTTTGATGTATGCGATGGTTAGTACTAGACCAGATATTTCACATGCAGTTGGTGTTGTCAGTAGATACATGGCAAAGCCAGGTAAAGAACATTGGGCAGCAGTGAAATGGGTGCTTCGGTATCTTAGAGGCACAAGCAGTTACTGTATCACTTTTGATGGTTGCAGTGATAAGGTTTGCGGTTATGTTGATTCTGATTTTGCAGGTGATTTGGACAAAAGAAGATCTACTTCAGGTTATGTCTTTACTCTTGCAGGTGGTCCTATTAGTTGGATGTCAAAGCTTCAAAGCATTGTTGCTTTATCCACTATTGGGCGTATGTATCTGCTTCACATGCTTGCAAAGAGGCAGTATGGTTAAAAGGTTTATTGGGTGAGTTAGGACAGTTTCAAAAAAGTGTAAAAATTTTCTGTGATAGTCAAAGTGCAATTTATTTGGCTAAGAATCCAGCTTACCATAGTAAGTCGAAACATATTCCAGTTAAATACCATTATGTAAGACATGTTGTTGATGAAGGACAAGTGATTCTTGATAAGGTCCACACTCAAAAGAATTGTGCAGACATGTTCACGAAACCGGTTATATTAGAGAAGTTGCGGTGGTGCTTGGCTTCTCTTGGCTTGCAAAAAAGGTGATGAGCAATGAGCAAGGTATCAGGTTAATTGTTGTCAAGGTGGAGATTGTTGAGATTAGATGACAACCATTCCTCTTCTGGTGGATCAAGATCCTATTATTCAGCTTGTTGTTGTAACAAGACAACTTTAGTTAGAATATGGATAGGAACGCATTAATGAATTCAGTTTTGTGTGAATGCTATAAATCCGTGTATGCCCATTGAGGCTACACACAAAAAAATAGAGTTGTAAGAGGAAGAGTTGTGCTGATTGTAATTTCCAGATTTGAACAATAAGAGAATCGATACCGTTGCTCCATGGATGTTTCCCTCTTGAGGGTTTTACCACGTAAATATGTGTTTATGGTTTGTTTATGGTTTGTGTCTTTTTGGCTATTTAATTTCATGTTTATCGCTAAAGAGGTTTTAGTTATAGAAAATGGAAAGGACCCTATAGTTGTGTATGCACCAAAACATGTACATCTCTTTTCACATGTACATCTCTTAGTTCACTTTTTCGTTAATGACATTTTAGGTTGAAAATGTGACAATAAGTATCAATAGTTGTCCCTCTTTTCACTTTTTATATTAATGACTTCATTTTCAATTCAAAACCTACTTTTCCTCCAAGAGTCAAATATATATATATATATATATATATATATATATATATTTGTCCCTAAAGTTAGGTGCACGGTTATAGGGTCCTCTCCCTAGTTTGCAATCTTGTATAGCTTTCCAACGCAATGGTCGGAACCTTTCACTCCTCAACGAATTTTGGTAACTACTTGTAACTACTAATTTATCTTGTTATTACAACTTACAATTGTTAAAAAAAAAAGAATATAGTATATATATGCTTATTTTCTTTTATAAACTACAATATATAAATATTTTTACTAGGTCACTACACTACCTAATACATTACAACATCATTTTTAATGCCTCCGTACACGATGATATGAAGGGAACACCCATTCTTCATCCAAATGCAAGAAATATGTTGTGAAGCTCCATATGAAGCCACACGTCTTAGAGTGGTGCTTGATGGGTGTCGCCATTCCCTTCATTTAATCAACTTCTTGTTGATGTCATATCAAACCAGGGGTGTGTCTAAAGCTATATGCAACAAGAGTACTTTAATTGATCTAATAGTTGATCAGAACTACTTTTACGCCAAAGGCGTTCCCCCTATGGGAAAGGCACTTCCGGACATTTCTACAATCAAGTTAAATTTGACGTTTTTACAACTGTTTAGACGTTTTTTCAAAATTTCGACCGTTTGGACGTTTTTTCAAAAAAATTGGCCCTTCTGATCTGGTTTATGTCAAGTGCCATGTGGGCCCTGTGCTGACTGGCGACATTACCATCCATGTTATCTGGTATGGCGACTGGAACCCCAACAACAAGCGAATAATAAAGGATTTCTTGCTTTCCATCTCGGAAACCAGGTCTCCTTCTCCCTCTGTGAGCGAGTGGTGGAAGACGGTTCGGATGTACACTGACCAAACGAGAAAAAATATCAGCAAAAATGTGGTTTTGGGCTCCGAGTTCATCGATGATTACTCCCACGGGAAGTTGCTCACTCGTCTGATAGGGTCCAGTCTGTGATAAAAATGTCGTCAGTGCAGGTTCGAATCCCCCGTCTGTAGATCACAAGAATGGGGTCTATCTCCTGCTGACGTCAGAGGTCGTGGGCGTGCAGGACTTCTGCCGAGCGGTCTGTGGGTTTCATTATTTCACTTTCCCCTCCATCGTTGGCTCCACGCTGCCCTACGCGTGGGTGGGCAACTCGAGGAAACAGTGCGCTGACGTGTGTGCCTTCCCGTTGGCTGTGCCGTTCTGCAGGTAATGTCATTATGATATTAAGTACACTGATGGTGGTTCTTCTACGGGATTCCTTGTTAGAGACAATGTTCCATTGTTTCTCACCAATGGAAGTCGCACCTGGGATAATTCTACGTTTGGTTAAAGTTTTTTCTATTTTAATTGAGGAAGTTGATAACAACGGTTTTAAACTCCATTTCAATCTCGGCATTGCCATAGATTTGACGTATTTGTTATCATAGAATGTAGCATCTCAATAAAGAAGAAGAAAATTTGCCTATTCTTTGTGATAGTTCGAAACAAAAAATGCAATTTGAGATGATCTAACCTCTCTTGGCCTATTATGTAGGTGTAGGAAAATGAAAGTTATGGAAAAGAATTGAAGGGATGAATGATTTTTATTATTTTGTGACAGGTGTGGATATGACCAGGATGGATCTTTGGCAAAGTCCCCTACAACTATAGATGGTGTTTTGGGTCTCAGTAGTAGTACAACGAGTCTCCCATCTCAATGGGCAAAGAAAGGTCTTATCAAGAATGTCATAGGCCTTTACATTGCTATCCATTCATGTATGCAGGTCTTGATATTTGTCCCTTGTTTTTAGCCATCAATTTTCCATCTAATGCACTCCACTTGATATCTAATCTAAAAGAAAAGCTCTAATTTGCAGCCTCTTTTTTTTTTAATATGCCTACAACACATGACTTTGACAAGATCTAACTTCTAGCTACTCTATAGCTAAAATAATAGTTTTAGGCATTGCTTGAATATTCTTGACACAGAACAACAAATATTAACATCAAGCTTGCCTCTCTCCAAATACGAAAAGAAACGTGGTCAAGGATTACATGATAACCATAAAGAGGCCCAATTATTTTGATCCATAGTTACCAAATTTGGAAACTTGCATTAGTTTGATTCAGTATGTTTGAAAAATTTGGATCTGACAGGATTTGATATCTATATTTTTATAAGTAGATCTCAAAAGAATACTCATAGAAATCCAATGCCCACATATAGCTGCTCTTCATATTTATAATTCATCTCATGTGTTTTTTTGTTTCAACTAACATTATATTTTTACAAGTCGATAATTCCTTCAATAGCCACATCAACTCACCAATACACTGCATTTATTCATTACCAAGCCTTTCTCCAGAGATCAAGGCCTCTTGCATTCTTGACGTTTAAGGTCTGGATAATTCATGTCAATTGTTTTTTTGTTTCAAATGCCCTGACTTCTTGCATACACTAAACAAAACATTCAACATATTTGCTAACAAATTTGTTTTTTGTAGAAGTCTATAACTTCTAAAACAACCACATCGCCGACGGAAATTGCTGACCTGTGCGTCGGCGTGTATGGCACCGGCGGCGGAGGGGGCTACGCGGGGCAGGTGCTTTGAATGACGCGGCGGGGGCGTCCTACAATTTGAACGACATAAGACGGAAATTTTTGGTGCAGTGGATTTGGAATCCCACGTTAAATGCTTGCTATGGTCCCAATGCCATTGACAACTAGGATTGGTTTACTAAATTAAATTAGGTTTGGAAATGAGCATTCATAAAGTTACATTTATTTTTACTAATTTAGCTAGGTATAAACTGTAAATGATGGGTAAACTATTGAATACAAATGAGTTAAAATGATTTTCTTAATACTCGGATATATCTAAATAATTGCAAAAATTTGAAATCACCGGCTCTCCTGCCTTTATTTATAATATCACCATCAATTTTTAATTAATTTATATATTAAGTATATCAATATTTTTAACTTGTATATTACAAATGGTAAAATAAATTAGGGTTTGCTAGAAGGGTATTATTAATTCAATTTTTTTGTAAATAATAAATGACTAATTTATTATAATTTTACATGCACCATATATACCACTTCATTGATGTATCATGTATGTCCTTATATTTGTCATAAACACTTATTTTCCCCAAATTTTAGGAGTGCATGTCAATTAGTTTCATAATTGATCAAATTGATGTCCAATATGTTGATCGAAGTGACATCCAATGACAAATTTTAAGTTAATTATGGTTTATAACTGTGACACCTTATAAAGTAAGGTTATTGAGTTTATATATGTTCGTGATGCATGCAATCATTATGTCAGTTTCTAAATGTGTTTCAATATTTTTTTGAGGATGTTATAGGCAACCTTGATATGTGTAAGGATGTATGGATGATCTTGATATGTAAGAATTGTACGAGAATCCTGGTTATAGATGACGATGGGCATGAGGTAGATGTGAGGGTTGTATGGAGATATAGGGATGTTATTTCAAGACTTAAACATCGTTATAATGGTTCAATAATGTCAAATATGGACCATTCACCCATACGTAGACAAATAATATGAAATAAATGTTAAGGTCATTTTTGAGTGTCTATATTTTACCCCACTTTGATGTGTATGCTTAACCATCCAAAGTACGTGGTGTGGACATACACTTCAAATTAGAACATCTAGAAAGGGATCCAAATGTTGCTCCAAATCTAAGTTCTCAAATATTGGGATGTTGTATTATGGATACTACAAAACCATACTTACCTTTCCCATGCAATCATGGGTGAGTGGGAAACACAATGTTAGAAGCAAAGTCAATTGTTAGTTAGTTCTTTGTCTTCAGAATGCAATGGAATTCCTATGGGTTTTTCATACCATTGAAGTAAATAGAAGGTTGAGTGGAGTTGAACCCCATTTGTCATTAGGCAACCAACCCCACATCCGAACATGAATTTGCATAACTGGGTATGATAGGTCACATCTCCCTTTGTCTCGTTATGTAATGGAATTCCCACTACAACATTTGGCCCAATTTGTGACATTCATATTGACATGCATTCGTACAACAATGTTATCCCTTTTAAACTAAATTTGACACACACACATATCACGTATCATGAATACCACATAAAATTTTGATTTATTGCTTGCATATTTTTTTAAAGATGTATGACATCAAAATTTCAATGTATATATGACAACATAATTACAAAAAAGGAAAGGGGTCTCTTACTTTGTAGGAAAATAAAAACAATAGAAGAAATGGACATCTGCAACGATAATTTGGCAGAGGAAAACATTAGAGGAGGGAGTGGATATGACGAGTAGGGAGTCAATTTGACAAAGGACGAACCCATCCGAGAGATACCATCATTCATGCCATTTATAAAAACAATAGAAGAAATTTGTGTTTGCAAGGAGCATTTGCCGAGTAAAATGGCAAAGGGGGGAGTTAGTGTTCCAGATACTGAGGGCATGCATTGACAACTATCACCATGCCATCATAGGAAAGGGCACAAACTCTCACTTTATAAATTAAATGTTTTTCATTTACATTTAGATTTACTTGGACAAAGCTTCTCTATGAGAAAGGCTCTCATTTTTTGTTCACATTGTAGTTAAAAATCTTATGTGTGTATGTGTCATTTATATTTTTGAAAATAAAGTTAAAATTTGATAACTAGCGATGTGAGGGGTTAGATAAGAGATGTTCAAAGCATACATAAAATGAAAATATTCTACATTTCTTTGACTCGAATCATGTGTTTTTTCTTACATTTCGCTGCGACACAGAAACATGCCCAAACATGCTAGGATTCACAGAGCATCACAACATTTAAGGCAATGGAGACAGGCATAATTGTTTTTGCTTCAGTTGGCAACAATGGACCCATCCCATCCTCTATTAAAACTCTACACCCTAGATGCCTATGGTTGGTGCCAACAATATGGACAAACAATTCCCGGTTGTTGTCATACTTGGCAACCTTGAGACCTACACAAGTGTCTCATTTGATAAGGTTGTAGTTGTTGGAAAAGTAATTAGATCTTATATTGTAGCTATCTTCTCTGCAAGGGGACATAAATGTTGTGTCCTTAGAGCATTGATAGATCGACATGTTTACTTGCAAAGTTTCATATTATCATCATTGTAATCAACCCAATTCCATTCCTCTCGGCCAATCTTTGCCACATCAGTACGATTCAACACATGCAACATGTTTGCCTGGTGATTTTGGGTTCAAAGAAGATTAGCAAAATACCGGTTGATCCATACAAACACAAGAGAATAACATTAGTAAGATGACTATTGCTAGCAGCAATGCCACAGTTTGTGAAACTTTATTGAGAAATTTCATTTTGGGAAGCATAAATAACAATAAAACCTTATTCAAATCAAACTATGAAAACTTGTTGAAAGTAAAACACACCAAAGTTTGTTAAAGGAAACACACCGTGCAAAATGGAAACACACTTGTTGTTGGAAAATAAACACACTTGCTTTTGAAAGTAAACACTCTTGCTTTTGGAAATAAACACTCAATTAAAATGCTTGAAAACAATTGCAAGAAATATAAAGATTTATCTAAACACCTGCAGGAACAAGTATACAATAGAATTTAACTAAAAGAACTAAAGCAATACAAAATTAACAGATCTAAGCTATTTGTGAAGAAATATAAATACCAAATAAATGAATATCCTGGTCCTTGGGGGAGTGGGCCCTCGCTTCTCCTCCTCGAATCAGATTTTAACAACTCAGAATTCTCTCAAATCAGAATGGCTATTTTATTGATGAAAACATTCAATATTACAAAACGTACTAGATCTGGATACTTAATCTATTTCTTTTCTCTATTCTATATCTCTAATAATTAATTTCTATCTAATGCAGGTCTGCTTTTATATACATTTTACAATCACAAGTTGTCTCAATGATTCTGATGAAATCAAATCATGCCCAAAATAGATGCTGAGTCGGATGGCGGTTGGTGATCGATAGATAGCTGTAGGATAACTCTTCCTAGATCTGCATTCAGAAATCTTCTCATCCTTCATGATTGTAGATGCAAAATTTCTGGATGTGGTTTAAAATAGATAACTCCCATCGGTTCCGAACTTTGGAGAAGTTCCAGAACCATAGGAAATTGTTAAGAACCAAAACCTGTGAGAGTTCCGGAGCTGTCACCAGAGTTCCGAACTAAGTCCAAAAATTCCGAACTAAATTCTGGAGTTCCGAACTAAGTCCAAAAGTTCCGAACTAAATGATGACTGTGTGATGGAGTTCCGAAACTAGCTTGGAAGTTCCGGAACTAAGCTGTAGGAACAGATGCTATCAAAAACATACTGAATGCCACCTACTTCATTTCCTCGATTGATTAGACTTGCTTTATTACAAAACTAAATTTAAACACACACTATGTTAGGAATTTCAGAGTTTTAACATTAGGATCACAATCAATCAAAAGACAGATAGTTACATCCTAACTCATATCAGATCAACTAAAAGTCACACAATGCAATCAAACTTAATCAAAAGGAGAGTATGATGAGATCATATATTATACATTAATCGACATATATATGGCCTCATCATTTCCCCCAACTTACTTGTTTGTAAGTCCCTTTACAAACTCATTCTTCAAAAGTGGGATCATATGTTCTGCATTCCATTTGATTGCTCAGATCAAATGGCTGAAACTAAATTTTCCAATGCTTAAGCTCAGATGTACTGTACCCAGCTCCTTTTTTATTTTCCTCTCCCACTTTTCAAATTCAACAGGGTCTTGAGGTTCTCTGTTCTGCCAAGGAGACATGGGGGTGAGAAGTAGAGGTGGCCTTGTTCGCATTCCCATCCATATTTGGCTGTAGGTTTCATTGACTTGGGGAATTATTGTGCATAATGCTTTGGCCCTCTCTAAACTCCATATCAGATTTGTAGGGGAAATTACTTCCCTTCTTTTCAAAGCAACAATAAGGAGTTCCCACCTTTTTGAGCATCCTTCATAAATATCTTCAAATTTTTCCTCCTCATAGGAGGTGAAGGCATCAATACTCTTTTGCAGAATAACAGGGTAATGTGTCTTGAATCTCTTATCAAAGGCATGAGTTCTAAAATGTGTGAGGAAGGTAAAAGGTTTACCATAATGAGCTCTCATGCAGAGGCCTTGTTGAGTCTGGCTTTCAATAAAAATTCAGATTCTCTTTCCTT
The DNA here is from genome assembly GCA_018340775.1 of Taxus wallichiana var. yunnanensis. Classification (NCBI taxonomy): domain Eukaryota; kingdom Viridiplantae; phylum Streptophyta; class Pinopsida; order Cupressales; family Taxaceae; genus Taxus; species Taxus wallichiana. Next base: position 713,854,491 of record CM031243.1, read on the forward strand.
CCATGCAATTTGGTTTTGCAAAAGAGAGACAAATGCATTGAGCTGGCTCTCCCCTACATATAAGTTAATCATAAATCCTATGTTTTTCTGTAGCATATAATTGCAAAGATAAAATTCACACAGGAGATTTTTCTGTTTAGGGTTGGATAGAGAGTAAGCTGCCATGAATTCAGATTCATCTTGTAGTTCATGTGGAAGCCCACATGCAATTCTTGACAACTGCCAGTGAATGAACTACTCTTCCAAAAACACACTATATGCAGGAGAAGGTCTCCTGCAGGAAAGCAATTTCTCACTCATAATACAAACCATATGAATTTTGGCAAGACATTTATATTTATTTCCTTCCTCCTTATAAAATTTTTCTTCCCATTCCTTTCTTGCCTTCATCTCTTCCTCCATCTTGGTCTTTAATTCCTCATTTGATGTTTTGGCTTCTCTGAGCTCTCTCTAAAATATCATCCCATTGTTGTTTCAGTGGAAAATAGGTCAACTCAGTTTGTGCAGAGGCTATGGACACAACACTCTATTTTCTGGAAGTCTGGAACTCTTCCTCTTTTTCTATCAGCTACTTCTTGGTTGTTGATAATTCTTCAGTTTTGGCTACAAGTTGAGTTGTTAGCTCATCAATGAGCGTTTCCCTTTGTTCCAATTTAAGTTTGAGGAAGTCCAATTCCTCATCTTTTTCTCTTATAATGAGCTCTTCTCTAGATAAGAACAGAGCCTGTTTAACTTGTTGTCTTTCCTCTTCCTCTAGAAATTATTTGAGGAGTTTGGCATTCTTCCTCTATTAAAGGAAATTTTCCTTTTCTTATCCTAGATGCCAACTCTTCTTCTTCATGTGGCACTACTGAAGGTTCAACCAACTCCTAAAATCTTGATCATCAAATCTCTCTTCTCCTCTATCCATTTCAACATGACTTGGCTTAGGTGGAGTCATGGCCATGCTGCCCAAAATGTCAAGCAGCTTCCTCTTCCATCCTTTCCTCGCTCACTCCTTCCTTCTTCGAGTTCCCTCTGACCTCTTATGACTTTTTCTTATCTCGGGAAGTTCAACATGCCCAGAGTGAATTTCCTCTAGAACTTCTTCTTACTTATTTTCTTTTTAGGTTCTTGTGTGGGTGAGCTATCACCATCAGAGATAGATATTGGTTCTTCTAGCTATTGTGGAAGAAGGAATTTCCTTCACAGGTATAGAAGGCTCTGCTGTTTTTATCTTCCTCACCGACCTTCTTTTTCTTGGTATGTTTTCTCTTTCCATTTCCCTCTATCCTTCTACAGGGGCATCAATTTCTAGATTAGTCAAGGAGAGAATGGGGCTGGAATTGTCCTTCTGATAATATTAGGGTTTTTCTTGAACTTGCCAAGAAACTTGTCCCAAATTTCTTCTCCATTCTTTTTTGACAAGAAATGGTGCTGGCATATCAAATGAATTAGACCATGATGCCTAATTGTTCCAACACCCCAGAATATCTCTGAGCCATGGTCTGAATGGAATCAAAAAGAAACCCTGGGAGGTTTATTATGTATTCAGGCTTGGTGGCTCCATACTTCAGATATATGAGCATTTTTAAGACTTCTTTTCCCACAGACCCAAACTGACCATCACAAGTTAAATATTTTACTATCCAAAATGCTACCCTGTCAAAGGGTTTGGGAAAACTGGCCCTTCTGAACCCCTTTTATGATTTTCTTTGTATTATAGATATACTGGGGTTCAACTTCTTCTTCTTCAGCAAGAAGACTTCAACCAGTTCTTTCAAAGTCCCCTTTACAGGTTGTGGGACATGAACAATGGGTACTCCAGACACATTACTTACAGTATTTACAGAAAAAGGAATAAAGACATTTCTTACTTTTGTTCTAGACTGTTCTAGATTTATGACGAATTCTCTTACCAATTCATCATTATGCCTTGAAAATTTCTTCAGGAATTCAAGCCATCCTGCATGCTCAAAGATGGATGCTACTTCTTCATCTGTGAGCAGCTGGGAATCATCCTCTGGTTCTGATTTCTTCTTAATCCCCATATCGGCTTGAGTTCTGTCTTCTTGATTTTGTGTGAATTGGTTGTAGGCCTTCTCTTAGCTATGGAACTAATGGCTTGGCTACAAACTCTTTTTTAGCTAGTCATGAACCTTAGTTCTTAGCTACGAACATCTAATTCTCTCGTTCTTTTTCATGGGAATACAAACTCAATTCACTACTCCTTCCTCAAGATACTTTCTACAATCTTTATCTCACTTGATGTTTGCAATAATGATTACTAATGATAACCATGCCACCACTTATTCCATCCAAATCAATATCATGATTACACACTTGTAATCATAATGTATAAATAGATGACTCATCATACCTACTTTTAAATTAAGTCACATCACACATGCAAACATTTAATCAACCCTAAATAAGTTAAAAGACATAATTACCATCCTTGATGATGTAAGCCTTTTGCTATGATGACTCATCATTCCTACAAGTGGAACAAAACATGATTAGATAAGACAACTGAATTCAAAAGAATTCCTTTATTTGAACTAGCCAAAAAGAGGTCAACCGCCATTTGTTGGTTTTCAATTGACCTTGAGAGAATTTTTTTTTTTTTTTTTTTTTTTATATATTTTTTTTTTTTGGGGAAGAAGATGCCATTTTCTGGTTTTCATCTTCTTCCCTTTATTCTGGATCTATCATCTAATTATTTGATCATTTTGGAAGAACCGAGTTCTTCCATATGATCAAATTCTTTGTCTTGCTTTCAATCTTCCTCAAAAATTCATTCTTAGTGGGAGGCTTCCTATAGAGTTTCAGCCTATGTCCATTGACCAAGAGTGTTCTGCTACTACCATCAATGGGAAGTAACTGAATAGAACCATTGTCAAAAATCTGATCAATCTGATAAGGTCCCAACCATCTGGTTCTCAATTTTCCCTTGAACTATTGGTACTTAGAGTCAAACAATAATGCCTAGTCTCCTACTTTGAATTGTCTTTTCTTGATATGTATGTCATGCCATTGCTTCCTTTGCTCTTGAATCATCTCTGTCTACTGAAGTGCTTCCAACCTTAATTCATCCAACTCATTGAGTTGAAGGATTCTTTCTTTTTGAGCTGCATTTAATTCAATTCCCACCTTCACTGTTGTCCTCAATGTCTAAAGTTCAAATTTATATAGCAACAAGGGATTTTTCCCATAGACTAATTCATATGGTGAAAACCCTATTGTAGTTTTCCAAGTTGTATTATACGCCCAGACAACTTCAGGTAGTCTCTTTACCCAATCTTTTCTCCCAACTTCAACCATTTTGGTAAGGATGTTCTCCAATTCTCTGTTTGTTACTTCAGCTTGTCCATTTGACTGTGGATGGTAAGGAGATGACTTCCTATGATTGATTTGGTAATACCTTGTGAAAGCTTGGATCATATTAGACATGAATTGTGGTCCCTGATCTGAAACTATGCTCCTTGGTGCTCCAAACTTGATCATAATTTTGTTCCAAAGGAAATCAGCAACTGCTTCCTCAATGGCATTTGTCAATGCCTGCACTTCTTCCCATTTTGTCACATAGTCAATACATACAAGAATATATTCCTTCCCTTGTGAAGGAGGATTAAAGGGACCAACAAAATCCAATCCCCATCTCTCAAATGGTTCAACCACAACTTGAGGTGAAGAGGCATTTCATTGGTGAAAGTTGGTTGTCCCATCCTTTGACAAGGATCACACCTCTTGATATATCTTTTCACATCCTTGTACAGAGATGGCCAATAATAACCAGTGCCAAGTATCTTATGAGTTGTTCTTTTTACTAAATAGTGTCCTCCACTTGGTTCATCATGACATGCTCTGAGGATGTCAAAGATTTCATCCTCTCTTACACACTGCAAGACAAAATCAGACCACACTTAAATAGAATTCCATTTAACCATTTGAATTGTGCACTAGGTTTTAATTAACTTCTTTATTTGTTTCTTAGTGAAAGAAGGAGGGAACTTCCCTGTTGCAAGATAATTTTCCATATCAAAAACCATGGTGTACTTGCTGAGATTGCAAAAAAGTTGTTCATCTGGAAAGTTATCCTCGACTGATCTTGTTCCCCGTGGTGGTTAGTCTTGACAAAAATCAGCTACCACATTAGATTTACCTAGATTGTCCACAATGGTAATATCAAATTCTTGCAAAAGTAATAACCATCTAATGACTCTTCCTCCAACCACTGGTTTGTTCATTAAATACTTAATTGTTGAATGATCTATGTACAAATATCTTGTACCCTCGTAATATAATGTCTCGAATTTATTGATTGCATAAATTACAACAAGAAATTCCTTTTCAAAGTGGTGGTGTAATTTTTTCAAAGGGGAGTAAGATTCTTGCTAAGATAGTAAATGGCATACATCTTTCCTTCTTCATCTTTTTGTCCCAATACTACGCACCAATGGAATAATTTGAGGCATCTGTTTGATATGAAATGGATTTTCCCAATTAGACCTCTCAATATTGGGGCACTCGATTAATTTGTTTTAATTTCTTCAAAAGCATGTTGGCACTTTTCATCCCAAAGAAATTCACAATCCTTGGTTAGCAAATTAAACATGGGGGAAACTATTTTACTAAAATATTTTATAAAGCATCTATAGTACCCAACATGTCCTAGAAATGATTTGATATCTATGGGAGTCTGAGGGATAGGTAAATCTGAAATGATCCTAATTTTGTTTTGATCCACCTGAATTCCTTTTTGTGAAATATGGTGTCCTAATACAATTCCCTCATCCACCATCATCAAACATTTTTCATCACTAAGAGACAGGTTGTGTTGTTCACATCTTGTTAACACTCTATCCAGATTTCTCAAAGCATCTTCAAATGTATCTCCATGTATAGTGAAGTCATCCATATATACTTCAACACAATCATTTGTTAGATCAACAAAGATTACAAGTACAACTCTCTGGAAAGTTATAAGAGCATTGCATAAACCAAATGGTAACACTCTATAGGAAAAGGTTCCCCATGGACATGTAAATGTAGTTTTTTCTTGATCCTCAAAGAAAACTCTGATCTGATTATACCCACTAAAGCCATCCAAGAAAGAAAAGTATTGTTTACCTGAAAGGTTATCTAGGACTTGATCTATGAATGGTAAGGGAAAATAATCTCTCATTATGGCTTTGTTTAGTTCCCTATAGTCAACACATATTCTCCATTTTCCATTCTTTTTGGGAACAATTACAAGAGGAGATACCCACTGGCTATCTGAGATAGGGTAGATGAAACCTACTTGTAATAGTTTTTCAATTTCTTGTTTGACTATATCCCTTAAAGCTAGGTTAATCCTTCTTTGAGGCTGCCTAACTAGTTTAGTGTTTTCAATATAGATGTGATGAGTGCAGATACTTGGATGAATCCCCTTCATATCTTTGTAATCCCAAGAAAAATCTTTAGTATGATTTTTTAGAACATCAAACAATTTAGCTTCTTCATCCTCCTTCAACCAACTATTATGTTTAAAGTTTTACCTCGGTTGAATTTCAACATGTTTGGTTCCAATATGTGATGAACTAATTTGTGGAAAGGGTTTCATTAAAGTATTTAATGGACATGCATGTGGTAACAACATATGGTATGTAGCAACATCTCCAAAAGTTCCTTGAGACAAAATACTGAAAAAGGACAATAATGAGAATTATGATACTTATCTCTTTATAAGCCAAATTCCTCATCACTGCTACTTTCCAAAAATTCTTCACCACTTCCTGATGTACTTGAAACTGAAGCTACCGATTCATCCTCTCCCCATGAGAAATCTCATTCCTCCGAGTGAAATCATTTTCAATCAAAGAGAAACTATTGTTGTCGTGGTTCCGAACTAATCGTGGTGGTTCCGAACTATAGCCGAGGTTCCGAACTAAGTTCACGGGTTCCGAACTAAGTTCACGGGTTCCGAACTAAGTTCATGGGTTCCGAAACTAAGTTCACGGGTTCTAAACTATTTCTGATTACACTGAAGACAACAGTTCTCATCCAATGGTGGATTAATCATCTCTTCTACTTCTCTTACATGATCCTACAATGTGATCATAGCCAAAGAAGAAAATTTTTCTTATTAGTTTCAGGAGAATCAACCCACAATTGTTCATGATGATCAAGTAAAAGGTTGTGCAGGTAGGATATAAGGAAATTTGTTTAGAGTTCTTACCATTCGAGATTGTCATATCACCTGACCTACAATCTATCAAAGCAACAACTATAGCTAACCATGGTCTACCCAAAATAATGGGATAACCCAATGTTTTACCTTTTGGCTGCAATATAAGAAAGTCAACTGGATATTCCCATGACTCTACCATAACCGCCACGTCTTCAATAATTCCTTCTAGTTTTGCTACAGACTGATCTGCCATCTACAATATGGTATTAGTAGGTTATATACCCGTTAATGGTAATGTTTTCAGAGTATCCACTATCATTACATTGATAACAGCTCCCAAATCTATCAAAACATTATGTACATCCTTATTTCCTATAGAGACAGAAATAACAGGACTTCCAGGATCTCCGTATTTGGGAAGTAATAGTTTTCCTACTAATAAATCAACAAGTTTCCCATCTACTTTGATAGTCTTGGGATACTGTTTCTTTCTTCCAGATTTTTCATGCATAACATTTTGATCAATTTGTTCAATTCTGGAATATCTTTAATTGCTTGTAATAATGGTATTTCAATATTCAATTTCCTTAATTCCTAAACCAATTCAAACTCCTTGATTTCTATATCTTCTTTGAATCTCTCAGGAAATGGAGTCTCAATAGTAGTGTTGCTATCTGGCTCCTTTTCTTTTCTTTCTATATCCTCTTTTGGAACAACAATACTAGGGTTCTCATTTTCTTCTATCATTTCAGTGATTATAAGGGGTGGACTCATTAATGATTTTCCTGCATCTAGTTTGAATATCCTTACAATCCATAACATGATGTAAATCAACTATTTTTCTGGTTTTGTTCCATAAACAGAGTTGTTTGTTTGTTTCTGGGGTTTGCTACTCGGGTCGTGTGCTGGCATTTGTGTTTGGACTACATTCTCAGCTTGTGAATTCTTGTGTAGGGGGATCCCATGATGGCCTCGTTGATTCTGATTTGATATGTTCTTCCTTGGGAATAATTAGGGTTCCATCTAGGTCAGTGACCAAGCATAAGGATTTCCTTGACCAGCCCATGGTCATGATGTCCCCGAGCATACCAAGCTTGATTTTCCCAATCTTGAGGGTTCCAAGTTGGTTGAGGTACCCAAGGTGGTTGTCCCCAATTTTGTGGTACTACCTGAGTAGCCCATGGCATTGTCCATGGATTAAGAGCTGATCTTGGCATAAACTACCCTTGGTTAGGTTGTTTCTGAACAAAATTCAATTCTTCAGTTGTAGATGAGGCACTGGTTTGTTTAAGCTGATTTTTAATGACAGAAGTAAAGAACAAACATCAATATCATGTTCTTTAGATTCACAGATAAGACACATTTCTGTTTTATCCAAAGGACAATCTCTTAATGCATGCTTCTTCCTACATCTAGGACAATACATAGCCAATGGTTCAGTTTTGGAATTTTCTTTAGCTTGTAATCCATCCATAGTAGAGGTTAATTGCACTAAAATGTCTGTTTTAAAGTTTTCTAACTCATCCATTAGTTTGTTCATATCTGGATTCAGACTTTTTACTGATTTTCCTTTTCTAGGTCCACCTCTTGTTCTGGAATAGCTTCTACAAATCTCTTTAATTCCATTCATTCTTATCTGATCAATGTCTCCCCCTCCTATCAAGTTAAGGGCTTCTCTAGATTCATCATCCAAACCTTTGAGAAAATGGTTTTACTTAATTCCTCTATAAGCACAAATCCACATCTTTTGCTAACAAAGAGGAATCTGTCTAAATAGTCTTCTATGTTTTCATCCTCTTCCTGCTTGATTTTGAAGAATTCTTCCTTCCTATTTCTCCCTCTGCAATAATCTTGGTATTTATCTAGGAAGGCAGTCTCCATTTGTGCCCAAGTGCTAATAGAGTTGGATGTTAATCCCATGAACCACCTCATTGCTGCATCCTTCAAAGTGGATGGAAACAACTTGAGTTTTTGATTATCTATTTTATAATCATAGGTCTGACATAAAACCTTGAATTCAAATAGAAATTGGTCAGATCTTCGATGACATCCCTCTAAGGTGGGTAAATGTGTAGTGAGATATTTTTCATTGATGTGTCATCATCTCCCAATTGATTGATAGGTAAAGGTCCTATCAGTACTCCTCAACTTCTCGTGCCATTTCAAAATATTTTCTCAAGTTTCCTCCCAATCAATGTGGTAAGTCAGATATGCTTTGGGAAGGTGAAAAATCAGAGTAGGAGGTTGACTACTCAATTGAGAATCAAAACTTACCCTCAATGGATCTTGGGTAATAAGCCTTCTCCTAAAAGTTCTACTCCCTTCAGGTGACTGATCTAAGAATTCCAAAAATGGCAATTTTGTTTCTTGTCTGACAGGGGATGGTGGTGCCTCCAATTCTTGATCAATTTCCTTACTTTGACTAGAGGATGTTATGAATTCTTGTGAAGATTTTTTTGGAAGGAATCTACCCTGTGAGTCTCTTGGTCTACTCATATATTTTGTGATATAGTAGGGAAGATTCTTCAACTACTAGATGTATGTTTTGTTGCTCTTGCTAACACTTAATTAGAAAATTCCAACTGGTGTTCCCCGAAAATGGCACCAAAAATGATGGGTGTCATCATTCCCTTCATTTAATCAACTTCTTGTTGATGTCATATCAAACCAGGGGTGTGTCCAAAGCTATATGCAACAAGAGTACTTTAACTGATCTAGTAGTTGACTGTAACTATTTTTATATTTTCTGGGGGATCTCTTTAATGTCTTAAGGACTTCTTGGTAAAACCTTATTCAAATCAAACTATGAAAACTTGCTGAAAATAAAACACACTGAAAGCTTGCTGAAAGGAAACACACCGTGCAAAATGGAAACACACTTGCTGTTGGAAAATAAACACACTTGCTTTTGAAAGTAAACACTCTTGAAATAAACAAACTAAAATGCTTGAAAACAATTGCAAGAAATATAAAGATTTATCTAAACACCTACAGAACAAGTATACAATAGAATTTAACTAAAAGAACTAAAGCAATACAAAATTAATAGATCTAAGCTATTTGCTGAAGAAATATAAATACCAAATAAATGAATATCCTGGTCCTTGGGGAGTGGGCCCTTGCTCCTCCTTGAATCAGGATTTTAACAACTCAGAATTCTCTCAAATCAGAATGGCTATTTTATTGATGAAAACATTCAGTATTACAAAACGTACTGGATCTGGATACTTAATCTATTTCTTTTCTTTGTTCTATATCTATCTCATTCTATATCTCTATTAATTATTTCTATCTAATGCAGGTCTACTTTTATATACATTTTACAATCACAGTTGTCTCAATGATTCTGATGAAATCGAATCATGCCCAGAATAGATGCTTGAGTCGATGGTGGTTGATCAGATAGTTGTAGGATAACTCTTCCTAGATCTATTCGTTCGTTCAAATCTTCTCATCCTTCATGATCAGATCAGAGATGCAAAATTTCTGATGTGGTTTAAAATAGATAACTCCCATCGGTTCTGAAACTTTGGAGAAGTTCCAAACCATAGGAAATTGTTAAGAACCAAAACCTGTGAGAGTTCCAGAGCTATCACCAGAGTTCCTAAGTCCAAACTAAGTCCAAAAATTCTAAAACTAAATTGGAGTTCCGAACTAAGTCCAAAGTTCCGAACTAAATGATGATTGTGTGATGGAGTTCCAAAACTAGCTTGGAAGTTCCGAAAACTAAGCTATGTAGGATCAAATGCTATCAAAAACATACTGAACGCCACCTACTTCATTTCCTCGACTGATTAGACTTGCTACTTTATTACAAAACTGAATTTAAACACACACTATGTTAGGAATTTCAGAGTTTTTAACATTAGGATCACAATCAATCAAAAGATAGATAGTTACATCCTAACTCATATCAGATCAACTAAAAGTCACACAATGCAATCAAACTTAATCAAAAGGAGGTTGAACTTTGTCCTTTTATGGGTAGATCCTCATGATTTTTCTAGTGTGTGTTTTCTTATGTCTTCTATGTTTGAATTTCGCTTAAAATTTTGTGATGTGATGTGATGCCCTACTCCGAGTTGAATTCAACCCTAGGAATCATTCTAACAACATAGGAAGATAATCCTAGACTAATCCCATAATGTCTTCCCATGCCCTAATGCATGAAAGTGTTGCACTACATATAAGAAATGTCATGGCTCATGGAATTCTCCCCATGTGAGTAGTTTTTGTGCTTCACTTGTGATAATATATGCTCAATCGATGCAACTATGAAATTAATATGCAAGTAGGACGATCCTTCTCTCATAACAAGATACTTGCCAACATGCAATTCTTGACACTCTGATGTACTTTAGATTATAATTCAACTTATGCAATCGGTCTTGGAAAACTCTTGAAATATACAAAATATGTATAAATTTTGTGTCTTGTGAAATCCAATATATATTATTGTGTAATTTAAATGTGAGACTCTTTGTTAATTTGGCATTAAAACTATCCCAAAAATCGTGTCTAGTCCAACTTGATGACATTGCCCAATTCGGAAAACTAATAGCTATATATAAAAAGGACAAGTTTGAAAAGGGTGCAGAGGTTCAATATTAAACATGTCTATGGTTATTGAACTTGATCTCGATGTTAAAACTCAAGGAACAAAAAATAGAGAAGTGTTTGTATAGGTGTAGTGAGAGTCCTAGAAAAGCTAAAAATGATCTCAAGTGTGTGGATAAGGTAGATATAGGTGACCAAGGTGATGCGAAGGGAATCAAAATGGGGAAATTTCTGTAAAATAGTCAAATATGTGACCACTACTACATATAGTGTAAAAAAACGTCACGATTTATGTTGAATTCACGTTAATCCCCATCTCAATTTTGTTTCATTTTAGATGAAAATTTTGATGTAATTATGATATGATTATGGTGGTGCAAAAGTGACACAAATGTAATGTTATTTGCATCACTTTTTTGGCACATTTGCGCCACCACCACCCCTAAATTTAAAAATAAAAGGGGATGGGCCCATCCGTGCCCATTTTTATGTTACCCTATTATGCATTCACACAAGATAGAAAAAGAGAAGGTAGATGGAAGGAGAGAAGGGGGTGAGTGGGAGGATAAGAATAGAAAAAGTGACATGGAAAATCAATTGACCATGCAAAAATATCTTACAAGGGCACAGGGTGACTAAGAGAAGGGCCGGAAAATTCTAGATTGCATGAAAGCTCTGTAGAATTTTGGGAAAAAAGATTGAGGAGATGGAGAACAAATTGTTGAAAGGAATTCATTTGGGGTTTAACCAAATCAGTAAATTCTTTCTCTCATTCCTTTATGGATGACCACAAAACAATCTTGAGATAGGGTTATGGGGCTAAAGGAAGAAATATTAGTAAGAAAATAGGGTTTTTACATGTTCCATACTATTCACCCTCCTTTGGAAAATCTGATTTTTTTCAATATGAGTTAGTAGATTTACTTTTAAACTAAGAAAATTTGTGAATTTCTGGTTGTTAAATGAGTGTAATCATTCTTAATTCATGTGCATACTTTAAAATTATTGTATCATCATTTCCATGGAATATCATAAGTCAAATTGTAGAAATAAGGATGTTTTCCAAGTGTTTGATGAAATGTGCAAACACTAAGATCTCTCTCGGATAACCCTAGGATGGATTTTTCAAATGTTTTACTATATTTTAAAAGCATTATTATGATTATTAAATTGATGGAAAATGAGAGAGTAGGTTTTAGAACATTAATTCCATTAATTCAAAACATGCTTACAATGTATAAATCTTCATTATTTAGCTAATAATATTTTATCGTGGCAATATATTCCCAAATAACATTTAGTAACCTTGTCACACACCGGTTAATTGCATATGCCTCACTACATATTGTTTCCATTTCCAGAAAAAACTTGTCTCAACTCACTTTCAAATAAAATATTTTTTTTTAAGTGTTTCACACCTATGAATGCCAATAACTCGATGGCCTAACACCTCAAACATTTCACCCAATGTGTTATCCTACCTAGAAATAATGGGACAAAATAAAAAGATTATGAAGACTTTAATAATCAATGTTCATTGCACTTTTCAACAAATAATATTTTAAAATAATTTGTTTAGGATTTCAAGAAACTAAATATCACAAATTAGCATTTCTTTTACATTTTCTCATCAAAATATAGTGTAGCTTAGAAATTAACAAATCATATTTAACCCTCAACATTTATTGAAGAAATCACATAATCTTTCAGACAATATTTTCACCAAAATAGTCCTACTAATTGGATTAACATGACAATCCAAAAAGATAATTATTGTAGATATTGAATATTTTTGGCTATTCAGTGGAGAATATCCTGTCTCTCCTTTCCATTGGTCTCTGTCATTCATTATTTAATATACTAATGGGGTACTACCCTTCATAAACTCAATATCAATTACATTAGCCCTTGAGATTTGTTTACAAAATTGTACCTCTAAGTCAAGATGGTGGCACACATGCCAAATGGCACCAATTCATGGGGGTTCTAACTCCTTGGGGACTTTGATCCTTCAATGAACTATCTCTACCTTGTTGTTTCTCTTTATTAATTCCCACTTAACATACACATGGCTCAAAACAGATAATTAACTTCCCCTTTTCTTCCTCTTAACTAGAGCTCTTTATCTATTCTTGTGCATCAACCTTGTTGATGTAAGCCCACTTCCTTATGCTCATGACCATAGAGTCTTTGTCATAACCACTTTACAAAATCATGTGTGCCAAAATTTGGAATCTATTTAAATCCTTCATGCACAGAGGCTTGTAACCCTTAGTGAATGTGGGCACACACTCCATCAAAACTTCCACCAAAAAATAAACATGTGTATACAAGAAGTAAAGTGCCTTACGCACTAATCAAAATGGAATACTTTGTCAAAATCATATTTTGTCTTGAAAATTTGGGGGCCCAACAAGAGAGAATAGGGGTTGTTGAGTAGGTTTGTCTCCTTGTTTAAAGCCTATATAATTGTATTATGATTGATTTTTGAATTAATCAATGAATTTTATGGTGTAAAATTCTATCCAATTCATCATTTGGTATCAAAAATGTAATGAGATTTTAATGATTTGTGAGGGTCATTTGGAATCCTATATTGACCCTATGGATGATGGCATGATATTCCACTTACGATTGTTCAAGGTCAAATTTTTTTTTTTTTAAATTGAATTGTTGTGTATCCATTTGTATACACATCCTATTTGTCAACTATATAATGTGCGTAAAGTTTCATATGTGCTCCACCTCAACATTTGTCTCCCTCCTTTGTTGATTATTGTCTAATCCATGTGGCTTCAAATTAACTCCTTGTGACACTTGCAAGAGGATACTATAAAAATGATTGGATTAGTGTTACATAAATACTTAAAATAATCTATGCAATGAATTAATTTTGGGTGAATCATGATGGAGGAGAGATTTTAATAGCATTAAGCTCCACAATTTTTACTATTCTATCTATTTATACCCTATTTATATTTTAGGACATTATTATACAACAAAGTAAGAAGGATCTAAGGATAAAAAAGTAGATTATCATGATCTAATTAACTTATAACATCAATTCTACAAGACCAAAATAAAGCATTCAACTTGAAATGAGATAAATGTTTGATACATGATAAGCAACTAGTTTAAAACGTGAGAAGAGAGATAAACTTAGTTGTTTAGGATGATTCTGGAATGATCTAGGTGTGCATGGGAGTGGAACAAGATGTTTTGAAGCTATGAATTCTACACAAAAGGTGTTATAACTTGAAAATGAGTAGGTGCAAGACCATACAGATTCTATATGGCCTAGGTAGGATTTGTATAGTCCGAAAAGACATCCCATGGTTTCAAACATAATAGGTATGGTAATTGGTAATCTTGATAATTATACATAACATTTTATATTGATAATTATGTGATGTAAAAAATAAATATTTATTTTAGATTCATTTATTTTATTTGTTCTCATTTGGATTGTATAAATATATTCCTAATATCTGGATTCATTTTATAGTAACGATGGATTCATTTTTACATGACATATCCGTTGATTGTAGGTATACTTTTTGAGATAATTTTTGAGGTTTGAGACCAAATTTGATTACCTCACACTTTGTGTCATGGCTTTATACTTGTATGCCTCTTCAATATGCCTATACTTTTATCCTAATTCTTTCAAAGGGTAAATTGAATTATAATTCCATGCTTTTATTTTGATAGTAATTTTTTTACTATTATAGGCCCATTTTCCTCCATAGAGTAGATTCAAAATTCAAACACATATAAAGAGATCACTAGGAGACGCTTTATTGTGTGGTCTTTGTAAGGTATTCTACCAATATTAATTTTATTTAAGTAAACAATTTTTTTATCTTACTATTGAGGTGCATATAATTTTTCTCGCAGCTTCTCCCCTATGGGTTTTCACTATGTCATATCTACTTGTCAATGGACCTTGTAAATTTCCTTTTTATCTTGGTATATTTCAAACTCCAATTTACAACCCTGGAATTGATTAACTATTAAATTTTTGACATTTGTTTTGCAGAATGCTTTCCAGTTTGCATTTATTTTGTTTGTGGGTAAGCCTTTGCTTTAATTGAGTAGTAAATTATATCTATTTTTCACATTATTTTAATACATATTTTATGTCCATACAATTAAATCAATACAATTACAGCCTAAAATATTTATTTCATAGAAGTACAAAAGAGATTATAAGTACATTGGGCATGGGGTAAGTAGTTATAAGTTTTGGATCCATATTGTTGGTGTAGGCTTTTTCCAATATGCGGTTTTACCTACATGGTCTATTTAGCTTGCTTAGGTTAGTCATAGGTTATTAAGAGAATGTACTTTAAGTAATTTTCTAATTATGAGTTGAGTTAGTTACATTTTTGGGTCACCTAATTTCTCACTATATAATGTAACATCCTATGCATTTTTTTGTTAATTTTTACTTATGCATGAATGAATGAAGAGTTTTTCTTCTCTTGAGTGTTTTTGGATCTCACTACTCCATACAAATTTATGCTTTGTGCATTTGATCCTATCTAATCCCAATCCTCGATTGTATAGCACTCTTATATGGTATAAGAGATGATTAGATAGCCAAATGACATAGCCTCTGTTGTAAGATCTAGCATTCTACCTCATTCAATGTTTGTTTTTTCATAGATTTCGCTTTTTAAGGGTTAGGTGGGATTTTAAGGAAATCCATGTAAATCTATTCCTTCATAGTTCTACATGAAAAATGAACAATGCCATTGAATTTAGAAGGGTTCAAAACCTCGGGTTTAGCTATAAACTTGACCTAGTTCTCGTGACAAGTGATTTTGACCATTTTGGAGGTTTTTGTTTGAAATCTACAAAAAAATCACACCGTCTTGGCTCCAAATAAAATCAAAAATCATTTATGGGTTTATTTGAGTTTTTCAAAACATTTGGTGGATATTCAACCTTTTGTGTGACGACGACAAAATTTTTCAAGATATGGGTTTTTTTCCTTACATTTTTCTCACAATTTATGTTTCAAGATTCGCAGGGTGTCTTATAAGTCAAAAATCCCACCTTAGTGCATTTCAAGTTTTCCAGGGGTGTTTGACATGTCTATAAATTTAATTTGAGAATTTTAGGTTTTCTGGTTGTCTAACAAGTCAAAAAGTTCGCCTTGTTTCGTGTTTTTGGGACTTGTCAACATTTCAACAAAACTTGTAAAGTGCGGTCAAACCTCCCAACCCCAATTAATGCCGAATGTTTCAGGTTTTCAGACTTTAGAACATCTCTTTATCTCAACACAAATTTGTAGAGTGCACTCAAACCTCTTAACCTCGATCAACGCCCATTGTTTCAAGTTTTGGGACTTTGGAACATCTCATCATTTCAACACAATTTGTAAAGTGTGGTCAAACCTCTGAACCCGGTCCAATGCCCAATGTTTTGGGTTTTTGAAACATCTAAGAATTTCAACACAAATTGCAAATTGCATTCAAACCTCTGACCCCTGGTCAACACTTAGTGTTTTGGGTTTTTCAACTTGTTTGGCATGTTTCGGGTTCAAACACTTGTTTGACATGCTTCGATTTCGACACCTACTTAACGAGGTTTCGGTTTCATCACTTTCTCAACACGTATCGAGTTCTACTACCTACTCAACACGCACCAAGTTCTACCACCTTTTCAATATGTCATCGCGTGATATTTGTGTCTTCTAAATTTTTACCTCTATAGTTTAAGGGTTGCATATTCACGTCTTTTCAACAAACTCAATTCAACCTACCTACATTAGATCCATATCTTGTTCCAATTATTACACCATTCAACTACCACAATGGAAAATAAAAATATAAATAATCATTAGGAGTAAAGGCTTACACCGGATCACCAAGGGTACATGTTGGTCATCAAAAAGGAACTCCAAGAAGCCTATTTACACATATACAAAGCATGGTTTCACTATGGAACTTGGATACCATGAAAGTGTTTCCTAAATAGATCATCAATCACAAAAGGACAGAGGAATGAAAATGCGGAAACGAGCAGAAAGGCACCATTCAGAATTATAGATGACAGAATAATTCCTTATGCATGCGAGGGTACAACGAATTGGAATAAGATCATTTGTATCACATTAATAAGATGAAATTTGAAGAGACACAAAGTTCTATGAATAACATCTATAAGAATACAAAGCTTCTCAGCATAATGCAGACAAATGATCTAACAAGATTTAATGAATAGCTTGTGAATAAAAAGAACCAGATAGACAAAGAATGAAAATCCTTCTGTATTGATTTCTTTATGATTTCTTTACACTTTCAAAGATAAGCCAAGTTCCTCCCCCTTCAAAAATGGCGAGGAGAGGCCATTATATAGTTTACAAATTAGTTACTCTTTGGTAACTACTTCTTTTAACTAATGTTTAGTTAGAGGGTTGCTAATCGCAATACCCCAACTAATTACAATAAATCCGAGAAGAAAGGAAAGAAGAAAAGAGAAGAATTAGGAGAAAAAGACAGGTGTTCATGACTGGGAGGGGCCCACTGACTTTAGGATCCACTGTCTGAATCTTTTCAACGCCTCTGCTATGTCTCTGCCTCGTGGGACTGATGTGTTGGCAGTGGACTGAGTCCAAAATCCGAGGCACTTCTCCATTTCTTTGTCGAATTCGACATGAGTATGATAATCTTTATTCGCTTCCTCTATAGCAGATTGAAGAGAGCAGATCTCCTTCATCTTTTCCTTGGAAATGGAACTCTCCTTGAACAGATTACCTTTGACAAAAGCTCTGAATTGAGCTTTGATTTCTTGTAAAGAGAGAGGCACACCAGAAGTCTCATCATGAAGATGGCAATGTATATCCTTGAAGGTAGATACAACTAGAGTCTTGAAGGCCTCACCCTTCTGCCAGCTATTTCTTAACTCTCCCAAAGCCTCCTCCAGCACCTTGATTTTCCATTCCACGCTGTAGACCCATGACTTTGACAAGTTATCCTTTGCATCATCGAAGACCTTGCTTGCCATTAAAATATTTTCATCTGTTTGTCCCATGAGGCGAAGGTCTACTATGCAACTGCTCCAAAGTTTAAGTTCTTTATCTATGCTCCCAATAGTGGAGGAGAGCTTCTGTTGCAAATTGCTCACCTTCCCATGGAGTTTGAAGGCTTCATCAATGAAATTCAATCCTGCAACAAGCATATCATCCACCATGGCCTCCATAGCCCTTCCATAGATGGAATACTTGTGCATGTCTTTGATACTCTGCACTTCATCCTGGCTCAGAATTACAGGTGGTGGAAGAGTAGTCAATGGGGTAGGATCCAAAACTTTATCCTTGGATAGCAGGGACTTGATGAAACTTGTAAGAATCTGGGCCTGTTCCTCCAACTGCTCTATGGTTTGCTGCCCTTTCTCTACCCTCCCAATGACTCTGGTGACTGTTTCCTGAAGATTGTGGATCTCACCTTCAGGGGTGGACTCTCCCATGGGAATTCTCGAGAGCTCCAGATCAGATGCTTGCAAATCTTGCTCTGGCTTGTCTACCTTAGGCTTGGCTATCTCCAGGAATTGTTGGCCCTGAGCATCAGACACTATCCTGGAGGTAGTTCTGGCTTTTTTGGCATGAGTAGGAGGAGTAGTGCCTAATAAGGCCACCACAACATCAAAATTGGGTCCTGAGATCCGGGAGGAAGACTTTCTCTTCCTACTGTCAACAAGAGGCTGCACCCATGCAAAGGAGGAGGAAGAAGAAGGTGGGGCAAGAGGGCCAAGAGACAGAGAACTCATGGCACCCAAGGTTTGCACTGTTGTTGCCTCTAGTTGGGATATGAGTGGAGCGCTTGGGGCTTCTGGTACAGAGAATCACTAGCACCCAGAAGCTCAGTGCTTTGGACCTCCTTTTCTTTATCCATGGGGGCTTCTGGAGCGCTTGTAGAGACCGACACTTCACTCTCCTCACTTTCACTGAGAACAATGATGTTCTCTAGGCCTGAGGGCAACTCCGTATGCTTCCTTAGGGGATCTTCCTCCACAGGCTCCTTCTTGACTTCTCTGACTTTCTTTTGATATACCTGTGTGGATGAGGAAGGAGTGGAGACTGTGGGACCTTGAGTTGACGAGGCAGGAGGGGTCTGCATATGTGCTCTCGAATCAGGTGACAATGCCTCTTTTCTTGGTGTTGAGGTGTCTTTGGAGGACTCACCTGAATGTCTTCTGAGTTTGCGAACTCTCCTGTCAAACCATATTTTGGTTCTTACCAAGACGGGAGCTAGGATTTCTGCCAGATCATCCTTCTCCTTTTTGAACCAATCCAAATCCTCCAAGGGAGTGTGTTTGACCACATTGTCATACTCATATGAGTACAGGTCAGAATTATCATCCTGGAGCCCTTCAGGAACTTGGTACAGGTTAAGCTCTTGAATTAGTTGAAGAGAAAATCTGCCATAATGCCTCCTTTGCTTCAAAATCATCAACACAGTCAGCCCAATAATCTTCTGTGTCTGCCCTATGATGATAAGTGATCTTGATGTTCTACTCAATAAACTTCTTCAAGTCAAAACAGGTTCTTGGCCTGAAGAAATGGACAGTGATGGGAGCTAGGGCTCTTTCTATGTTTTGAGCATCTAGGGCTGTTTTGCAGGTGTAGTTTCCCAAAGTGATGGGGAAGTGCAAGCCAGTAATTTTCTTATCCCTGCAGGTTCTGCAACTTGTCCAACTTGCCTGCATACTTCTATTAAGGCCATTTTATCATTGCAGAACATGGGGAGTTTGAGAGGGGTGCTCTCATAGCAGCAAAGCCTTATATAGGAAAATTTTCTAAATTGGATGAAGTAGGCACCGTAGTGCGATATCAGATTCATAGCTTCATCAGAAAATCTCCTCGTTGTGTCGCTCTCCAGAAGCCTGACAATGTACATGGTGAAGGCATCATTCACCCTTCTGAAGTTGCGATTGCTAGTTTCCAAGGTGAACTGAGGGCAGTAGGCATATACGGGGTCACCCTTGTGAGCATCAATGTATGAGAAGCCAAACCATTGCCTCGATGCTGCCAGAGTATACATCAGGTATGAAGTCATATAGAATTTCTTTGTTTGTTGTACATTAGATAGCTACTCCGCTAGGTTCATACTGATGATCTCTGCCCAATTGATATTCTGAGTCCCTTCGCACACCATATTGATGAGTGGGCACATCCAAAAATGAAACTCATTGGTAGAGGGTAAGCCCATGACCCGAGCCAGTAGGATTATAAAATCCGACAACTCCTCATTGAAATCTACATGGAAAAGAACCTTGGATAGATGAGACGCCCCCTTTTTAGGGTTTTTAAGCCAGGACTTCACCACCCGCCTTGTATTTCTCACTGTCCTGATCGAAGAGGGCTTGTGCCTAGTTTTGGGAAATTACTATAGCATTGTCCATCTCTGGAATTCTTAGGGCAGCGCCAATGGTGGCAGCGTCAAGTTTGGCGATGAGTTCCCCATGCACATTCGTCAGCTCATTCGAATCAGGGTTGTAATGAGCACCACAGGAAAGCACCGTATCTGCGCATTGCACCGAGATAGGGAAACCACCGTGAATGCCAAACCACTGTCATGAATCACCTGTGCCATAGGTGAAGGGTTCGCGTCTGTCATTCTTGCCCAAAAATCTCCAAAGTCGAGGTGGCGAACCTCACTTGTCCCCCGATATCGGGAATGGCAGACTCGAGCGGTGAGACTTGCTCCTGGCCTTGGAATTTAATCTTCATTTTGATAGCAATTTGAAAAGCCAAGGTTGCAATCTGGACTCGGGATGAAATTACAGGGGAAATGAGTATGCGCGCAAAAATCTTGATCGCAAAGGTATGAGCAAAGGATGGCAAGAAAGCAGTGTGCAAAACACATAAGGGGCAGTTCATTATATAGCCATTTGGGAGAGAGAAAGACAATTAATGTGCATTAAATACACACCTACCAACTTGGAAAGCAAGATATTTGTGAAGAGCGGGAAAAATTAGCTCGAATGGCCTTTGGTTCATTTGGGACACGCGGGACGTGAAAGCGCGATTCGGCCGATACGGGCGATGCGGGAAAAGTATGCACAAATGCTTCTGGGACATGAGGGATGAAAGTATGCAGAGTACGTGATTCGGCCGAATCGGACGAAAAGGGAACAATGAGTTCGGTGAACTTGGGACACTTGGGACAAAAATTTCACGATGGGCCGAAAAAAACGGACTTCGGGTAAAGCGGCCGATCGGGGAACAGAGAGCCGAATGAACTTGGGACACTTGGGACAAAAATGTCCGACAGAGCCCAAAAATCACACAAAATGACCCAAAAATGCAGATTTTTCCAATTTCTTGACTTTTCACATTACCAGGACAACAGAAAAGACATTTAACTTCAAAATTTTCAATTTTCAACTTCTCAAAAGAGGGAATTTTGAGTGGACAACAGCTGGCTCCTTCTGGGGATGACTTGGCATAAGTTCAAAGAATGAGACAAGGCAAGAATTCAGACAAACTAGGGAAGTAGACCAGTACCTTATCCATTGGGCCACGAGTCACCAAACCAAAACAATACAGAAGACAACACACCAAAACAAAGGGAAGGAAGGAAAAACAAAACACTATACAGAATATACAAAAGGACTTCCTAATCACCTATGACTTAAACAATTTTAGGTACTTGCCCACTATAAGGAAGTGGGAGAGAAGAACCATCCATATAATCAAGGTAAAAATAATTCTTACCAGCAAAGTGCCTGATCTTGAAAGGTCCGAGCCAAAGGGAATCAAACTTGCCATGGCTGCCACGAGGTTCATGCCTTTTATCCCACAATAAAACAATGTCTCCAACTTTGAAATCTCTGAACCTGGCCTTTTTATCAAATAAGACCTTTACTTTCTGTTGGGGCAAGATATCCTATCAGAAACTTTCAATCTGTCCTCATTCAATTTGTGGAGGTACATGATCCTCTTATCCAAAGAATCATTGAAACTGGTATCTTCAATGGCCTTCATTAAATGCAGAGGCTGGTAGCTCCACTGTTACTGGCAATTGAGCTTCCACTCCATATACTACTTGAAAAGGAGACATCCCAATGGCTCTCTTAGGTGTGATCCTATCTGCCCAAAGAGCATCATAGAGTTTCTTGTGCCAGTTCCGTTGGGATTCATTAACTAATTTCCTTATTATAGCCACCAGATTTTTATTTGTTGATTCTGCTTGTCCATTCCCCTGAGGATAGTAATCTGAGGAGTGAGCCAGGGAGATGCCATATCCATAGCAAAAATCCATCATCTCGGTTGAAGAAAAATTTGAAGCATTATCTGTCACGATCTTGTTTGGCACACCATACCTTACCAAGATGTTTTCTTTGATAAAACTGCATACTACTTCTGAAGTAGTACTCTTTACTGGAATGGCTTCTACCCATTTGGTGAAATAATCTGTGGTGGTTAATACATGGGTATGACCAGCACTAGAAGAGGGATTAAGTGTTCCAATGAAATCCAAACCCCATTGTTGAAAAGGTTCTTCGATTACAACTGGTTTAAGGGGCAAAGAGGCCAACTTAGGTCTACCCACGAAAGTCTGACATGCTTCACATTTATCAACCCACTTTGATGCATCTCTGAACAAGGTAGGCCAGTAATATCCTCCACGAAGTATTTTATGAGCAGTAACAGTTGATGAGTAGTGCCCTCCACATGCCTGATTATGAAAAGCAGAAAGTAGCTTCTTCTGTTGTTCCTTGTCCACACATTTTAAAAATCTCCCATCCAATCCACGCTTAAACAAGGCATTTTCCCACAAAACATATTGGGCTGACCTTAGTTTAACAACTCTCTTTTCTTTGGTAGTCAAATGAGAGGGCACTCCCCATAGGTGAGAAAATGTGTGATATCAACATACCATTCATCGATTGAGCCAAGAAACAAAACGGTAGGAAGATCAGCCTCATCCTCCAGTAACCCATGTCCAGCTCCCTCGAGCAATGAGCTCACACAGGCCTTTTCCACGAATGAGCTTAGTTGGTCTGATGTCAATGTCATATTCTTGGACCTTGGCCACCCAGTTCCCTCTCTTGGATCCGAACTCCTGTTGTGTGAGAATGGACTTGATGGTTGTATCTAGTACAAATACTGTGGAGTGAGAATTAAGAATGTAAAAACGAAACTGCTTGACAACTTTAACCACTGCAAAAGCATGTTTCTCCATTATGGTGTATCTTAGCTCATGATTTTTTAGAATGTAGCTCATGAATGCAATTGGGAGTTCATGATCATTAGAATCTTTTTGAGTCAGAACAACAGCCAGGGTGTTATCTGTGGCATAGCAATAGATAATAAAATCTTTGTTGAAATTTGGACACGCTAAAACAGGAGTCTTAGCAATAGCCTTTTTAATACCTTCAAAATCCCCTTTCCCTTGGGAGACCAACCAAACATCTGTTTTCCTTTCATCATTTGAGAGATATTCAAAGTTAGCTCTGCAAAATCAGGGATGAATCTCCTCAGAAAGTTAATCTTACCAAAGAAAGAGTGCACTCCCTTCTTGCTAGTTGGAAGAGGAATTTGCTGAATAGCTTGAACTCGCTCAGGATCAATTTTTATACCATCTTTGGAGACAACGTGCCCCAATAATTTCCCCTCTGTGACACAAAAATAGATTTCTTAGGATTTAAAGAGATCCCATGTTCTCTACATTTCAGAAGAACTGTTTCCAGGTGCTGAAAATGATCTGTCCTTGTTTTAGAAAATACAGTCAAGTCATCAAGGTATACGACAATACACTTCCCTTTCAAACTTCCAAAGGCCAAGTCCATAGCCCTTTGAAAAGTGGCACCGGCATTAATGAGCCCAAAAGGCATCCTTTTGTAAGCAAAGGTACCCCAAGGGGTAGTGAAAGCCGTTTTGTGTTGATCTGCGGTATTAACTTCTACCTGGTTATATCCTGAGAAGCCATCAAGCATAGACAACATTTTGGATCCCGTTACTAGCTTGCAAGACCTGATCCATCATGGGTAAAGGATAGTTGTCCTTTAAAGAAGCTTGATTCAGATTCCTAAAATCGACACAGATGCGGATCTCACCATTTTTCTTTCTAACAGGCACAATATTGGCAATCCATGTTGAATGGTGAATAGGAAAAATGATTTTGGCTTTTAATAACTTCTGTATTTCTTGAAAAATGGTGTCAGCTATCTTAGGATTGTATTGCCTCTGCTTCATTTGAAAGGCTTAATTCCAGGTTTGAGAGGGATAAAATGTTGCATCTCCTTTGGTTGAAAGGCTTTTAAGTCTTCATAGGAATAAGCAAGGACATCTTTATACTTCTTTAAAAGATTAATTACCTTCTTCCTCTCATCTGATGTACAACATTTTCCAATGTTCACGAGTTTAGGGTCAGTAGAACTCCCAATATTAATTTTGTCATATTCAGCTGATTGTTGAGGTCCAGTAGAAGCTTTAAACTTTACATACCTATCATGTTTGTCAAACAGTTCTTCTAAACTCACCAATCCTTTTGGAATCTTGTTTCCTTTGAGTTTGATACATCCATCCTGATCCGCCTCTTCTTCTTTGATGGCTTCTTCGTTAAAGGGCACACTTTCACGAGGAAAATTATCGCTTCCTTCAAAGTACAACTGTTCAAAATTATCCTTGAGTTCTAAGAAAGAAAGCAAGTGTTGATCATCATTGAAAACTTGCCAGTTACTTGTATTATCAGGTACACTGGGTCTATGGATCATCTCAATGGTAAACTTATCTTGAGAGAAGTCAGGATGAGGTATAAGCAATGACCCCGAGACTGCTAGTGAATCAGCCCAGTATTCTCCTCCCTAGGCACTGCTTCGATGGAGAAGGCGTCAAGAAATTCAATAGAGTCCCAAACCTGATTCCTGTAATGTTTCAACCTTCTATTCTTTACCTGGAAGAGGTTTCTAACTTGCTTGACAATCAACTCCGCATCTCCACGAGCTAGAAGATTCTTCACACCTTGTTCTTTTGCTACCTGGAGTCCAAGAATGAGAGCTTCATACTCTGTTGTATTATTGGTATTTTCAAATTGCAACTTGAATGAGAAAGGATGAATGCTTCCTTCAGGCGACACCAATATGACACCAGCTCCAGAACCAGCTGAAGAACAACTTCCATCAAACTCTAATATCCAAACACCATTAGGATCCTTAGGTGACACTTTGGGGAGTTGGATTTCTTCTGGAGACATAATCATGTAGTTTCCATGTCCCATATCCTCATAGAGTATTTGTGCTTTGGGATCATTTGTTTTTGTACAATATACTCAAACTGCTTCTCAGGCAGCAACTTCTTCATTTGCCCATTAACAGGTATGAGGGCATGTGACCAATCCATTTGAATTTCTCCACCCACATCCTTACAGAAGTTCCTACTTAGCAGCATCCCATATGAAGGAGGAATGTCCACTACTAGGATAGTAGCCAAAACTTTCTTCTCAGGAAAAGTAGCAAAAGCCACTTGTGCATCCTTAATCCTTCCGACCAGGGCACTTCCTTACTCTCCATGGAATAACAAGATCCGTAAGTGCGTGTGAGAGTTAGGCCTAAGGCATGAGCTACTTTGGCAGGCATTACATTGTCTGATGCCCCTGAGTCTATGACGCAATTACTGAGCCTATGGCCGGCTATAAGGAGTGTCACATAGAATGGTTTGATTTTGTCATTGGGTGAGGTGACAATGGCTACCAGATTGGGCTGTGGTGCAGAAGATGGAGTGGGTAAAAGGCCTTTAGAGGTAGTTTTAGAATGAGAATTGACAAAGTGAATCATTTTAGCAAAATCCTTGGGATGGGTTTGATAATATTCAGCCTCTGAGATTTGAACCTTAGTCTTTTTCAGGTGATCAATAATATCGAAAGACCCAGAAGTGAACGGGCTATCATCGCTTGGGATCCTAGGCTTATCAGTTTTAGGAGAAAAAGAAGTAACTTTAGTAGTAGAATTGACAGGACTCACCTTTGGTGTGGATGAAATGGGGATAGGAGATCCTCTTTTTGCAATTACAGGGATAGTTGTCGGCTGCTCCTTAGATTTTTTGGTGGGCTGCATCACTTTCTCCCTCTGATTTGTCTGCTCTCGAGTCATGACAGTGTATGATTCGCTATTCATGTCTACTACTACTTCATCATAATCATCTCCTTCATCAACGCCTTCAGTGGTGAAGAAATTAACTCGAGATCCCTCAAGTTCTTTCGTTCCATCATCAACTTCTTCAACAAATTCTTCACAATCTTCATTAACCTCCTCATCCTCTGGTTCTTCAACTTCACAGGTTGCATTGACAGGGACTTTAATAGGAGGTCCTTCAAGTGCTAGCCTTGTTTGAGAAGCAGGCAAATGATTTCTGGGCTGAAAATTCCTCCTTGGAACGTCAGCATATGGAGCATGCTGAGCCAATTGTTTCTTAATGGCGATGAGATCATTTGCAAGTTTTTGTACCAATGGATCAGTATTAGGTCCAGGAGTGGAAGAGGAGGAAGGAGAAGACTTAGATCTAGAAGGGTCTCTCCTCAACTTTCCCGACATGATTAAATCATCTTCAACACTAACAACAAGAGTTTGATCCTCGGCCAATGTTGCAAGATTAGCCCTTCTCAATGCATAACTAACTTCAGGAAATTGGGCGTTTAGGAAGAAGCACTTTTGGATTTGATCTACAGGTTGAGTGTCTGGTGGAATTTTGTTAATTAACCTGTTGAATCGAGCCACAAATTCTCTCATGGGCTCTTGTGATTCCTTCTTTATTTGAGAAATTTGGGCTAGCAAAGCATGCACGTCTTCCGCCGGTTTGAAATGGTTTTCAAACCTAGTTCTCATCGTGTTCCAGCTAGTGATAGCTCGGCGGAAGGTGATAGAACCAATCAACAACATTATCTTGTAAAGTCTCAACAAAAATCCTTACGGAGACATCTTCATGTTCAACTCCCAGAACTCCACATGCAACTATGAAGGCCGCGATGTGTTCATCAGGATGTACCTTGCCATCACCCTTGAATTTAGGAAAGTTCTTTCGATTACCTCTAGGTAACTCATGTAAAGGCTGAGGAAGGGCAAGAGGCCCAACACGATGGCCCCAAGGCAATGGTACCACCATTCTTGGAAAAATGGCTTGAAGAGGAACTGAAACACCAACAAGAATCAAAGCTCGAAGATTAGGACTGATTTTCTCTGAAGGAATACCACCCGTAGGGGTTCTATCTTTGACAGGAGGAGTGCTTGTTGAACGAGCTCTTATATTTCTTCTTGTTGAAGGGAAAGGAAAACCTTGTTGTTCCAAAAGCTGAAACTGAGAATCTTCAATACCAAGGGCCCTTCTCCCTCGAGTAAAACATGGAGTCGCCAGATCAAAAGATGATCAATAAATGATTATGGAACTGGAATACGATCCCCAGCGGAGTCACCAAAAACTGTTGGTCATCAAAAAGGAACTTCAAGAAGAGCAACAGTCAGGGGACAAGAAGTCCCTCCTCTTTAATGGGAGAGGTTCCCTTATTCAGAAACAAACCTATTTACACATATACAAAGCATGGTTTCACTATGGAACTTGGATACCATGAAAGTGTTTCCTAAATAGATCATCAATCACAAAAAGACAGAGGAATGAAAATGCGGAAACAAGCAGAAAGGCACCATTCAAAATTATAGATGACAGAATAATTCCTTATGCATGCGAGGGTACAATGAATTGGAATAAGATCATTTGTATCACATTAATAAGATGAAATTTGAAGAGACACAAAGTTCTATGAATAACATCTATAAGAATACAAAGCTTCTCAGCATAATGCAGACAAATGATCTAACAAGATTTAATGAATAGCTTGTGAATAAAAGAACCGGATAGACAGAAGAATGAAAATCCTTCTGTATTGATTTCTTTATGATTTCTTTACACTTTCAAAGATAAGCCAAGTTCCCTCCTTAAAAATGGCGAGGAGAGGCCATTATATAGTTTACAAATTAGTTACTCTTTGGTAACTACTTCTTTTAACTAATGTTTAGTTAGAGGGCTGCTAATCACAATACCCCAACTAATTACAATAAATTTGAGAAGAAAGGAAAGAAGAAAAGAGAAGAATTAGGAGAAAAGACAAGTGTTCATGACTGGGAGGGGCCCACTTGACTTTAGGATCCACTTGCTGCAATCTTTTCAAATGCCTCTGCTTATGTCTCGCCTCGTGGGACCGATGTGTTGGTAGTGGATGAGTCCAAAATCCGAGGCACTTCTCCATTTCTTTGTCGAATTTGACATGAGTATGATAATCTTTATTCACTTCCTCTATAGCAGATTGAAGAGAGTAGATCTCCTTCATCTTTTCCTTGGAAATGGAACTCTCCTTGAACAGATTACCTTTGACAAAATCTCGAATTGAGCTTTGATTTCTTGTAAAGAGAGAGGCACACCAGAAGTCTCATCATGAAGATGGCAATGTATATCCTTGAAGGTAGATACAACTAGAGTCTTGAAGGCCTCACCCTTCTACCAGCTATTTCTTAACTCTCCCAAAGCCTCCTCCAGCACCTTGATTTTCCATTCCACACTGTAGACCCATGACTTTGACAAGTTATCCTTTGCATCATCGAAGACCTTGCTTGCCATTAAAATATTTTCATCTGTTTGTCCCATGAGGCAAAGGTCTACTATGCAACTGCTCCAAAGTTTAAGTTCTTTATCTATGCTCCCAATAGTGGAGGAGAGCTTCTGTTGCAAATTTCTCACCTTCCCATGGAGTTTGAAGGCTTCATCAATGAAATTCAATCCTGCAACAAGCATATCATCCACCATGGCCTCCATAGCCCTTCCATAGACGGAATACTTGTGCATGTCTTTGATACTCTGCACTTCATCCTGGCTCAGAATTACAGGTGGTGGAAGAGTAGTCAATGGGGTAGGATCCAAAACTTTATCCTTGGATAAAGAGGGACTTGATGAAACTTGTAAGAATCTGGGCTTGTTCCTCCAACTGCTCTATGGTTTGCTGCCCTTTCTCTACCCTCCCAATGACTCTGGTGTTTTTCAAGATTGTGGATCTCACCTTCGGGGTGGACTCTTCCATGGGAATTCTCGAGAGCTCCAGATCGATGCTTGCAAATCTTGCTGCGCTTGTCTACCTTAGGCTTGGCTATCTCCGAGGAATTGTTGGCCACCGAGCATCGGACACTATCTATCCTGGAGGTAGTTCTAGGCTTTTTTGCGTGAGTAGGAGGAGTAGTGCCTAATAAGGCCACCACAACATCAAAATTGGGTCCCGAGATCCGGAGGCGAAGACTTCTCTTCCTCTTCAAACAAGAGGTTGCACCCATGCAAAAGAGGAGGAGGAAGAAGAAGGTGGGGCAAGAGGGCCAAGAGATAGAGAACTCATGGCACCCAAGGTTTGCACTTTGTTGCCTCTAGTTGGGATATGAGTGGAGCACTTGGGGCTTCTGGTACAGAGGAATCACTAGCACCCGAAGCTCAGTGCTTTGGACCTCCTTTTCTTTATCCATGGGGGCTTCTGGAGCACTTATAGAGACCGGCACTTCACTCTCCTCACTTTCACTGAGAACAATGATGTTCTCTGGGCCTGAGGGCAACTCCGTATGCTTCCTTAGGGGATCTTCCTCCATAGGCTCCTTCTTGACTTCTCTGACTTTCTTTTGATATACTTGTGGATGAGGAAGGAGTGGAGACTATGGGACCTTGAGTTGATGAGGTAGGAGGGGTTGCATATGTGCTCTCAAATTAGGTGACAATGCCTCTTTTCTTGGTGTTGAGGTGTCTTTGGAGGACTCACCTGAATGTCTTCTGAGTTCACGAACTCTCCTGTCAAACCATATTTTGGTTCTTACCAAGACGGGAGCTAGGATTTCCACCAGATCGTCCTTCTCCTTTTTGAACCAATCCAAATCCTCCAAGGGAGTGTGTTTGACCACATTGTCATACTCATATGAGTACAGGTCAGAATTATCATCCTGGAGCCCTTCAAGAACTTGGTACAGGTTAAGCTCTTGAATTAGTTGAAGAGAAAATCTGCCATAATGCCTCCTTCTTGCTTCAAAATCATCAACACAGTCAGCCCAATAATCTTTTGTCTACCTATGATGATAAGTGATCTTGATGTTCTACTCAATAAACTTCTTCAAGTCAAAACAGGTTCTTGGCCTGAAGAAATGGACAGTGATGGGAGCCAGGGCTCTTTCTATGTTTTGAGCATCTAGGGCTGTTTTGCAGGTGTAGTTTCCCAAAGTGATGGGGAAGTGCAAGCCAGTAATTTTCTTATCCCTGCAGGTTCTATGCAACTTGTCCAACTACCTGCATACTTCTATTAAGGCCATTTTATCATTGCAGAACATGGGGAGTTTGAGAGGGGTGCTCTCATAGCCAGCAAGCCTTATATAGGAAAATTTTCTAAATTGGATGAAGTAGGCACCGTAGTGCGATATCAGATTCATAGCTTCATCAGAAAATCTCCTCATTGTGTCGCTCTCCAGAAGCCTGACAATGTACATGGTGAAGGCATCATTCACCCTTCTGAAGTTGCGATTGCTAGTTTCCAGGGTGAACTGAGGGCAGTAGGCATATACGGGGTCACCCTTGTGAGCATCAATGTATGAGAAGCCAAACCATTGCCTCGATGCTGCTAGAGTATACATCAGGTATGAAGTCATATAGAATTTCTTTGTTTGTTGTACATTATTATACAATTTGCTGCTCCGCTAGGTTCATACTGATGATCTCTGCCCAGTTGATATTCTGAGTCCCTTCGCACACCATATTGATGAGTGGGCACATCCAGAAATGAAACTCATTGGTAGAGGGTAAGCCCATGACCTGAGCTAGTAGGATTATAAAATCCGACAACTCCTCATTGAAATCTGCATGGAAAAGAACCTTGGACAGATGAGACGCCCCCTTTTTAGGGTTTTTAAGCCAGGACTTCGCCACCCGCGCCTTGTATTTCTCACTATCCTGATCAAAGAGGGCTTGTTCTGGTTACGGGGAAATTACTATAGCATTTTCCATCTCTCTTGAATTCTTAGGGCAGCAGCGCTAATGGTGGCAGAGTCAAGTTTGGCGATGAGTTCCCATGCACATTCATCGACTCATTCGAATCGGGGTTGTAATGAGCGCCACGAGAAAGCACCATATATGTTGCATTATTACCGAGATAGGGAAACCACCGGCGAATGCCAAACCACTATCATGAATCACCTATGCCATAGGTGAAGGGTTCACATCTGTCATTCTTGCCCAAAAATCTCCAAAGTCGAGGTGGCGAACCTCACTGTCCCCGATATCGGGAACGCAACAGACTCGAGCGGTGAGACTTGCTCCTGGCCTTGGAATTTAATCTTCATTTTGATAGCAATTTGAAAAGCCAAGGTTGCAATCTAGACTCGGATGAAATTACAGGGGGAATGAGTATGCGCACGTAGAAATCTTGATCGCAAAGGTATGAGCAAAGGATGGCAAGAAAGCAGTGTGCAAAATCACATAAGGGGCAGTTCATTATATAGCCATTTGGGAGAGAGAAAGATAATTAATGCGCATTAAATACACACCTACCAACTTGGAAAGAAAGATATTTGTGAAGAGCGGGAAAATTTACTCGAATGGCCTTTGGTTCATTTGGGACACGCGGGACGTGAAAGCGTGATTCGGCCGATACGGGCGATGCGGGAAAAGTATGCACAAATGCTTCTGGGACATGAGGGACGAAAGTACGCGGAGTACGTGATTCGGCCGAATCGGATGAAAAGGGAACAATGAGTTCAGTGAACTTGGGACACTTGGGACAAAAAGTTCTACGGCCCGAAAGAAACAGGACTTCGGGTAAAGCGTCGATCGGGGAAAAGAGAGCTCCCGAATGAACTTGGGACACTTGGGACAAAAATGTCCGACAGGCCCGAAAATCACACAAAATGACCCAAAAAAATATATTTTTCCAATTTCTTGACTTTTCACATTACCAGGACAATAGAAAAGACATTTAACTTCAAAAAATTTTCAATTTTCAACTTCTCAAAAGTAGGGAAATTTTGAGTGGACAACGATCTGAAAAACAAAACTGACATCGATGCATATAAGGTGAAGTAGTACAACAAAATTGATGAATCCTACGGTCTATTATCCATGTCTCTCAAATTTCTCTTTCATATTTAATCTACAAATACTCCTAATGATGTGTGGACCACTTTGGAAGGACTCTTTGGGAAGCGGGACATAATGTGAGGTCACAAGTTAGATAATGAGCTCATCGGTTTGAGCTTAGACAACTTTTTTTTTTCCCATTGTTTGATACCCATGGTTTTGTAAAACTACTTAAACATTTGTCTATTTATATGGTCTTATGCATATGATAGAAATAAAAGAAAATGTATACGAGATGTGTTTTGAATTTGGGTGTGAATTACTGTAGAGTTTTTTGAGCATAGCTCCAAACGGATCAGGTATTGTATTGAGAGAGTGGAGGCTTGTAATAAAATTTGAGCAAGTGATTCTTGGTGGACATAGCCCAAATTGGGTGAACCACGTTAAATCATGTCTCTCTCGTGTTGTGTTATTTATTCTCACTTTTATTTTAGATCTATAATATTTTCTACATATTAGTTTCTCTTTTTGCGATTACGTAAGGGATTATTCCACATATTTTATCTCTTATTTCCTAACAATTGGTATCGAGCCTGGTTTGGTTTCTTGAAGTGTTGAATCATAGGGAAAGTTTTTAGCTTGAGTGGGAGCTATGGCGAGATGATGGAAGATCTAGTGTTGATAAATTCAATGGGTAGAATTTCGATCTTTGGAAGATGCGGATGGAAGATTACCTTTATCAAAGGATCTTTATACTCCGTTGTTATGCGAGAAGGTGAACAAACCTCGAGTATGACAAATGTCAAATGGGATTGTTGATCGGAAGGCACTTGGAATTATCGGTTGTGTCTTGCATCTTTGGTATTATTTAATGTTTTAAAGGAAAAGACGACAAAAGATCTAATGGATGCATTAGGGAAGTTGTATGAAAAACCCTCTACCTCTAACAAGATATTTTTAATGAAAAATTTGTTTAATATGAAGATTTATGAGAATAGTTCAATAGTAGATCATTTAAATGATTTCAATATGGTTGTGAATATGCTAGCTTCGATTACAATAGAATTTGATGAAGAAGTTAGGGCTTTATTAATTTTGTGCTCTTTACCTAAAAGTTGGAATAGCCTAGTAATGGCGGTAAGCAACTCGGTTCCAGCTAACTCGAAGTTGAAGTTTGAGGATGTTGTAGGGGTGATTCTAAGTGAGGAAATGCAAAGAAAAAGCTCTCGGGGAATCTTCTACTTCAGGGAATGCTTTGACAATGGAAACTAGAGGGAGACAGAAAAATAGAGGAAACCATGGAAAATCAAAAGATCGGGCAAGGTCAAAATCCAAGAACAAGATTGTATGTTGGAATTGTGGAAAGCCTGGGCATGCAAAGAAGGATTTTTGGGAGCTTCGAGACAAGAAGAAACAACAGGAAGAAAACAAGGAGGCAAATGTGGCATCGGGTAATGTATGTCATGATGCTTTGATTCTTTCTTTGCATAATATTATTGAATCTTGGTTTTAGATTCATTCTTTTCATGCTACTCCACATAGGCATTATTTTTTGATTATGTTCAAGGGATTTTGGGCATGTTTTTCTTGGTGATGATGAGCCTTGCATTATAGTTGGAAAAGGTTACTGTTTAAGTTAAGATGCAAAATGGGAATACATGGCTATTGAAGGATGTCAGACATGTGCCTACATTAAGGAGAAATTTGATATCGATGGGGCAATTGGGAAGTGATGGTTGTACTGTGATATTTACAACTAACTCTTGGAAGGTTACCAAGGGTGCTCTTGTGGTGGCAAGAGGTAAGAAGGTTGGAACCTTGTATTTAACCACTGATAGTACTAATGATTGTAATCTTGTGGCTTCAGATGTAGATACAACATTATGGCACTATAGGCTCGGTCATATGAGCCATAAGGGCATGAACATCATAAAGAAGAATTTGCCTGGATATACAGAAACAGTTTAGATTTCTATGAGAACTACATATATGGGAAACAGAAGCGAGTAAGGTTTCTCAAGGTTGGACCTACGAAGAAAGAGAGTAAGTTAGAGCTGGTACATTCTGATGTGTGGGGGCCGGCTCAGGTATCATCTCTTGGGGTTCAAGTTATTATGTTACTTTTATTGATGATGCAACAAGGAAAGTTTGGGTTTATTGTATTAGAAACAAATCTGATGTATTTGACACTTTTGTTAAATGGAAAGCCTTGGTAGAGAATGAAACGAGTCTTAAGCTAAAATGTCTTAGGTCAGATAATGGAGGGGAGTATTGCAGCAATGAATTTGATGATTATTGTTCTAAGAATGGAATCCATAGGCAAAAGATGGTTCCAGAACTCCACAAAGAGAATGGGGTATCAAAAAGGATGAACAAAACAATAATGGAACGTCTTTAGGAGCATGAGGTTACATGCAGGGATTGCCTCTTTCTTTTTGGGCGAGAAGCGGTGAGCACACTGCTATGTACTTGATAAACATAGAGGACCCTCAAGTGCTTTGGATGGAGACATCCCGAGGAGGCATGGTATGGTAAGAAAGTTCATTATTCATTTCTTAGAGTCTTTGGATGTGAAGTTTTTTCATATAGACAAGGATGATAGGACCAAGCTAGAGGCTAAATCAGAAAAATGTACTTTCATTGGTTATGGTGGTGATGACTTTGGGTTTAAATGTTGGAGTATTAAGGACAAGAAAATCATTCGGTCTAGGGATGTGGTCTTTAATGAGAAAGTCATGTATAAGCAACAGTTGTAGGAAAACATGGAAGAATCCAAGAAAGAATATGCAGTGGTAGAGGATCTTCCAGATGGGAAAGTGACCCATGAATCAGTTCAGGAACCTACTCAACAAGAACCCCAAACTCCTACAGTGAGGAGGTCTTCTAGGGTAAGAAAAGAACCTGAACGTTTTTCTCCTTCTCTTTATTATTTATTACTCACTGATAGTGGAGAGCCAGAGAGCTTTGATGAAGCAATGCAGGTAGATGCCAAGTAAGAAGTGGGAGCAAGCCATGGATGAGGAGCATAAGTCTCTCATGGAGAACCAGACTTGGGATTTGGTGAAGCTACTAAAGGCAAAAGAGCATTACAGAACAAGTGGGTGTACAAAGTTAAAGATGAAGGAGGAAAGAAAAGATATAAGGCCCGGTTGGTGGTCAAGGGGTTTGCACAAAAACAAGGTATAGATTTTGATGAAATTTTTTCTCCCGTAGTAAAAATGACTTCTATCAGAACTGTTCTTGGAATAGTGGCAACAGAAGACTTACACTTAGAACAGCTAGATGTAAAGATTGCACCGCATTTCTCCATGGTGATTTGGAGGAGGAGCTATATATGCAAAGACAGGAAGGATATGAATTCAAAGGTAAAGAGGAGATGGTGTGAAAATTGAAGAAGAGCTTGTATGGACTGAAACAAGCTCCACGTCAATGGTATAAGAAGTTTGATAGCTTCATGATGGAGCAAGGTTATATTAGATGTCATTCTGACCATTGCATGTGTATACAAAGAAATTTGAGGATGGAAGTTATATTATCCTATGTTTGTATGTTGATGACATGTTGGTTGCAGGTAAAAACATGCAGGAAATAAAAGTACTCAAGAAACAACTAAGTGAATCCTTTGATATGAAGGATTTGGGGCAGCCAGACAAATCCTTGGTATGAGGATAACTCGGGATAGGAAGGAATGGAAGCTGACTTTATCTCAGGAAGAGTACATTAAGAAGGTATTGGATAGGTTTAACATGTAGGATGCTAAACCGGTTGGGACTCCTTTGGTAGGCCATTTTAAGTTATCAAAGGAGCAGTGTCCCAAGACAGAGCAAGAAAGAAACCAGATGTCCAAGGTACCTTACTCATCAGCGGTTGCAGTTTGATGTATGCTATGGTGTGCACTAGGCTCTGATATTGCCCATGCAGTGGGAGCTGTGAGTATATTTATGAGTGATCCAGGTAAAGAGCATTGGCAAGCAAAGAAAGTGGATCCTTTGGTATTTGAGAGGGACCATGGGGACAGGTTTTGTGCTACATGGATCAAATACCACTTTACGTGGTTATGTAGATTCAGACATGGCTAGAGATGTTGATGCAGGGGAGGAGCACGACAGTTATATTTACATTATAGGTGGGACAAGTGGTGAGTTGGATTTCATGACTACGTGTTGGTGGCTTTATCAACCACGGAGGCTGAGTATGTTGCTGCCACAGAGGCAAGCAAAGAGATGATTTGGTTACAAAATTGCTTGAGGAGTTGGGGCATAAGCAAGAGGAATGTAAGCTACATAGTGATAGTCAGAGTGTTATACACCTAGCTAAGAACTTTGCTTTCCACTCCAGGACGAAGCATATACAGTTGAGATATCACTTCATCAGGACAACTTTGGAGGAAGATAAGTTGAAGTTGGAGAAGATTCATACCAGTCAGAATCCTATAGACATGATGACCAAGGTGGTCACAAGGGATAAACTAAAGCTATGTTCAGCTTTGGTTGGCCTTCACGGATGACAGTGAAGGGTTAAGAAGCTTGCTCAGTGGAAATCAGTCTCCAAGTGGGAGATTGTTATGTTTGTGGAGCCTGTTTTCATGTTAGAGTGTGGTACACCTTCTATGTGTTACACTCGGTATTTTTATGGCGGTCCCGCTTGCCGATGAGCGGGTCAGGGGGGTTCGGGGGTGAAGCCCCCCCGATGGAAGGGGGCTCGGGGCAAAGCCCCGAAGCAAATTTTCATGGGTGGTTTATTAACCCATGGGTAATGGGTAACCGTTATGGGCTGTTTTTGGGCCCATGGTTTTTCGGTACCCATTGTTTTGTAAAACCGCCTCTTCGGCTACCCATAGGTTTATGGGACGGTTTTATTTTTTCCCATTGTTTGATACCCATGGTTTTGTAAAACTACTTAAGCAATTGTCTATTTATATGGTCTTATGCATATGATAGAAATACAAGAAAATGTATTGTAGATGTGTTTTGAATTTGGGTGTGAATTATGTAGAGTTTGTTGAGCATAGCTCCAAACGGATCTAGGTATTGTATTGAGAGAGTGGAGGCTTGTAATAAAATCTAAGCAAGTGATTCTTGGTGGACGTAGCCCAAATTGGGTGAACCACGTTAAATCTTGTCTCTCTGTGTTGTGTTATTTATTCTGCACTTTTATTTGAGATCTATAATATTTTCTACATATTAGTTTCTCTGTTGCAGATTCTATAAGGGATTATTCCTGCATATTTTATCTCTTATTTCCTAACAAGATGCATATAAGGTGAAGTAGTACAACAAAATTGATGAATCCTACGGTTTATTATCCATGTCTCTCAAATTGCTCTTTCATATTTAATCTAAATACTCCTAATGATGTGTGGACCACTTTGGAAGGACTCTTTGGGAAGCGGTGACATAATGAGAGGTCACAAGTTAGATAATGAGCTCATCAGTTTGAGCCCAAACAACTTTGACACGATACAATACTTCTTCACCAAATTCAAATCACTTAGGTTGTAGTTGAAACTGTGGCATAGAAAAAAATTGATGAACAATTGGTTCTTTCCATCCTTTCCAAATTGGGTTCCAACTATTTTTCTTTATTTCTACCTTGCACGCCACCATGAGCACCATGGGAGCTATGTGGAATATGGTGTCATCCTGGAAAATTTTTCTAGTGATTTTACTTGGGAGCAAGAAAAAATTATTCAAATGGGTGCATTGAAGTCCTCTAAATCCCATGCTCTACTTGTTGGACATGAGAAACATAAGGATTCAAAAAAAAAGAAGAAATATAATAATAAGTATCATGAGAACAAGAAGGATCAAAATGATCCCACCTCCAAATCAAACTTTAGAACTTCCTCTTCCAGATTAAGTCCAAGAAAGAGATGTTAGGTTGTGGAGGTGAATTTCTTCACAAAGGAATGCATTTGAGGTTTACTAGTTTACCAAATGGCGATTTCGGTCAAGGAACCAACATCGGTCACCTAGGAGAAACTAGCATTGGTCGAGAACCGACACCGGTCAACAAACAAGGAACCGACACCGGTTACCTATGCGTTTAAGTTTTTATTTTAGACACGAGATTAGATCCAACCTTTGATTAGAAGGTGATCTAAAGGTTGTAAATGCATAGCTAAGGTGCCCTAATTTTTATAAGCTTATATAAGCTAGAAAACTAGGGTTAGAGCATAAGGATAGAGGAAGAATGTTAATTCTCCTTGGTTGAAGATGAAGAAGAAGAAAAAGAAGAAAAATATTACATGAAGATAGAGCTTCAATGGAGAGAAGTTGGACAGAAGGAAATAGTAGGTATATCTGAATGGTGAGAAGAGTGTTATGTCTTCTATTGTATTTCCTTTGTATTGTCTTATCTCAATGTAATGGCTTACATAGTATGAAAAGCACATAGTCTTTCATCTTGTAGATCCACAGGTTGTTGTGAGATCTTGTATTGTAGATCCATGAGATCATGTTATATTTTTGGTCCATTATAGATCTAGTATTGTAGCTCGAAGAGAGCTTGTGGGTACATATAGTATCTAGATATTGTAGAGGAAGTCTTCTTGTATGCACAGGTTGATGCAGTGAGATGGAGGAGAGACTTACTTCTTGGTGCACATATATGGTTGCACATTGGTAGACCCTTGTGAGAGGTCTTGTTTGCATATTCACAGGAGAGCTTGGTTGCACAATGGGAGATGCAGTAGTTCCTGGTATGTGAGATCTAGTGGTGTTTGGAGGCATGGTTGTAGTGCACTCATGTAGATCCATTTAGAGATCTGAAGGAGGAGATACTCTTGGAGAGATGCATTATACTCTTGTATGAAGAGTTGGTTTGTACTCTTGTTTATTATATATTGAGATCACTTGTCTTTGGTGGATGTAGCCCGCATTGGGTGAACCACGGTACATGTTGTGTTATGTGTTTGTACTTTGTTTTGATTTGGATTATTCTAGTTTATACTTCCATTCTTGTAGATTTTGGGGAATCGTTTAGATCCTATGTGCATGATTTGGTTTATTATTGAATCATAGCACTATTCTAAAGTCCCAAATTCCCAACAAGAGATGCTCAAATGTAGGTATTACACAAGAAAGTGTGATGCGATAAAATGTATAAAGAAGCAGATTGACCACCTCACGAGTCTTCTTGAGAAGAACAACATAAGTTTCCATGAGTCTATCAACCCATCTTTATTAACCCATGAATCCTCCAAGGAAAATGACCATGGAAAAGAGAAAGAGAAAGAATCAAAGAGAAAACAAAGGGGGAGCCCTTGTTACAGATTATATCACCAACTCCTACATGGGTAATTGATTCTAGTGCATCACATCATATTGCCTCTTCACACGTCGAGTTCACGTCGGGGTAAATTTTAGGGGCAAAGGCATTTAGGAATTTTAAAATTTGGAAAATTTTTACTACCGTATACTGATAGCGCGTTCACCAAAATTTTACAGGTCCTAAAAAAATTTGAATATAATTTCGCCTTCGTGTTTCCACTAAGGGCCAACCAATGTTAGTATATTTGCCATCATGTTATAACATTCTACTATATATAGGATTAATTCACCATAATATAGTCATACTATTTACATTATAAGCGTGTGAAAAGCCGAAAGTATAAGACAAAAATCCAAAGGATTCAGGAATAAGCGAAAGACTCAAGAGGTAAGTGAAAAAGAGAACTTTGTCTGTAGACTGTCAAATTTTTTTTGTGTTGGCGGATGGTAACACGTATTTTCGTTGCCATCTGAAAATCAAAATCTGCAATGTCGGCGATAAGGTAAATGCATAATGTTGAATGATAATAGCAATATACTATCGGGCAAGAACACTTATATGTTACCGTTAATGACTTGCAAATGCTGATTATATGTGTTACCATCCAAAACTTGCTTTTCGTTCACCTATTCATTTGTTTCATCGTCTATCTGCGTTTTTAGTGTTAATTTTTGAAGTTGTATTTCCACCAATATTTTAAACTTCTATAGTTTTTTGCATGTGCAGACTTCAGAATCACACATTCAATGGCCCCTATTACAAATGAGAAAATAACTCAAGGAAAAATAAAATGCGATATGGACATTTTCAAAATATTTCAGTCAGCCAACAATAACCCCAGTGGAAAGAGGTACTTTTGACTCTTACTATGATAATATTACTTTATTTTTTTATTTACTTAGGGATGTTATAAGCAAACCAATTTCTTTCAAATGCAGAAAACCCTAGCAGTGACCTTACTCCAGATGAAATTCCCAATCGCAAAGTAATTCAATTCAAATTGATAGTACTGATAATCCCATTTCCCATCCAACTCAAACTTCTGATAAACATTCCAGAAACACACATCAAAAACGTAAGAGTGGGAAGTGGACTATAGGAAGGACTTATAAATTTGAATGGTCAACCAAATATCCATTCATTGAACTTGTTGAACTAGAAAATAGTACTGATACTCCTACGAATGTAGATGTACTATATGTAGTTGGAAACTAGGCAAAGACCACAAAAATGTAATTGAAGTTGGACACAATAGAGAAGCATTATGGGAAGGTATATGAGTCTAAAAAGAAATATGATGGAACATTATAAAAATAACTAGATGGAAAACTAAGGAAGATTGTTTACATATAAGATATGTTGTAGAATATGAAAATCATCATAAAAATCTTCAAGACCTAGTTGAGAAAGGTGGAACAATAAAGGATAAATTTGAAAAAGCTACTGACGTAAGTCTTCAGGCAAAACTCATTCAATTCATAACAATATTTCACATTTTAAAGAAGGGAAGACCAATTTCAGATCTCATTGATTATAAGATATTGTTTCAATCTAATGGGTTTCCAAATATTCCAACAACACTCTGATAGATACCAGTGCATGGGAAATGGAAAAGTGTATGGGAGAAATTGAAATCACTGATTTGAGAGAGAAGGTAAAAATTCAAATTTTATCGCATTGTCAATTGATGAGGTTACAATAGTAGACAATACATCTTGGGTATGCATGCATGTCTACACTTTTAGTTTCAATAACCATTTTAGGGAAAATCATCTACTAGCTATGCACAAAATGATGGAGAACTGCAATGCTAAGAACCTCTGCAAACTTGTTATTAAAAATTTGAAGGAAATAGTTAGTATGGATGATCAATCAATCTCTGCAAAGATGATTTGTGTAGGAGTTGATGGCACATCTGTCATGCAAGGTCACAAAACTAGACTTTTTATTTGTCTATAAAAACCATAGCCCCTACATGATACATATTCATTGTATGGCTCACCGAATGAATCTGGCTTACAAGATTTTAAGTAATTTTGAAAATGTTACTAAAGTGGAGAAGTGATACGGGAATTGCATTCATATATGTCAAGCAATCCTAAAATATTTTTGGAGTTTCAAATATTTTATGTTGGAATAAAAATGGTAAAAATTGCTAAAATATGTTGACACAAGATGGATATCATTGTATGAACCAACTTGTAAGATTTTTGAGGAATACAGGTCCTTAGCAAGGTATATGTTCAAGCATCAAAGAGAAGTGGACAAGGCTAAAGATCTGTTGTATCACTTGATGATTTAGAGACATTATTAACTTTATGTGGTATTTTGCCAATGTTGAAGGAAATAAACAGCTTGGTGAAACATGCTCAGGAAATATCCATATACATTGTTGATTTTATAAAATTAAGGAGACAAGTATGTATGATTTTAGATACCTTATATTGCACCCAAGACTGGATTCAAAAGCCAATTTTCAGCAACTTCAAGGTTTTGATAAATACAAAAGATCCCAACAACTATTTAAAGTTCAATATCAGTGGTCATCTTTGTATTTCTGTTGATGGGAAAAATATTCCAATGCACACTTTATACAAGAGATCCTTATGTAATAGGTTCTAAACTTGAGGAAGTACCAGTCACAAGCTCTCTTTTTGATGTTGCAGTTTTCTGATACATGTAAAAATTGATGAAGATATCTAAAACATTATCTTCTGAGATCAGAGAGCATTTTAAAAATAGTGATATGCTTGAGGCCATGGGAGTTGTAAATCCCATTTTCTGGAATCCGATGATTGATGAAGAACAAAGAGCTACAAACTTTGAGAAATCCATGACTGCACTTATGGAGCAATTTTGCAAATCTTCAGATGTTGATGGAGGGGAATTAAATGGTATATTGGAAAAAAATTACTCATATCACAGTCACAACATTTTGCATATACAATGTCTGATCAATATAAGTCTATTGTTGACCCAACAAAAATGGGAGCTATCACACTATTATGGAGAAAGATGTATCAGAGTAACATTCTGAGAGAAAATATAAGTGAATACTTCAAACTATATGAACTCATACAGAAAATGATTCTTGGGTTTATTGAAGATGAAAGGGTATTTAGTGCACTTACATTTGTGAAATCAAAACTTCACAACAGATTGGACAAGAATTTGGAAACTTGTTTGAGAATCTATGTTTCAAGATATGGGGTGGACACATTTCCATATGAAAGAGCACTAACTACATGGAAATCTCTTGCAAAGTGTAGAGTTGTTAATCAAATAGCGAACAATGAAGTTTCTAATAATGGTGAAATTGACTTGGAATCTATTAGACAATAATTTGTAACAGATACAAGAAGTGATGAAGGACCATTCAGGATAGGGTTGTTTCAGCTAGCAGACAATTGAATGTATTCATTTTCTGAAATATATATTGTTACTTGATTTTTTTCATTTACATATATTGTGCATATAATGTTTGGAAAAAATTTAATTCCTTCTATATTTTTAATAATGTTTGCAAATAACATATGGTAGACAGTTCATATTTGTGCAATATGCAAACTTGGATGATGTAATAAAATTAAAGTTTATTACTAATAAAGTATGTTCAATCTTTGATTTCTCACTATCAATTCCACAAGCACAATTGTTTGCAAATATATTATAATCCATATATGTTATCGTGATTATTAGGATTAATAAAAAACATAGCAGTCTAACTCTATATCCCATCATGATTATTGGAGATAATCTTTACATGATGAATCAACTATCAAGATTGACAACAACATGAACATGCACATCCAAGTTTTAATTATTGAGTTCATACATGTTTGAAACCAAATTGAACAATGTAAATCCAAATTCCATAATCCATGTATATTATTCATCAACTGTACATTGTACAAGCTTGAAAAAAAGATAAAAGAATAAAGTTTTCATTCGACAATAGGCATGAGAGAAATAAAAAGATCGACAATTTCACATAAAGATAATAGTTTCAAATTTCATTTGTCAAATACAACTATTTACATCATTCATCAACATTTATAATTCAAGTTCATTTGGACCCTTGTCCTTCAATAGATTCCATAACATTGACAACATTTGAACTATCTTTTATCACACCAGAGTCTACTAATTCTTTTACAACTTTGCATTAATATTTTCTAAATTTTCTCTATCTTCACGAGTTGCATCTCCTGTTGAAAGGAGAGAAGGATCCTCATCATTTTTTTCTTCAAAAGAATATTTGGATCCATTCCATTCTCCTTTATAATCCTCTACAAATTATTATTCTACTTGTTTAACAAAACAAGTTTTTCTTTAAAACCAATTGCCCCGCGGACACTCTCTCTCTCACTTTTTTTCAGTGCTCATCTAACACTTGCACCTCTGTCTTCAAAGTCTAGTATTTTGACTGCAATTAAAATCCAATAATTAGTATTTAGAAGAAGATAAATGACAACTATATATATAATAATCTAAAAAAAATCAAGAACTTACCATGGCCAAGTCTTTCTTTGCATTAGCAATAGTGACAAGTTTCTTGTCTCTATTCCACTTGTTGTAGTAAGACTACGCCTCAACATTCAAATTAGCCAATCTATTAAGCATTATACTCAAAAATTGTCCCTATTGTAAATATTAGTGGGGACTGCTTGACCAGATTGTGCTTGAGCAAGTAAAGCATCAATCGTCACTTGGTTCATTTTTAATAATTGAAAAAGTATTTCTCTATTTTCAAAATTATGATATCTATCATTAATTTCTTTTATCATAGCTTTTGCTTTGATCTCCCAAATCTTCAGCTCCTTAATGTCAGTGAGAATATTTTGTAGACACCTAAATTTGTATCTATGCCTTTATTCACCCACGTGCGCATATTTTAAGAATTTATTCAATCATCCCCTTGTTTAATTAAATGCCATCCCAATTCATATTAATTAATTAAGTAATATTAATTAATTAATCATTTAAATATTTCATATGCCCAACTATCCCATCCACAATTGATCCTATTAATTAATTAATTAACTCATCATACCTTAACTATTTGAGAGTTGCTCGGGCCCAAAACGAACCTCATTGTTGAAGGGGACTCCTTAATATTATTAATCACTCAATCACCTCTTCTCCTAGCTGGAATATCAAAGATTTTATCTCTGAGTCCATAAGCATCAGTCATACCTTCAACAAACATCAGATTCATACATACTTACAGGAAGGAAACAAGGCGCGATCTGATAGCCAATTATGGCATTAATTTA
Organism: Taxus wallichiana var. yunnanensis; assembly: GCA_018340775.1. Taxonomy (NCBI): domain Eukaryota; kingdom Viridiplantae; phylum Streptophyta; class Pinopsida; order Cupressales; family Taxaceae; genus Taxus; species Taxus wallichiana. The sequence continues at coordinate 713,898,841 of CM031243.1, forward strand.
AATTTCACTATTTGGGATAATGATAGTATCCTAATCACTTCACAACAAGATACATTTTCACACGCAAAAATCTCTAAAGATATGCTTTAATCTTTGGAGGAAATCCATAAATTCTTCCATAGGTCTTGTTTTAGTTTATTTGGCGTGGAGATATCTACTCCAAATGATATAGATTTTGTTTAGGAACTTCAAGTGGAGTTGTCTTAATTTAAAAACAGACGCGGGAAGTACAATAGCTGTTGATATTCGGTTGCCAAGCTCCGCGAAAACCGAAGATAACTACTGGTGAAAGCTGACAGATAAGGGTTTTCACGCGACTTCACGCTTGAGATTCGGATCGCAATCCCATCTGACCGTTCGTGGGAGGACCAACGGCCACAGTCCCATTTTTATGCGACCAATGGTGAGAAACGAACCACTCCCAACGCCCAAAGGTATTTTGAAAATTGCTTGTAACCAAAGCACATCCTTGTGAAGATGGGAGGGCCTCCTGTCGAGATTGAGCCGTGTGCTGGACCACACCGGAAAGATAACAACTTGAGCTCTGGAACATTCTTAGTATTGGCGGATTCACCAACTTTGTGGAGAGAGTGCGAGGGCATGATCAAAGCATCTCTGTTCGCTTTGCCAAGGAGTGGAATGAGAGGATGGTCGATGGAGGCGAAGATTCTTATTAATGACGAACTCATAGCCGAAGCAGTGGCCTCGGCTTGGAAGGATAATTCTTGTGCAACAAGAGGGTTATCAAAGAGGTGAAGAGAGAAGATTTGTGGAGGAGGAGGAGAAGCTTATATTCACACCGCGCGAGTGCAAGCAGTCCTTGTTAATTCAATTCCTTCTCCGTATGATGAAGTCACCCGCATGATGATTCGCTACATATCCTTGGAAGGCGGGTTTATTCTTGTCACTGCAAGCACCTTGTCTTTTTGAATCACTTTCGTAGGAGTAGGTTGGTTTGCTTCCCCACTATCTCGCAAACTCTCTTGAGCGCTCCATTTTGGAGTTCCGAAAGCATACCGGCGGTTCCCCTTCACCAAGGGCTTATTAACCTTATTCACAAGCATCCTTATCAAATTCCCGGTCTCCTTCCTCTCCCCTGAGCCTGCTTTGGTGGGCTCATTGCTTGCCGATCCTGTCTCCCTGCTGTCCCTGCTGCTTGCCCGCCTCCGGTGCTTGATGCCCCCATGCAGCTGCTCATGCTTCTCCTTCTTTTCCTCCTGCTCTGCCCACTGCCACCCACACTGTCTCTACTTCTAAACGTGTCACCGGGGCTTCAGGAGACTCATCTTGAGTCTCTGCTTTGAGGGATGAACCTTTGGATGACATTGCTCGTGATCTGCTTTGAACATTAGTAGTGCCCGGTCCCAGTGCGGCACCAACGGATAACCCTTCTAGAAGATTGGAGGCCTTAGAGGTGAGCTTAAATTCTTGAAGGATGAGGTAAAAATCTTGCTAAGCAAAAAGGCAAAAAAGCATTGAGGAGAAGGGAGCATTGCACCCGACTTGATGAAATATACAAAAGCCGACCTCCTTGACTCCCGCCTTGGGAAAACGAAGACTAGGCATGAGTATAATATTGCAGCATTCGGGGCCATAGAGGAATTCATCGAAGGTCATGCGAAGTGTTTCGCACTCGGCGGTGTCCCGATTACTCTTTGGGGCAATGAGAAAGAGAGTAAAAGAACCAGAGAGGAGCTAGATAAGACGGATGTTTGCTCATATGACCACGCCCAGGTATGTATCATGCTTGGAAAAAAGTAAAGATGAGTATTGATCAAGCGGCCAAGAAGTAGTCCAGTTTTACTACTGCTTCTTGGCTGTAGGCTTGCTGTTTTGTTGCCGTTGTTTTGCTGTTAAGTCTCGTTTGTGTTGCTGTTTCTAGGCTCTTGATCTTTCTTTGTAACTTTTGTGCTTTGATCAGCTTCTCTCTCCTCCTCTCTCTATTCGGGCTTTTAGGCCTCCTTTTGTACACAAGGGTATAGTCCCTTTCAAAAAACTATTTACCAATATTAAAAAAAACTAAGCGCCCATTTTGGAATGCTTTCATTCCAAATCTACACTCTCACTTTTCCCTATGCTTTTTCTAACATATCTCCACCAGGTGACTCACCTACATCTCATCCCCAAACAACCCCTTCTCACCTAGTGCTTTAAAGCAATTGTGTAACATCCCAAAATTTCTTGTAAGTTAAATTAACTATGGTTAAGTCTAAACAAGAATAGACAAGATCATCATTGGGTGTAAAATTCATTTGGTTCGTCGTATCATGACCCATGACAACTTCGCGGGGCATGACATTGCGGAACGAATAACCACACACCCACCTTGATGATCCTTCCTAAAACATGATTAGGCCTTAATCATAGGTAAAATGGTTCATAAATGATAGTGAATCTTTCGGTTATTTGTATTCCGATTACTTTATTTTAATCGGTTTGGTCGTCTTTTGTTTTGTTTGACTTTTGCATGACCGCGATGATAATTGTCTCTGTTTAATTTGACAATGCTATATCAAGCCAACTTTATGAGAATATTCAAATTATTATTTACAAACTTGGTGATTTTCGTATTGGAATGTTTTATATAAACCTGGAAATTCAACTAATTTTTATGGTAATATATTGTTGGAAATATGTGGACTTGTATTATGAAGGTTAATTTTAACTTAACCATTAAGGTGGTATAACTAAAGTAAAATTTGAAATATTAATTAGTATATATATATATATATACATTATTTCATACATAGGTAACCAACAATGGTTAAGTTAAAATTAACCTTCATAATACAAGTCCACATATATATATATATATATATATATATATATATATATATATATATATATATATATATATATATATATATGTGTGTGTGTGTGTGTGTGTGTGTTTGAGGGATTCGGCATATAAGCCAAAAGTTTTATTTAGCTATTGAAATTTATGGGTTTCATAAAGTGAAACACCTTCACATGGCACAAGTGTGCAACATGCACTAAAACACATACTAGCATTGGGAAGCCTGAAAATTCTTCAATATGCCGCCCAACTATAGTTCTTTCATTATATTTTTCTGTTATTTTTCCTTCGTCTATTTTCATTCTCCCCTTCTGGAATACCTGTGTGAGTTTTGGAGGAAAGAAGGATTCAACTTGTTGGAGTGGGAAGAGTAGAAGGTTTCGATTCTGGGTTTAATTCTCCTTTCTCTGCTGCATTATTTGTAAAAATGAGGAAATACACATTCTGTTTTTAATGGCAATCAAGGAAATTGTGGACAACTTTTGATTTAATTGTTTGGAGATGAAGTATGAAAAGGAAATTGATGGATTTTGTATTCTTTTTAATTTTCTTGGTGTGGTTTTCACCTAACCCAGAAAAATATGGAGATGGGGTTTTAGGTTTTGATCAAGAAAATAAAGTAAAAGAAAGGTTAAAAATTCATTCTCTGCATTATAATAAATTATACCCAAAAGGAAAAGAGTTGGGTTTTTCCTGTACAGGAAGAAGGAAAACATTTTGTGAATTTGTGTGTTTAAAATTGATTTGTGCTTGTGGGTTTTCATTTTGTTAAACTAAAATTTGATTGTGTGTTTTCTGTAAACAAATCGATTTGGGTATGCAAATTGATTTGCATAAAGGAATCGATTTGGGTAACCCAATCAATATGGGTATGCAACCGGTTGGGGTTTTGTATTTTTCTTCTTGGTTGTTATATGCAGGTCTGATTTTTAATTTATTGAGATCTTTTGAATGATAATTTGTGGGTGTCAAAGCTCTTGCATGGGGCTGCATTTTCCATAAATTTTATTATTATTGACCACTAAATTGGTTCATGTATAAATGAGGGTGTCTTGTTATGTGTGAATAATTTAAAAATGGCATTTAGCCTGTAACTTCTAGCCTGGCAATATGACTTGGATTCTTGTAAGATCAGAAAAGAAATTACTTGTCTTGGTAAGGGCATGAAAGCCAGGACAGCTTGACCGAGATGCACCAAGGAGTAATTGGAGGCATGATTGGGTTTAAAATAATGATATCTTATGAAAGAAATTATTAGCTATTTTTTTAAAAGAGTATGTTTAAATGATGTAACCATGGTGCTGCTATATTGTTGGTTGGGATGTTTGTTTACCAGATAGAACATGTTAAAGTGATGTAAATATGGTGATATTTGTGCTAATTTGTAGAGCTGCTCATTGACTAAAAAAATACTCTTCTTAATCATATTGTTTTTACGAAGTTATGTAGAAATTTTAAATGTCAAATGCTTATTGATTGAAGTTGGAATACGGATGTATTGACCTTTGTGATTAGAGGGAAACATGATCATTGAAATAGAAATTGGTTGTTCTATTTATGTGCATCCATAGTTGTATCTTTATAGAAACCAGTAGTAATACATTTTCAATTGTATTACCATGTGCTTGTTGATAAAACAACATGTATATCCTTTCATATTTTATTAATTAATTGCATCAGAAAATGGAGTTAATATTCATGCCAGTTCATTTTGAACTGACATCATACCACTACTCTAGTCTTGCAGGACCATTAGCCGTTACATTCGGATGTGCGGAAACTCATGTCTTGTGAAGTTTTATCGTAGCATGGATCTAAATGAGATACTTGGATTTCAATTGGTGAAAGGATGATATCCTTGAATTTTTGGCTGAATTATTGGGATCTTGGACCCATTGTAAATATTCAAACCTCACTATGTGAGAATTATTATACCAGGTTATATATATTTCACCTTAACGGCATATGTAATATATGATTTTAATAAATAGATTATTACTTTGTGTGTAATAATATCTCAATATGAGTAAATGATGAATACTTGAGTTGTGAAATCTTACTTTTCACAAATTGTTGAATACATTTATTTGATAGTTATCAATGTATGAAGCCAATAATTGGGCAATTATTGTAACAATCAATTGTCTTTAATTTTCTAAATTAAATAAGCTATTTAGTGGAGTAGCTAATCGAAGGAATAATTAAATATACATGTTTTAATATATATTTAATTTGTCCTTTCGGTAAACTTGGTATTAATATGATAAGATTGTAAATTTTGTTGTATAGAGAATGGAAGAGTATCATTGTAAAAGGTAATTTAAGGTTAAAGAATCAAACATCAGGAAAAAGAGACTAAATGGGATGGTAAATAGATAAAAAGATCCATTAGGCATATTAAGGGATAAGTACATGTGGAATGCTGATATAGTTACATTTTAGCATAATGAATGTACTTATCTCATAAAGATCCTAGTTGGCCTTTGGCATCTATCTCAATATAAACTCTTACAAGATAGGTTTAATTGGAAATAAAATAAAAACAAACTATAAAGATCTAGATAACTATGAAAGGGATAGTTGTGAGGTGGCGGAAGACTTAAAACTCATAAGACTAGTGTGTTGTCTTGAGTTTAGCCATAACTTGCATGGCGGATAACTTTGGCCAAAGTAATGCATTGATGGTTGTGCATTTTCTGATCACCTAGTCCTCCAATTAAATTTAAAAAAATTATTTGTAACCTAATCATGGGAAGTTGAAATAATGAACATGAGGTAGACAATGGTCGGATACCGAATACGAAGTCGGGAAACTAGCTTCGTGGTAGACCCAAGGACTTTCACATAGTTCCCATGACCTTTAAAAGGTTGAGCCGAAATGCTAGTAAGCATTTTCACTCAAAGTAGTGACGAAGGGAGATCGTGGAGATCTAGATACACCCTTCTCAGCCACACATGGCTTACATAGATGTTATCGGATAGATCAAAAGAGAAAAATTGATTAATGAATTTGATTAAATAAATCTATATGATTGCAGTTGTGTAATTTGTTATTATATTTATGTTAAAAAAATCCTCATTTTTCAGCTCTTGTAATTTTGAGCATTACAAATCGGCCAGCTCCAAAAAGACATGGAATCACGCCAAAATCAGGAAAATATTCCCAGTAGGGAAACTTTACCTCTGATCGGCGGTGACCCATCCCAGTCGTCGTCGACCCTATAAATCCAAGTGCTTTATTGTTATTCTCCATCAAGTGCATGTGCATCTAAAGCTCTTCTTACATCTTGCAGACAATCTTTTGTGCTGAAACAGTCCCAAAGCGATTGCAGACCTCCTCCTGCGCAGTGTGCATGCATGCGCAATCAAGATCAGCTTTTGTGAGATTGGCATTGTTTACATAACTTTAATCAGCTTTTATCACATTATCTTGTAACTTTTGTATCTAACCTTTTTACAGGTCTAGATCATCATCAATAAAGCTCACAGAATTCGTCATCAATTTTTACAAATTCTTTCTTACAGATTGATCATCTAACTTTCCTTCCTTTAGCTTTATCAATCCTTGTCATAGTCATCATCAACCTTATCAAGTCGCCATCGACTCGGCCTCAAATTCCCTTACCTTCTATTTCGAGTTATTTTCATACCCCACATGTGCTTAGCCTCTATTTCGATCGATAATCCCTCATCAAGCCCCTCTATTGCAACAAAATAAACCTACTTACACTCCAGGTCATCGTTGACCAAGGTTCCCGATTTCAATATTTCCCCATAAATCTTGTTTTCTGTTATTTTCCCTGGTTTATGTTTCTTTAGATCTTATCTTGAAATATCCCAACATTTTCTTATTCCTAGAACTACACGATTGTACTCGAGATCCTGCGCGGTCTATTTTTTCCTCATCTTCTTGATCCGATCTCCCAAGTCGTTGTTGACCTACCTTTTGCAGTTTGGGTCGCCACAACCTGCACTCAAGTATGTTTATCTTTCAGTTATTTAATCAAACCAATATCTAAATCAACCAATATTGCTTTCAAATTTTGTATTCCTTCAATTTCTACATATTATCGGTATATCCTTTGATTACATCTATTTTGTTTAAATGGGGGCTGAAATCCACCAAGGAAGTTAACGCTTCATGGGTCCACTTTATCGGGAATCCCCGCCCCTTATCTATCTAATCAAATATTGTTTTAGTCTTATTTCCAAGTTCTATTTTACTTATAACAAAGCAAGGATCCAATATCATCTTGCACCTATATCAAGCATCATACATTGAGGTATCATAAACCCTCTATCTTTTATGAGTTTCTAGTTTCTTTAATAGCTAGTGCATTAATTTGATTACGAATGAGAAACTTGGACAACATGTTTTTCGTGACAAGGGTTGTAGCATTATCTGACAGAAGGATGTCTAATGAAAATTTTGTCTTCGCATCATCATCCAAATTTTTATGCCCACACCGGAGAAGGAGGATTTGAAGAGGATGGCATATGGACCTCCTTACGTGCAGATTGAGTGAGCTCTTCAAAGCATTCTTCCATGTCATTGCCATGTCATAAAGGTTATCAAATCCGAGATACTCCTCATCCATATCAATATTATTTAAAATAGAAGTTCCTCTAGCACTCTGCATGCCACTAACTAAAAAATTGGGAACTCTGATGTTGTGAAATTATGTGTCCCCCTGCTCAATCTAGGAAAAACAATCCTCTTCCCCCTACCATAAGACGGAGGTGGAAGGGGGTCAAAACTGATGTAATCCTTGGCGCCGAGGTGGATCGGTGAGAGTGGTGGTCGTGGTTATGGGTTGAACTTCATATTGCATTTGTAAAAGATCTGTGAGCATCAATACTTTGACAACATCAGATTCAATATGTTGATTCTTGAAATAATGAAGACAAACAAGCAAACAGTAAGAACTTAAAATTAATAAGAATGAAATCAATCAAGATTTCTTACATTGTGAATGTTGTCCATAATCAATAGACTATGGCACTAGGTGGAAGGGGGTGGTGGCACTGCAAAACTTGAATTTAGCAAAAACTAATTAAAAAGAATGATAAATTCCTAAAAGAAAGACTAATATAAATAAAATTTAATTCACTATTTATTAGTTAGTACCGAACTTGAAGGGCCTGGGTGATGAAATGGTGCAAACTCAATCTCTTCTTGCTCAGCTATGTATGTAGTGTTTGCACCAACATGAGCAGACACCATGTGTCTCAGAGTCATTGATGTGTTGGAGAAGGCTGCACATTAGGATAATGAAATATCATTGTTAAGAATCAGACATTTAGATTATCATTAGTCTGTAAAATAATTTAATAAAATAAAAACGATTATGTAATATCTATATTATATATTAAAACCTAGTTTTTCCATACTTTCAGTGGGCATTCTGTCTTGGTTGTGGGACCGGGATGAATCCATAGAACCGCACATCCGTTTGGATGGTGTCATCCTAGTGACAACCAAAGAGTTATCGCTCATGGTGGCATCATATGGATTTTTTCACAAGACCCCTCAGGCCCAACATGGTTATGTGCGTGAACAACTACGTTATGACATTCCATTGTTTTGTTTGCTTTGACTTGTTCAAAACAAAGTTACAAAATTAAAGATTATATATTATTAAGTCTTTAAGAATTGATTTTAAAATGAATGTCTTTGAAAAGAATCAAGAATAATATTAGATGATTTTAAAACAAAATACTCACCATCTATTGGTCCATAGGAATTCCATGTTTATCCATCTTCTCATGTAAAGATGTTGGAACAATTGTTGATTTCAGTCTGTAAAAACCCTCATAATATAAAGCAAGAACATAACAAGAACAAGAAATAACTACAGCAGGATTCAATTTGGCTTTGGCAAGGTCAACATGAATCCTTTTTGAAATAAATGTGCACCAATCAAATCTAACACCGGCAAGGGTTTGGAGAAGCTAAGTAAAGGCCCACTAGGAATGTCAGTGTATCTTCCTTGTAAAAAATGTGGGACTAGAAAATTCCACCATTTCCAGGAGAAAGGGGTCTTTGATAGATTGTGTGTTAATCCCTCTTTTAGAGGGATTATTAACCTCGGTGTCAAACAGATAGATTGTAATGAGACTCTAAGAAATTCTTTTTTTCTTCGTATAACGGATTTGGTAGTTACTGGGCATTTCATTTTGATGGGGTAGGCTTGTTAGACGATGAATATTGTCAGGTGTTATTCTCATGAAAAATTGGTGGGATGGTAATGCAACAGTAAAAGTGTCATCAAAACTATTATAGGATTACATTAAATTATTTAACGTGTGTTTTTTCTTATACTTAGGGCATGTAAATGAGTCCATAGGACCCTGAGCTATCAATCCATTCGGATTGACTGATTATTTGAGGGTCATCTAGCAGTTGTAATCATGGGTACAAAATGTTTCAAAACATACGAAATTATTTTAATGATCTTCTTTCTAAGTTCCATTATTCTTGAAAAAAAGAGGTTGGAAAATGGCAGATACCTATATAGGAGAAGCGTAGAAAAATATAGAAGTGGATGATAAGGCTAGAGGCTACAATATTGGAGGATGAAGGGATGAGAATTTTTAAGGCTTGAGGTTAGAGCTTTGAAAAAATCTCTCATAGAAATATGCAAGTGAAAATGGGCCAAAATGAGTGGGGATGGGTATATATATAGGAAAGGAAAGGGCGTTGGGGCATGGCCCGAAGAATGTGGTTGAAGACATGTGTGACATGGACGGAAGATAGATAGATGGAAATAAATGTAGCATCTTTTTGTTACCATTCGGCAATATATCTATGGTGAGTTTTTTTGTTACTACCAAACGGTAACATGCAAGGAGTTTTCTGTTACCGATCGCAACATCTATACAACATATTGGTTTACTACCGAATGGGAACACATGTTTTGTTACCAATCAACAATACCCTCTATATTACCGACCAAAAAACTTTTGTGCCAACATTTATTTGTTACTTAGTCATAAACATTTTTCACTCTACTACAACTGGTAAGACTTTTCCTATTACCCCAAATAACATATATAAGTGTTTTCATCCAAGAACACTTATTCTTTTTTTTGGCTAGTAACACATTTTTTTCATCTTCTCGGTACCATTTCAAACATACTAGCAGTAACATTCCATACTTTTCGATTAGTAACAAAATCGGAAAAAAAGGTTCCCATCACCAACAACTTTCAAAACACCTTTATTTGCCACCAACGCGAAACCCTCATTTCCTACATTTTCCAACCATGTGAATTTCCTTTTCATCATATTCTCCACCCATTCTATAATAATTTTTTGGAGGGGGTCCTTAAAATGAACCTTGGTTCACTTCCTTAGAGCCATATGACATGTCCTTTATATGATTGGGTGACAACTCTTATGCACGAGTATTTGGGAGAGGGTCTGTTGAAGTGAGTGGAGGAACATTCAACAATGTTCTTAATATTCCCTCATTATCAACTAATCTCCTATCAGGTCTATCATATTACCCACCTTGGTCGGGATTTGGTGTTGAGTTCACGCCAGATTTAGTGTATGTCAAAGAGTTGCACAATGATGTTATCATTATTGTGGATGTGTTCGATCATCAAACTTAACTATATTCCTTCTCTCACTTTGTCCTTACAAGTTCTTCATTAGATTCACCTACACCATATTTCATTTCTAATCCCGAGCAAATTTATGATGATGAGGACTTCTCTTCTATCACAGAGACATTTACTAGTAGTGATGGGGACTCACAACCACCATCTCCATGTCACATTCAAAATATTGAGGAGTTATTTCCCGATCCACCTACTTCCGATCCATTTTTGACATTTTAGAGAGTAGGCACCTTGATTGAAGACTTATCAACATCATTTATTCTGGTACATATAGTTACAAGTCCTTCCACATTCATTCTTTGCATCTTCTTTGAAGACACCATCCCTTCATGGGGCAATTGGATCTTCTATTTTGCATGAGGAGTATAGTTCCTTTCTAGGAACCATAGCTTAGATAGAGGTCCATTATCCACTTGGAAAACTCATTCAATTTTACATGGTAATCCACTATTCACTGCATCTGATTCTTATCCTTGTACCTCTCAACAAATATATCAATGTTGCCCGAAATGCCTTGTGATCCAAAAATCAGTGTTGTTATGTCTTGGAAAATAATTCTAGGATTTTAAAAATATGACACACTCTTCATTGCTCCTCCTTCTAATTCAAAGTCACTTTAGGAGGCTCATTTTCTAGATACAGGGTGGCTACAGGCTATTGTAGCTTCAAGTGGGGATTTCTAGTCCTACCTTATTTTCCTTTCTCTCTTTTGAGGATTTTTTTCCCATTAGGTTTTCTCCTTTTCTCCACTTTATGAGATATTTACATTATACATGGGTACCTCATCAAGCCTTGTTGTCAAGACCTACCCTTTATTTTCTAACCCACCTAAGCATTGGTGTAGGATTTTTCCCACTATGTGGTTTTACCTACACGGTCTAATTAGCTTGCTTAGGTTAATCATAGGTTATTAAGGGAATGTACTTTAAGTCATTTTCTAATTGTGAGTTGAGTTAGTTACCTTTTTGGGTGACCTAATTTCTCACTATATAATGTAACCTCCTATGCATATTTTTGTAATTGGCTTATGCATGAATGAATGAAGAGTTTTTTCTTCTCTTGAGTGTTTTTGGATCCACTACTCCATACAAATTTCTATTTTGTGCATTCGATCATATCTAGTCCCAATCCTCGATTGTAGAACACTATGAAACATACCCATTCACTAAAATCCATTACTTGAAGAATAAAGACAAAAAAAAATTTATTTCCCAATAATATATGAGACTAGGGATAATATATGGTAACCTAACCAAGGGTATTTATTATTGAAATTTAGGAATATTGTTCAAATCATATACAACCCCTTCACAATTTTGTGACATAGGTATAGTTGTCACCTTAACCCAAATTGAAACCAAATTTTGTTTATCTTTGTTACAATAATACATTTTAAGGAAAGGAAAATTTAGAATGTGTTGTTGCACTTGTAGATGGGCACAAACATGAAAAAAAATATATTTGATGAATGAGTGGATGATTATTTGAAGATATGACACCATGGCACAAAGAGAAACATGAGTGTAATAAGAGAAAATCAAGCATGGGAAATGATAATCTAACAAGCGCAAGTGGAAATAATACTTATGTCAGAGGGATATTCATTCAAAGTAATGGAAACAGGTAGGATGAGCTAATCTCCTTTATAGCCACTAATGCACAACCTTATAGGAATACATAATAGGTTGAAAAATTTGAAATCAAGGAAGAAAATTCCAACATAAACCTACCCAAAAAACTAGATTCTTCGAGAGACAACCAAGATAATTGAGACTTGGTGAACCAAAATGGGACATACCCCAAAGCAGATGAACCACCCAAAAATATGGAAAACCATAATGAAATGAAGATGAATGCAGGTGTCTCCATCATAATTCACTCCCTCCAACCGATTCTAATAATCAAGACTAACCTAGGTTGACTTGACCAAGGGACACCAAGTCCTTACCCATACATATCAGCTAACAATCACAACAAAGCTAAGGTGGAATATTCCACTTGACTTTGCAAACCATACGACACAAAGTAGTAATATGCATTGTATGAATCGTGACATCAAGCATAATAGTACATATCATAGTAAAACACATGCATGTAACAACGTAGCATGTGATGTAGTGAAAACATGTAGCAAACATCACGCTCAAGAAGAAAACAAGAAATCCATCACATGAAAAATGACAATGCGACAACAAAAGGATTTAGATAAAAATATGTTTATGTATAAAACCATGTTAGCTATTTTAAAAAGAGAACAAGATCCTCCGACAAAATGTAAAAGAAAAGAGAATCATAAGAACACGAGTAGAAACATGTCAAAACAAGCAATATAGGAATGCATAAGAAATAAACTCAAATTCATGTATGACGATGAATGATATCCATATGCAAATTCAATAGATACATAATCTATATATATATATATATATATATATATATAATGTTAGTGGCTCAATATGATGAATGAAAAAGTATAAAAAAATATAGAGCATGTAATAAATGTGGTATACCTCTAGTGTAGGCACACCTCCAATGCGAAAGAGATGCCCTTGGGTGTAGGAAAATGAATCCGTAAAACATCTATGAATCCATGATCATATGTAACATGTTTATATTGTATTAAAACCCAAAAATAATATGAAATCATGTGCATGAAAAATAGATATGTAAATCAATAATAACATGATATGAAACAATGTATGTAAACATGTACCATTGTAGACACCTAAATTTGGAAATTTATCATTTGGCAATGACAATATTGGCTTTGCACCTAAAACATGATTGTACGCATTTAAAACCTATGTGACATATTCTTATCTCTCTTGCATGACTTGTTTTTCTATTCACATTGTCACTCACAAAACTAGTTGCATTAGTCCACAACAACATATATTCCTCCTAGGCATCATTCCCAAAGTTTTTTAAAATCCCAACATATGTATGTATGGGACCATTTGGTGCCAAATTGTCCAACGGTTCTGTGAAAATTCGATGGTTTTATTTCCAACCACCCAACAATTAGTTTTTCAATTTGATATATTTTATGGTTTGGTTCATATCCTATAGGTTGTCCTTAATTCAAAATTTTACCTACGAAATCATCTATAAGTAAGTCTAATCTATATATTTCCCTCACATAGCACTTTCAAGAGCACTCATTGCAGATACCATCCAAGAGAACTCTAAGCTCTCATAAATTCCTTTAAAGCAACATCACATCATAAGAGCAACCCCTACACAATCCTAAGGTATACTTAAGCAAGTTATATAGTCATTCTTCCAAAGTTATAGAGCCCATAAGCCAAGTCAAGATAAGCATGCCAAACTAGTGTTTCTTATTATCAAGTGTTTGTGTTTCCAAAGTAGTTACATCCATATATATCACATGTTATGTAAAGAACTATGTGTGGTTTGAGGCCTCTTCAAAGTAACACCAATGTAGGCAAAGTGTATAAATTTTGCTTCAACCCAAACACTTGATGAAAGAAAAATATATCTCATCTAGGCCATAAAATCAATCAATACGGAAATAAACAAGAAGAAAAATACATAAGATTTAACGTGGTTCACCCAATGTGGGCTACTTGTACCAAGAAACAACCAATTTATTATCACAAAGGAAATACAATGAAGATTTGCAATCTTCCACACGTTCTTGGATGTTGTGTAATTTCTTCTCTACAAATTTCTCTTTTTCTCTCAAAAGGAAACTTCTCTCTTAATTCTCAATTAATTCACTCTTCTAAACCCTAGCTTTATGCTTATATATGCATTTATGATCTTGGGGCACTTTGGCTATATAATTACAACCATTATATTCACTTTACAACTAAAAATAGATCTAATTCCCGTAACTTTAATTATAGTAGTCACGCACAGGAAACCAATGTCGATTAGCCTTAACCAATGTTGGTTCCTCCTTTCCTAACTGATATCGTTTCATGGGTGACCGACACCGATTCATCAACCGATGCACGGTTCTTTGTGTATTCTAGAAATTTTATAAAATCATGCCAGTGAATGAATTAAGCTCCACAACTCAACAATCTCCCACTTGGAGATAAATTGTTGCACTGTACCATACAACTCCTTCCTCTAATCCTTTCCTTGGCCTGTTTCTCCCTCTTCAAGTCTCAAACTCGAATACCAACATAAGTGGAGTGTAGCTCCAACTTCTCCTTTTCCAACGGCTTCATTAGCATATCCATAGGATTTTCCTTTGTATGAATTTTCTCCAACTTCACTTCCCATCCTCCAATACCTGTCATATGAAGTGATATCTCAACTGAATGTGTTTCGTTCTAGAATGGAACATTGAGTTCTTTTCTAGATGAATCACACTTTGACTATCACTGTACAATCTACAATCCTCTTTCTCCTTTCCCAAATCTCCCATGAACCTGCTCATCCATATCATCTCCTTGCTAGTTTTTATAGTTGCAACATACTCAACCTTTGTAGTAGACAAGGCCACAACCTTCTGCAATCTATAAATTCAGCAAACTGTCATGCCACCTACTGTGAAAACATGTCCATTGTTGCTCCTTCTACCATCCAAATCACCAGCCATGTTTGAATCCACATAGCCACGTAAATAAGTATCTGACCCTCCATAGCATAATTACATGTTGGATGTCCCTCTCAAATACTTGAGAATCCATTGGACTGCTTTCCAATGTTATTTACCTGGATTAGCCATAAATCTACTCACAACTCCCACTACCTGTGTAATGTCTGGTCTAGTACAAACCATAGCATATATCAAGCTCCCAACTTCTGAAGCATATAGAACTTGTGCCATGTACTCAACCTCCTCATGTGATGTAGGACACTAATAGTTATTCAATTTCAAGTGTTCACCATGGTGTACTTATAGGTTTTGAATTTTGTAAATTAAACCTTTCCAACACCTTATTGATATAATGCTCTTGAGACAAATACAACTTCATGTTCTTCTATCTCTATGAATTTACATGCCAAGGATTCTCTTTGCAGCTCCCAAAACCTTCATTACAAATGTGTGATCTATCTTTTCTTTAAGTTCACCAATGTCCCGCATACTAGATCTTGCAATAAGCATATCATCCACATACAAAGAATAAAATCATATAGCTCCCATTTCACACATTTTGAAATAAATACAATGGTCATATTCATATCTCAAATAACCATGCCCATGCATGAAACTATCAAACCTCATATACCATTTCCTTGGAGCTTGCTTGAGCCCATATAGGCTCTTTTTCAATCCCCACACAAGTTTCTCCTTACCCTTGACTTCATACCTAAGCGATTGATTCATATAAATCTCTTCCTCTAAATCACCATGAAGAAATGTCATCTTGACATCAAGTTGCTCTAAATGCAAATCCTTCATTGCAACTAAACTCAATACAATAGATGAATAGAAGTCATCTTAACAACAGGAGAAAATATTTTACCAAATTCAATACATGTTTTTTCAGTGTAAATCCCTTTACTACAAGCCTTGCCTTGTATATTTTATGTCCACTCTTTTCTTCCTTGATCCACGTAAACTCACTTGTTCTGAAATCCTCTTTTACATGCTAGAAACTTAACCAAATTCCATGTCTAGTTCTGCTCTAAGGATTCCATCTCCTCATTCATGTCATGCTCCCACTTGTTTGTGGATTTATCCTGCAATGCTTCTTTAAAGCTTTCTGTTCCACCACTACTACCAATCAATAATAAATAAGATAAGGAAGGTGAAAATATTTCTAGAGGTCTACTTACCCTTTGTGACCTTCTCACTAATATTTGGGGTGCCGAAGGCTCAACTGCTTCATCCTATACATTTTTATCTACTTCGAGAGTGACCAACACCGGTCATCTTCTATTGACGCTAGTTTGGCTAACCGATGTCGGTTGTCTCTTTTGTAACTAACTCGTACAAAACTGGACTGATCCTAGTCAAGTGTAAATTGATATCGATTCTTGTGTAAACCTGTAGGTGTTAATTTTAAATCCGAGAGTTCATTTTCATCCACAAACTTCTCCATTGGTTCACCTTTGGGTACCAAAACTTGATCCATGTACATTCTCTTTTCATTCCAATCAATTTCACAACTCCTAATTATCTTAGAACCTTCTAAATCCCAAAACCGGAATCCAAATCACCAGAGCCATAACCAATGAAAGTACATCTTTTGGATTTTGCATCTAATTTATTTCTATTTTCCTTATCAATATGCACAAAATCTTCTGAGCCAAATACTCTAAGAAAATAAATATCTACCTCTTTTCCAGTCCAAGCTTCTTCTAGTATTCCACCATTTAGTGCACTTGAAGGTCCATGATTAATCAAATAAACCATCATGTCTACTGCTTCCACCCAAAACTATAAGGGCAATCTAACATGTATCCTCATGCTTCTAACATGTTCCATGATTGTCATGTTCATTCTCTTTGCAACACCATTCTCTCTGTGGTGTTCTAGGAACCATCCTTTCTCTATGTATTCCATTTACTTGAACAATAATCATTGAAATCCTTATTGCAATACTCACCACCATTTTCAAATCTAAGGCATTTTAATTTTAAATTTGATTCATTTTCCACAAGGGCTTTCCATCTTTTAAAAGTTTCAAAAACATCAGATTTACAATTAATACAATAAACTCATACCTTTCTTGTGGCATCATCAATGAAAGTAACATAGTATTGGGATCCTCCATGAGAAGCTACCTGGGTTGGTCCCCACACATCTAAGTGTACAAGCTCCAATTTATGATTCTTCTTTGTTTCCCTAACTTTGAGAAATCTCACTCTCTTTTGCTTTCCAAAAATACAATGCTCACATAAATCAATATCTACACATTTCAGACTTGATAATTTACCCTTTGCCTTTAAGATTTGCATTCATTTTTCACTCATATGGCCTAGCCGATTGTGTCACATGCTTGTATTTAAATCTGAAGTAGATAGAATAGAAAAGGAATCAGTAATACAAGTAGATAAATACAATGATCCTACCTTCTTTCCTCTTGCTACAACAAGAGATCCCTTGTAACTTTCTAAGATTCGGCTATGAGTGTAACCATGCAACCAGTTTCACACAATTGTCCTACGGAAATTAGATTTATTTTAAGGCTTGGAACATGCCTCACATTTTTCAATATTTGTGTATTTACATTCTAAAATTTAAGACAAATTTCACATCTACCAATAATATTGTGTGTTCATCATCTCATAAATAAACATGCCCAAAATTACCCTAGACATATTTTCTGAAATAACCCTTATTAGGGGTTGCATGGAAAGAAACTCCTAAATCTAAAACCCATGACTCAATTTTATTATCTAATGAGAGAATTAGGGCATTTTGCATTACCTCTTTTGCAGCAAAATTTGCCTCTTTACCTTTATCTAGTACATTCTCTTTGTTTTCCTTGAACCAGAAATCATTCTTTGCGTGACCTTTCTTTCCACAATTCTAGCAGATTATTATACCTCTACCTCCTCGGATTTAGATCTGTCATTCTTAGACTTTGATTTCCCATTATTATTTCTCTTGTATCTCTCCTTCGCCTTCCCCTACTTTCTACATTCAAATCATTCCCAGATGATGATTCTCCTATACTTTTCCTGTGTATTTCTTCATTCAGGATTATACTAACCACATCATCAAACTTTAAAACATTAGTAGCAGACGTTGTATTACTAACAACTATTACCAAGTTATCTCAACTACTGGGAAAGAACATAATAATAAAAGTGCTTTCACTTCATCCTCAAACATAATACTAACTTATTTTAATTGATTTACAGTAGACTAGAAAACATTCAAATGACTTGATGCAGATCCACCTTCTTACATCTTTAAATTAAACAATTTTTTCATCAAATAAACTTTGTTTGAAACACTAGGTTTTTCATATAGATTTTCTAAATATTTCATCAACTCTACCATAGATCATGCTTCGGTAATATTCAAAGCCACGATTCTACCAGACTCAATCTTATAGATCCCAGAGCCTTTCTATCAAGAATTTTCC
The DNA here is from genome assembly GCA_018340775.1 of Taxus wallichiana var. yunnanensis. NCBI lineage: Eukaryota > Viridiplantae > Streptophyta > Pinopsida > Cupressales > Taxaceae > Taxus > Taxus wallichiana. Next base: position 713,917,282 of record CM031243.1, read on the forward strand.
ATTCTTCATCAGTAATCTTTGCAAGTCTTGCCTTCTCATCCAATGGTAAGTATAAATCTTTCTGATACAGATAATCCTCCATTTGCATATTCCATAATAGATATTCATGACAATCAAATGTATCTACTCTGAATTTTCCTTCTTCTCCCATTGTTTTTTTCCCACTAAATTAGAAATCCCTCTGTGAGTAAATTTTTCAATACACACAACCCTCAAACAAAGATGCTTTGATACTAGTTGTTGGGGTTAGCACACCGGTTGTATAGATATATTAATCATATCTAAGCATAAAAACAATCAATATGGAAATAAACAAGAAGAAACAATACATGAGATTTAACGTGGCTCGCCTAGTGTGGGCTACGTCCACCAAGAAACAACCAATTTATTATCACAGAGGAAATACAATGAAGATTTGCAATCTTCCACACCTTCTTGGATGTCTTGTACTTTCTTCTCTACAAATTTCTCTTTTTCTCTCTAAAGGAAACTTCTCTTAATTCTCAATTAATTCACTCTTCTAAACCCTAGATTTATGCTTATATATGCATCTACAATCTTAGGGCACTTTAGCTATGCAATTACAACCATTATATTCACTTTACAACTAAAGATAGATCTAATTCTCGAACTTTAATTATAGTAGTCACGCACTGGAAACCGATGTCGGTTAGCCTTAACCAATGTCGGTCCCTCCTTTCCTAATTGATACCGGTCCATGGCTAACCGACGCTGTTATTTATTATTCCAACAAGTTTGCAAAAGCATGTCAGTGAAGCAATTAAGCTCCACAACTCAACACATATATATCACATGTTATGTGGAGAACTATGTGTGGTTTGAGGCCTCTTCGAGTAACACCAACGTAGGTAGTGTATAAATTGCGCTTCAACCCAAACACTTGATGAAAGAAAAATATTTCTCATCTAAGCCATAAAATAACACTCTTTTCTCTCTTACAAATTAGTTTTGAATTGTACTTAGATGTAATTTCAAGAACTAATAGCTTGTTTAAAGTACACTATAGAATATATATTTAGTTATGCCAAGAGGTATCCTATAGTGACAACGGATGTGTAATGGCATGAGTTGTTCATTTCTATGGCCGACACATACAAAATTGAAACATTAAATAAAAATTAACACTAAACTAAACTTTAAATAATAATATATGTATATATATAAGATATTAGTGAGTAGAAGTTAGTGAGATTTGTTAGGGTTTTCAAGTCATTGAAGGATATTTGTTAAGGTATGTTTATTTTTATGTTTTATCTTTTTGAGCTTTAGGGTTTCGAAGTCATTATAGATTTGATATTTGTTAGGTAATAAATCACTTTATATTATTATTACCTAGATACATTAGAAGGTTAATAATTTTTGTTGATAAATATGTATTTGTATCACATTTTCAAATAAATGGGAATTGACTCTCTCTCATTTCCATTATATGTTATTATTAAATTAGTTACATGATGGAAGAGTTATGTACAATACTACATTACGTACAAATTATATACTAATAATCTATAAATATTAAAATATGCCACAAGGTATCATTCTCGAGGCATCTATATTATGTTTGTTGTAAAAAAGTGGAATAGGAGCCTCTCAATGAGACCTCTCGATATATTTTACATAGATGTATAACATATAGTAATTTTAATTGAAAATAGATGAATTATTTATATAGACTTAAATCAATATAATTCATCCATATGTATTTTATTGGAAAACCGAAAATAATTAATTATGTTGAGAGGCATCCTACGGTGACAACGAGATGTGTAATGACGTGGGTTGTCATTTTTATGGTCAACTCATAAAAAAATAAAACATTAAATAAAAATGAAAACTAAACTAAACTTTAAATTATATATATATATATATATAAGTTAGTGAGATTTGTATTTCCAGTGAGGATATTTGTATAAGTTAGTGAGATTTGTTAGGGTTTCCAAGTCATTATAGATTTGATATTTGTATAGGTTTTCATTTTTAAAATTAAATGCGATAATTTTTTACTATTTATTATAATAAATGTTTTATATATTATGTGTGTAAATGATATCGAATGTTTATGTAAATGAATTACTTATATACTTTCTATTATATAATTTTAATTAATTATTTGTTAGGGTTTCCAAGTGGAAGATTTGTTATGCTACGGTAAGTTTTATTTTTTATTTTAAAATCTTTTTTAGCTTTAGGTTTCCATGTCATTCATGATAAATAGATTTGATATTTGTTAGGATTTTCATTTTCAAAATTAAGAGTTGTAAGTTTTTACTAATTATTATATTAAATGTTTAATATATTGTGTCAAAGAATGATATTGAATGTTTACGTTAATGAATTATTTATATAAATAAATTATATTATATATTGTTAATTAATTATTTGATGTAGTTTTATGATTTGATATATTATATATTATATGAAAACTTTTTTACTATTTGATTTTATTAGTATGCTCATATAATTAATATTATTATTTTTTAAATATGTAATTGATATTAGTATTTGTATGAACACATTTTTTGAATATTTAATATATAGTGATATATTAATTAATTAATTATTAGTTGTTTTATAGATGAACCCTTTTGACCGAGCTATGAACTGAGATTAACGCTTTTGACCAAAGCTATGAACCGAGTACAATCAACCAAGATATATCAATTAAGCTCAACAATTAGCGAACCACGAGCGACCACACATACACTTTGAGTGAATCATGAGCCGCCACACATGCACCCACCACAAGCAAACCATGAGCCGCCACATTTGAACACACGTCTAGTGAATCACGAGCCGCCACACATGCACACACCACAAGCGAACCATGAGCCGCCATGCTTGAACAATATCTAGCGCAGTCTTATTAATCCATAAACTACCTCCATGAAAACCACTTGCTTGATTCGCCACCTCGGTATTACCACCCCGAATGGGGATCGTGCCTTAGTGGGATTTGAACTCAAAGGAGCCGAAAAAACAACCATCCGACTTAACCACTCCACCCAAAACCCCATAAGCTAAAAATTTGGTTCCTTAAATGCTTTTATTATACCAGAGCTATGAACTAGAGTGGTGGAGGAGTACTTTCTCTAAGTGGGACATGGGGTGGGCTTGGGTCCTTAATGTCCATCGAGATATCCGCATTTGGAGTGCCCACTATGTTCCGCTTGGTCCATATGGATAATTTCAACCCTACCTCAAGGTGTCCCCATGGCCACTTATCAAAAGCATCTAATGAACCAATGGGAATGGAACTTGGATTGATGATTACGAACTACTTGTAACTCACCAATAGCCCAAGATCTTGAGTCCTTTAAAAATTTGGCTCCTTAAACACTTTTATTAAACCAGAGCTATGAACTAAAGTGGTGGAGGAGTACTTTCTCTAAGTGGGACATGGGGGTGGACTTGGATCCTTAGTGTCCGTCGAGTGATCCGTATTCGAATGCCCCTCTATGTTTCGCTTGGTCCATATGGATAAGTTCGACCCCTACCTCAAGGTGTCCCCATGGCCACTTATCGAAAGCATCCAATGAACTCAATGGGAATGGAATCGGGTTGATGATTACAAACTACTTGTAACTCACCAATAGCCCAAGACCTTGAGTTCTAAATTTTGGTTCCTTTAATGCTTTTATTATACAAGAGCTATGAACTAGAGTGGTGGAGTACTTTCTCTAAGTGGGACATGGGGTGGGCTTAGGTCCTTAATGTCTACCGAGCAATCCATCTAGAGCACCTCGTTATGTTCCACTTGGTCAATATGGAGAATTTCGACCCCTACCTCAAGGTGTCCACAAGGCCACTTATCAAAGGCATCTAATGAACTCAATGGGAATGGAACTTGGGTTCATGATTACAAACAACTTGTAACTCACCAATAGCCCAAGACCTTGAGTTCATTAATTCTTAGTTTTTCATATTTGAAAGATTTTATTATTATGTATAATTGATATGAATATTGTATTTTTTTAAAATATTTGAATTCCTATTGGTGTGTATATATATATATATATATATATATATATATATATATATATATATATGGTATGTGTTAAAGTGAACTATTTGATTTTTATATAAGACACATTAGTAATATTATTTTTAAATTGTTTATTTTTATGATTCATTGTTTAAGTAATTTTTTTAAGATGGTATAATTTTTTATTGGAAATGTTTATTTACTTATATAATTAAATATATGTAGAACATTTGCTTTGTTTCAGTTTAAGATATGTAATGCCTTTTATGCATATGACTTAAGATAGGTATGAATGTTTATGTAAATGAATTATTTATATAAATACTTTCTATTATATAATTTTAATTAATTATTTGATGTAGTTTTATGATTTAATATATTATATATTGTATGAAAACTTTGTTATTGTTTGATATAGAACATTTGTTTTGTTCCATTGTTGAAACTTTTAGGGTTTTCATTTTGAAATTAAGTGTGGTAAGTTTTATTTGGTTTTTTTATTTTTTCTATATTGAAATATATTATATATATCTATAATACCTATAGTGAAATATATATCTTAAGTATAATAATATAATATATGTGAATTTATTTAATGTCAATATACTTAATATACAATTAATAATATTTATAAATAATAAGTTTACTTTTTATTAAGGATTTGAAATTGTTTATAATGGGAAACTTACAAATATTTATAACTAGCATACCTATCTTAAATAAATCTATGTAAAATATACCAAGAGGTATCATTCTCGAGGTGCCTATTCCACCTATGTCTTAAATTTAATATAGGCACCTCGAGAATGATACCTCTCGACATATTTTACATAGATTTATTTAAGATATGTATGCTAGTTTATCTATAATAAGTTTATTAAAATTTTAAAGTTAATATGTCATAATATTTCTTCAAGAATATAATCTAATTTTGTGTATTTTAGGTCAAAAACAACCAAGAATACATACATGAAGTTTTGAGTACTAATCGTAGATACAAAATCAAACACATTTTGTTATTTTACCATACCATCAAGTATGTTGTTTATATGCATGGATCTTAAGTAAGAAAAGTATTCACTAGTGACACAATCCTTTGTCCATCCACTTTTTTGATTGTTTATATTATCTTTCTCTCTCACATTTGTCATTTATGTACCCAGTTTTGGTCAGTCACGAAGGTCCTTGTCTATCAATCTTCTCACATCTCGCTGTCATCTATCCCGCAGACACCACCCATTTTGGACACTAGTGCCCAAGCACTCTTTTCCTCTTTGTTCTTTTTACTTATTTTGACATTTGTGGTCAGCCTTTCTAGTTTTCTAATCCTTATCCCGAGCTCATAGTCGGCCTTTTGGGTCACTAGTGTCAAAATTCAAACAAGAGATCCATATATATACACAACATACACTCTATTATTCGGATAGAAATTATAAGGAAATTCACATCTACATACTATCACTACCATCAAAGGGACTACATTTTTGGGCTGCATACACATTGCATAGGAAGGGGAAGTGTTCAATTCCATATCACACATTTGCATCTTATCTAGCTACAAGCCTATTATCTTGGCGTCATTGGCATGAGGGAAACCTAAGGACAATATTACACACACAAACACAAAGAACTACAGGGATTATAGAATGTAATGCAACACTCGGTCATAAGTTCACTCATCGGGTGACCGTCGGGGTCAGTCTAACTTCACATATTACATTTTTCATTCTGATTTGATGTGTTTGGGAGCTTGTATAGTAGTTAGGTTTTGTTTTGCAGTTACAGTACCCTTGGCGATCAAAAAGTGAATATCATGTGACTAGCTCAAAGTGGTGACAAAACCCTATCGACACATAAGAAAGTCTATTTTGATCTTTTGTACAGTCACTAACACCTAGGAATAGTCACCGGCGTCCAGCACCCTTGTCCAAAGACTAGGTGCCCGTATCCGAGCATCATTCTCAAGTCCCATAATTTGCAGAGAGTAGTTACAACATTTTTCAATTTTGTTCAAGACTTTACACTATCTAGATCAATTTTATATTGCGCAAGATTCAAATAAGTCATTTATTTCTCCTATTTACTTACAATTTTACATTACTCGAGTGCTTAACATTTATATATCGATTGTATTTTATCATATTAGTTACTCCATAATTAGGTTTAATTGCTTTTTATTAAATCAATAAGAAATATCCTTGAATAATATTTCTAAAGTATTCTCGGACCTATCTTATAATTCGGGAGTGTTTCTATAAAACTAGTTTTAAAATAAATATTTAGCTCTAGAAAAAAATTAAACGTAAATTTGTATCAAAATTTAGCTCAAAACTTTTTCAGCTAGCTCTAGAATGTTCTAGTTGGCTTCATTAGTCGTACAACATCTCCAAAATATTTGGGAAGGTAGTTTTGAATGAAAATATGACATATCAAGTATCCATAAGAATTAAATGGTCATGATACACTATTTTCTAAGGTTTACATGTGGCATTAGGACTCCATGAAGGTTAGAAAGTGGCATTATGACTCCGTGAAGGTTGGCAAGTGGCATTAGGATTGTATGAAGGATGGAAATGGCATTATGAATCTACCAAGGAAAGGAATGCAAGCAAGTATATACATAATTTGGTAAAATCCTTGGATTTATCATTCTCTTAATCTTTTCTCTTGAAATGTTGGAGATGAGATGTTATTTTAAAGAAAAAAGTAAAAGTAAAATCATAGGTTCAATAAAATCATAATTTTAAAATGTTTTAGAAAGCTTAGAAAGAGGATAATAAAACCCAAGAAACTATTTGAAGATATTATGTGAATCAAAATATTAGTTTTGAGAAGAAAATGAGGGATGTGAATTTTTAACAATATGGCAAGCTTTAACAAGTTTAGTTTACATTTTGCTAATAATAGATGAAATAATAAAGGAGATCGTCCTTTAGCATAGGAATAGAGAATCTCCAATATTTTATCCTAAAATATTGGGAATTAATTTTCCATTTCACTAATAATAAGTAGAATTCTTCAATAAAATAGTCACTCATGTTTCTCTCCTAGATACTTGGAATGAGTAGTAGTAGAGTTTTAATATAATTCTTAAATAAAATTCTCTCCCGTATTTCTCTCCTAGTTGGTTGGGATTGGAAGTAGTAGTAGTGTTCATTTATGATTATTTAATAATGACTCTCCCATATTTGTTTCTAAGCAAATGGGATGAGTAAGCAATTGATACATAAATTGTCTCTTTGCATACAATAAATAGATCCTATCTTAGTGATAATGAATGAACAACTTAACTAAGATTCTTGTTATCAATATATTATGTATCAAACATTCACAATATATTGAAATTTAGAGAGGAAAGATGAGGAGACAAGAATTTCATCCTAGAGATATCCAATGTGGGAAAACTCCAACTTGGTAAGCAATTTCTTCCCTTCACTATGTAAATATCCAATACAATACAAGCTTACTGCTAATGGGTGGACTTCAAGAATAATTCAAGCTCCCTCTACTTGTATTACTTACTTACAATCCTCAACAAGAAAAACTCAGTTGTCTATGAACAAAACAAGAACAATTCAGACTTTCTCTCTTTGCTCACACTTGAATTCACTCCAAATCACTTGCTTAGAATGAGTAAATGCACTTGTATTTATAGTTTCTCTCCCCAGGATCCAAGGAGAGGAAAAACAAAGAAAATTGGGAAGCCCAAACATTTTCAATTGTTGAGCTTCCACTTTTTGGATGTTGTTAGGGCAGAACTGCCAATGTCTGCAAGAAGCGGTTATGGAACCGTCACAGCGGTGCTTAGTGAAGGGTGGTCCCACAACCACCGCAGTTAGCCAGCGTAACCATCAAGGTGATTCCATGACCTCCGCATAGTTATCACCCGAATTAAAAACAATAGCCTTTTCTCGTCATTCCAAGTTGTCTGATCACAAATCAACCTCATTGACCATTTCGAATAATGAACATGTTAAGGATATGTACTATAAGTTTTAATAAGAGAATACATAGAATTGGGCACTTCTAGATCCATTTTTGGATCAGCGATATTTGAATATGAGTCTTTTAATGAAACATTTTCCTATGCCCGTCTCTTGAGAAGTAGGATATATGGTTTAGTTTTTATGATTTTTAGTTAAGAATAAAAACTCTCCCAAGGATAGGTATGTAGTTATACATTACTAGAGGAATGACTAAATAAACCGAAGAGTAATGCTTTGATAAATGTAACACTCAAATGGTTGGTTATGGTGTTGATTTTGAGTAGCATAATTATGAATACAAATTTGAGTTTTGAAGTATTTTCTAGCATATTCGTGATTGATCTTAGTTCTCTTATAAGAGGAGATGGCCACTCCTCTAGAGGAAGATGACAACATTCTCTTACATTATTTCATCTATGCTTTATAGTTTATTTTTTTAGCAATGTAGTTGTTTTGATGTATGTGTTTAAATGTTACCCTACATAAAGTGTGTGCTCTTGTGTTTAGTTGTTTGAGTTAATTTGGCATTACACCTATACCTACAAAATAAACCTTAGCTACCTACACAATACTCAAGCGCACATTAGATGAATAAAAATATGCATATGCTTGATTCGGATTGACCTCGACGGTCACCCCAATGTGATTGTCACCGAGTGTTGCACTATATTTTAAACTCAATGTAGTTATAATGTGTGTGATTGGAATAGTGTCCCTTGAGCTAGGATGCCCTAGTGCCAGTCGCACAAATAATAATGAGCTACAACTACTTTGTCCCAATGTAAAATGTGTGGTATGGAATTCAAAATAGACCCTCCTATGCAGTGAAGTATGTAGTCCTAAAATTTATCCTTTGATGTAGTAGATAGAAAATATTAGCTTATTGTAGATGTATATGCCTCTTGAATGCTTTCCCCCTAAAGAGGTTAAATAATACATGTATATATATGATTCCTTTTCTCAAGTTTTGTCATTAATAAGTGAAAGGTCAACCAAGGGCAATAAAAGAATATAAGAAAGAAGTAACATTTGAAATATTAGAAAAGGAGATAAAGAGGACAAAAGCACCTGTAGAGGAACGGTAACACCTGTGTGCTCATGTCCCTAATGGACCGTCTCTGTATAAGGTTCCTAAAAGGATAAACAATGAAATCAAAGCTAAATAATATGTCGGCTAGTATGCAAAACTATAAGTTGTCAATCAAAAACAACAAATAATAAATATGAAAGGGATAAAAGAAATCTCAAAGAAAAGTAAAGAGATGTTTATGAGTAATTCTCTTCTCGTAGGAATAATGTATATAAATGACGTATCTAGAGGCTCTCTTGGGTTACATGCACCTAACACTTTGGTTTCTCCTTGGCACAATTTGGGTACTAATCACCTCCAATCCTTCAGTGAAGTTCAAGAAATACTAATCACCAAGCATGAGCAAACAAAAATATTATTTCCTTATTTATATTTTTTCACTTCACATTTATGCAAATGGAAAAATCTTTTATTACATGTTTTATTTGAGTTACAATCAATACTCTATCATGGAAATTGACTACACTTTATGTTTCATGTTTCATCGTGGAGCATGTCAACACCAAGCACAACAATGCAACTACAAAAAGAACATTCAAGCAAAGGCAAAGTGTGTTTACACACTTGGGTATATTTTCCTTTAAGCATGTAATTTTCAATTCATACTTAAAGGGGGAAATGTAGACACTCAAATTTGGTAATTTACACTTTGGCAACTCTTGATTTGACTATATACTCTTGCTATGATAAGTACAAATACTCCATTCCCACTCAAAGACTTTCTCGATGTACATTTTTAGCTAATTTATCCTTTCACATTGACATGTCGACTCATTCTCGAGAATACAACACACAAAATCTATAGAAAACATCAATTTATTGTCTTTGAACTTCATTTGGCATATTTCCTGCTCCCCAAAGTGGTCGCACGGTTTGGTTAGGAATTTATATCTAGTCCTAACCAATATGTATGGTCTAGGACTGACATGTATTCTAAATGCACTTTCAAATCGATATATTTCATTGGGCCTTATATTTCATCTAGGTCGGCATTTTGTAGATAAATCATCTACGAAACCCTATATAAGCAAGCAAACACTACCTCATTTACTAACTTAGAAATCCTACAGAAATGTACTAGAGAACTCACTTCATACACTTGTAAAAGGAAACCAAATCTCCCTAAATATCACATTGTCACATTTGAAGTCATTAGGGCAGCACCCACATCAGGTTTGAAGCCACAAACTAGGTTTGGATACCCATATCGATCTTCCATAAGAATTCAAACATCATCTCTCCGAATATTTTAGAAAGAGTGATGTCAAAGCAAGCATGGTCAAAGTGAATGACAAATGTTATTATATCACATGTTAGGTAGATAACAACATGTGGTTTGAGGTTTCTTCAAAATAGTGCCAATGTCGGGCTTGTGTGATGGGTTTCCCAAAACCCTCTAATATTTTTTGTAGGAATATGTATCCATGGCTAGGGTTTGAGATGATGATCATTTCATATATATATCCTTGTTGCATGTGAAATAACTAGGGTTTAACAGTGAAAAATCAATCTAGGAAGGTGAGCACCATAGAAAGTTATAGAAACTAATTGAGAGTAGGTCCTAGATCATACAATTTGGTCATATGACCATACGATACAGATCCTTGCATTTTGGTATGGCCCTATCTCGTGTGTTCACAATCACATTTCTAGTTCTAGAGGTCATTCAGTTCGTATCACCCATTTTAGTATTTTACATTCTCAAATCTCTCTAGAATTCACCTATAATCATCCAAGTGCTTTTATACATCGATTTTGAGATTTTAATCACATGTTAGGTTGATTGGTATATGTTATATTCTTTCTATCTTCTCTGAGTTGTAAATCTAAGTTATTATTTATATTATAACATCTTTGTAAGATCTGTAATCAACTCTAATCTAATCTAAAACCTAATTAAATTGACCTAAATTTTAATTAAGGGTTCACCGCAATGTTTATCCTTAATCAAATTATAATGGTGAGTGATGTATAATTTAATTATGTTTAATAGGGTAATGTTCAGAGAATAATGACTATTCTAATTAATTAACTTCCAACATTAATTATGCAATATTATAATAGTGTTCTAGATCATGCAACATGATATATGATTTTGAAAATACAATGGAATAAGTGTACTTATCTAATTGCAGATGATTCTAGAAAGATCTCAGAGTACACACTTCTAAAATAAGGAGATTTGAACCTTGGAGTACCTAAAAACTGAGACTATAACTGTAAACCACCCTAATTCAGGACCGTACCATAAGATTTAGCCCCTTCTATATGGTCTTGGACCTACTCTACTTCTACTCCTATAAATTTTTGGGTTAGTCACCTACCTATATTTTTTTGTCAAACCCAGTTGTCACATAACCAACAAGTATCTCTAAATAGAGTGGACTTCACCTCAAATCCTATCCATCTATGAGTGTTCCTACAAAACAAAAAATAGAAGGGTTGTGAGCACCCTTGGGCACTTTCTGATATTGGAACTACTCCAAAGATGTCTCAAACCACACTTCATTCTCTGCCTAGCATGTAATATATAGATAGATCAATTCGATTTGGTAATTACTTTGACCATGCTTGTTTTGAATTGGAGCTTGCTAAAACACTTGGAGAGAGGATGTTTGAGTGCTTTTGGATATGAGATATGGCTACCTTGACTTGGTTTGTAGCTTCAAACCTGATGTGGGTGCTTATGTAATTACTTCAGATGTGACAGTGTGAGATTTAGGGAGCTTTGGATGCCTTTTACAAGTGTATGAAGTGAGTGCTCTAGTGCATTTCCTTAGGATTTCCAAGTTAATAAATGAGGTAGTGTTTAATTGCTTATATATGGTTTCATATATGTTTTGTATAATAAATGCCAACCAATATGAAGTATAATACCCAACGAAAGATATTAATTTTAAAGTGTAGTTAGAAGACATGTATGTCCAAGACTATACCGATTGGTTAGGACCGGATATAAATTCCTAACCAAATTGTATGGCCCTAATTAGGAGCAAGAAATATGCAAATGAAGTTTGGAATTGATAAATTGATGTTTCTCTATTGATTTTGTGCATTTTATTCTCAAAATGTGTTGACATATCAATGTGCAAGGATAAACAAGCTAAACAATGGACCTCATAAAGTGTTAATCGGGAATGGAGAAGTTGTATTTATCATAGTAGGAGTACATAGTCAAATCAAGAGTTTCCAAAGTGAAAATTACCAAATTTGATTTTCTACACATAACCATGTTTTGTATTTTCATCTTCTTCCTATTGTTTAGGTTCTCTTTATGGGATTTTATTGTTGAATTTAGATCTAATTACCCTCTATTATTGTTTTATTTCTAGACTACTTGTTTGGCATTGGTTCCAACCATATCGCAAATGTAATAGAAGGGTGTAGGCTTTATTGAGAAGTCCCAATATTTGGAATCCTTGTTATTGATATTTATAGATTTTATCCATGTTGGAGCGATTTATATTGATTTATAAAATTAAATAAAACGTGAATAGGAATCAATTGAAGAGCATATCTTAAAACTATACAAAAACTACTTTTGTCCAAATAAACTACTCATAAATGGACTCGCATTCTTCTCCTACTATACTATATTTTTGTTGATATAATATTGCAAGTTGACTTGGATGTTCTTGCATCATATACCCTAAGTATGAAAATGTGTAGGCTCAATACTCACTCACATGGTCCAAGAGGTAGAACCACCCTTTCAACCTTCCAAAGAGGGTCTTGGTGTGTGTGTGTGCCAACAAGTACTCCCCACCTTCCAATTGTGGATCTTGGGTGGGTGTGAAAATGACCTCCTCCACCTATGCCAGCAATTTAAGATACCTACACCCCTTCCATTTCTCTCTTCAGTTTACCTCTTTTTGGTGTTTCTTTCTTTCTCCACACCTTCCCTTATGGAAAATATTTGTGCAATATTTTTTCATTGATATATTATTGGTTTATGATGCTCTTGGAAACACCATATATACTTTAATCACTTATTATCACTTCTACGCTATGCTCCTTTGTATTTTTGTGCACCCGTGATTCACTCCTCTTTGTGTAATTGTGTTATAATACAAGATCTACTTCACATTCTATGAAGTGAACAAGTAGATTTGCATAGGGAAAATGATCTCTGTTCTATTCAACATCACATTATGAATATCAAGTACATATATAAGAAAAATGCACTCCTATAATTAAGGAGGTTGTTGCAACCACTAACCTCCTATTCTAATGTTAGTGAGTTGTTTAAACCAACTCACATAACAACTTAATACACTTAATATTAATAACCAAACAAATATCAACATGATTTAATAAATCACTCACAAATTATAATGGAGCACTAATAGATATTCCTAACATTCCCCCTTAGTGCGAACATGGGAGAAAAATAATCACACTTCTTCTGCAGCTTGTCGCTCGTGCGTGCTCATGATCTTGGTTCTCCGATGGTTTTGAAAAGGTTGATCAAAACCTCGATATGATCCCCTTCTCATCCGAAATGAACCCATGTTCATCAAATACGCCCCATCCGAACCCATGTTCGAGGTTTGAACCCATGTTCATCCTCTTCAAGTATCATGATGTTGTTTTTTCCTTATGCTTCATCTGTCCACAATATCTTCACATCAAAGAATTAACATAGGAAAAACTGCTCACCAAATCGAATGGAAATGGAACATACAGTAAATTGAATACGAACAATTACATGTACTCTGCAACTGAAAGAAATCACATTGAAACAAAATGTCACAACCTCATTTTGTGGCCCCATCACTTTCGGTTGGCGAGAGGACATTGCTTTTCCTCCATCCTCTTGTGCCTCCATCCTCCAAAGGTGTATGTGTCGCTAACTCACCCTAGATTTGGATATAAAATCAAAAAAATCACATTGGGTTTATTTGTATAACTCCCCCCCCCGTAATGTGAAATAGATTATTTTTCGGATGTTGGGTAACACCGAAAATGCGTATGTGAAGTAAATTTTTTATTTTATTGACTTTTACAATGACTCTGAAGACACGACAATTTTTGAATCGACACATTTGATAGACTACCATAGATGACTAGAGATTTGACACTTATTACTCTTATTGACCATGAATACGGCAAAAATTAATTGTATTATGACAATTTTCTATAAAGACTTTTAACAAATTTTGTGACTTTGACACACATAAGAAATAAAATACTACATATGACTTTTGACTCTCTATATCTTCACACAATGATATGGAGGACCAACTCACATTATATTATCCCAAGACAATTTGATAATTACGTCGAAGGCATTCCCCTATGGTAAAGGACCCCGAGACATTTCTACAACGATGTTAATTTGATGGCCATTTTGCACTTCGTTTTCACTTTTGCAGTAATTTTTAACCATTAATTTTTAGTTTCTATTTTAAAAACCTATGATTAACTACTATTTTTTTCGATTCACTTTTTCTCGCATGTTGAATTGTCTTTAAATACTCTATAATAACTAAACCAACGCAAATTATTAAGCATTCGGTTTCATTCTGCATTCAGCTGCATCAAGGTCCATTCTATTTTGTTCTGCATTTAGCTGCATCGAGGTCTTGTGTTGAGTCCAGGTAAATAACATTCTTCCTATCTTTAAGGTTTATTTGTTTTAGATTTATTAAACACAGAATTTACTTATTTTTCAAGCGCATATTGATGAATTAGTAGTAGAAGTGTTTTGTATAAAGCTTTGATATTTATAGCCAATGTACCCAATTCACAAATATGTATAGGCCAACATCTCAATTCAAAAAAATCATTGATAGTTAACAACCCAATTCACAACTATTAATAGTCTAACAACCCATTTCGAAAAGGCTATAAATACTCTTCATTCATAAATTCACACGCAAAACACAATTCACAAAATACCTCCAATACTATACACATAATTTAGAAATTAGGTCACTGGCGACTCAGTGAAATTTTATATTTCACAAATTAGCCTCAAAAACATGCAAAATACTCTATAACAACTAAACCAACGCAAATTATTAAGCATTCGGTTTCCTTCTACATTTAACTGCATCGAGGTCCATTCTATTTTGTTTTGCATTCACCGCATCAAGGTCTTGTGTTGAGTCCGTGTAAATAACATTCTTCTTGTCTTTAAGGTTTATTTGTTTTAGATTTCTTAAACACAGACGACTTATTTTTCAAGCGCAGATTGATGAATTAGCAGTAGAAGTGTTTTGTATAAAGCTTTGATATTTATAGGCCAACAACCCAATTCACAAATATTTATAGGCCAACAACCCAATTCACAAAAACATTGATAGGTTAACAACCCAATTCACAACTATTAATAGTCTAACAACCCATTTCTAAAAAGGCTATAAATACTCTTCATTCATAAATTCACACGCAAAAACACAATTCACAAAATACCTCCAATACTATACACATAATTCAGAAATTAGGTCACTCGCGACTCTGTGAAATTTTATATTTCACAAATTAGCCTCAAAAACATTCTTCTTCGCACAATCGAGAATCAAAATACATACCCAAAACTAGAAGGCAAAAAAAAGAGTCGAAAGGGGAAAAGAAGAAGAGAAACCCAAAAAACCCCCTCCAAAACTTAGCTCAGACAACATTGAGGCAAGTTTACTCTTTTTACTCTAATATGAAGAATTAGCAATATTTCCAGACACCTTCTCACCTAAGGAGATTGCATGTGATTGAGAAGGATCATGCCCATGATTTATGGGGGCAGATGTTGTTGACAAAAGACCTGATCTGTTTTGCAAAATTCCTTTAGTTACCTGTAGATCAGCCCCGTCATTACCGCACAATGACTTACTAATAGTTAACTCCTGAATGCCTTTATCCTCTTCTTCAAAGAAACTATTTCCTTGAAAGGATTTCTCCAGAAGTACCTGCAATTTGATGGATTATTCCTCTTGTTATAAATTTCTTATCTGTCATGCTTGGCCTCCATGATCAAAACCAAAAACAATTGTGGGCGATATGTTTCCAAACACAATTGAGAGATCCTAGAATCATAGTAGCAATAAATGGGATTATTTCCAAAGAAATGAGATGATAGTTAACTAATTTCAGTCCAAGGGGTTGTGGCGTCATAGAAAGGAGAGGGTGCAATACAATTCAAAGCTCTGGAGAGGGTTTTGATGTTGCTACTGTGTTAATCAAGTCCAAAATGGCACCCTACAGTCCAAGGTGATGCTCAAGACAAGGGGGTCTATAATAAACTTGGTCCAAATTCATGAGAGGCTAGGCTTTACACTACAGAAATTCCCGATTCTCATAGATTTGTCAAAGAGTCAGTAAGAATTATCCCCTGCAAGAATTATGCCATGATATTCATACAAGAGGTCGAAGAGATAATTAAAGGCCCCACGACCAAGCCGGATAACCCCGACACAATCACATCCACCGCACAACAAGAAATGATGAGACCAACAAACGTGGCACAAAAATAATATTTCTAGCGAGATTTGAGTGGTCTTACACATATTGATGTTAATAAAAAGAACTCTAAAGTGAGTTGCCTTCCTCGTTGAATATGGTGGAATTGTCAAACTCTATGTGTAGAAGAATAGGCTTTCTAGACTCGTATTTCGATTCAAGCTTCCCATATAAAGCCCTCTTTCCTAGTAAAGAAAGCATTGTGAAATTCTCACTTCTACATCTAGGAATTATTACACATTACAAGAAGCTAAAAATATGAATAATTTATCCTTTTGATTCCTTATATGTATGGCCTCTACTAATATACAATTTTTAATAACTCTTTATAATATTTTTGGTTTTTTTGTATTATATCTGAGAATGAAATTGAAAATATAGAATAATCTTAATCGAGGAGTCCCTCCTTTTGAATTCATAGATACATTTAGTTTTATTAACTTCCTATTTCATTTTTTTGCAGGATATTTGTGATTCTCTTTCTTTGGCGGTAAAGAAAAGAGTGTTGTCTCTAGACAAACTTCAGGTGGGTTTCAATATTGATTGAAGTATTTATTCAATTGTTCTGTTTATTGCATGTTATGGACTAAAAATTATTGTAGAGAGTTTTCATGTTATTTGGTTTGGATTGTTCCATTTATATTTGTAGTTGGCTCCAATCCTTTTTCCAAAGTGACATGTGGGGCACGTGCCTTTGTCAATGACAGATTCGTTATGTGCTGAGGGGCTCATTCCCCAATGAGGCCATTTCGAAGCATCCCAAGTTAGACGTTAGACTGATCAACGACAAGGCTTTTAAAGCTGCATGTCATACCTAAGAACATCTTGGTGGACTAACATACTTATTTTCCCTCTCCAGTTTAATATGATGCAGACTAGAAACACAATTCCCCTCCCCACAACAGATTGACATTAACTATGCCTTGTTTGCAGAGGGAGGAATATTTTAAGTGTATTCAATGTGTTGTTAATGTTTTTCATTGCAGAAACCAAAACCACCTAAAACAGTGATAGCCAAAATGATCAGAGATCGCCTCCACCTGATGCCAACATCCCCAATTTTTCTCTCCAAAATCTGAACAATTGAGATCATTCACGAGGCTTCTGCTTGATTTATGATTCTAACGAAGATGCATTGAAATATGAACCACCCCACAAATTGAGGAGAATGGGAATACCAATCAAGGCATCTGCAAATGGACAAAAATACAAGAAATGTGCTAAGAAAATTACACAAGCAAAAAGCAAGAAATTTGATTTAAAGAAATAGCTTGTAGTGGTTAGTTTATAAGTGTTTTTGAAACAAAATGTAACTCGTACCAAATAATTCCATGTATGCATTGTGGCAATATATATCGATAGAGAATCAAACTTTTTAAACACATGTTCGATTTTGTAATCCAATAACTATGGATTTCAAATTTCTTTATCATTGTATCTCCATATGAATACCTATAGTTTTGTTACTTCAAGTTTACATATTGTTGTTATTATTTTCCATTCTATTTTCTTAACATAATAATTTGTAATTCATTTCAAATAAATGCATGTATATATTGTGGTGGAACATATGGATCACAAAATCTAATTTTTCAATATACGTGTTAAATTATTCCTTTATACAATTGCTCGCTTCTTTATGTAAACCAACAACACATTTTGAATGTGTTCTTCATAATATCTGCACACAAATACATATAGTTTTTAAATTCTGAGAAACAACCATGCAAATTTTAGTTGTTTTCAACCAAAGCTTTGTACATTATATCACATTTTTGCATATTGAATTGTTAAAGGGTTAGACTTCATGTTTGTGCTTTTTAGAAAATATAAAATAATAAGGAATCCAACTTTAAAGGTTCTCATTCTTTACAAATGCATGTTTTCCTGAACACATCCTTCATTTCATGATTGACTACCCTACAAGTTTACATTTTGCACCATATATTTGCAGAATTCCCACAATCTTGAGCATCTTTTAGTTGTCATGGAAATACCTCTGACACATGAAGGCATTTCTCAATTGATTGAGGGTGGTTCCAATGTTTACCCCACATTTGAGATACTGCATTTGTGCTCTCTAAGGTCCATTCTCAACACGGGAGCCCAACATCGTGTTTACCTTTCAGATGGGATACATTTTCAGACAACACTTCTACCCTCTAAATTTACAAGTCGTGTAACCGAAAAATCAATACAAGAAGGCTCTATTGTGTTCTTACACAAATCCCTCATTAGAATGATCAAAAGTGAACTGTAAGCTTCATCTCTTGCTCAATTACCAATGTACATAAACTCCCTATATTAATTAAAATTTCTTTCTATTTTTTTTTCCATCTCGTTGCTCAGTTCTAATTCTATCCCATTTTTCTTTTCCATTGCAGCATCGTTCTTATCATTGAAATGGATGTTGTTGTCGAAACACATTCGGTAATCGGTGCTCCAATCCGACTACCAACAAATGGTCTCGAACGCATTCAGTTTCCGTGAACAGATGCAAGTGCAAACCGGGTTAACAAATATTTTGTGAGAACACCAACTAAAATAAGTGCTTTGAATACATCTATGCACATGTGGTCCATAGAGGGTCGTGCCCTAACAAAAATAACCCTTCGCGAATATCACAATGCAAGGGGAGATGGTTCTATGTTTGGGTTTGATTTTGTGGATCGGGAAGGAGGGTAAATTCACATCGCCTCTTTCAATGAGGCCGCTGAAGCATTCTATGAGCATATTGAAAATGGGAAGCTATATACAATTTCCAATGGGAGGATTGCGAGCATTCCTAATGCAAAGCTATGTTACATCCATTTGAACAATGCTTTGGAGATTTTCCTGCAAGCGTCCTCAACCATAACTCCACTCATAAAAATGAGGATACAATACCTTCCCATCACTTTCACTTCACAAAAATTAAGGACATACCTGCAAGTGTTGACCGTTCTAAAGTTGACTTGATTGGCATTGTTCTTGCGATGTCACCATGCTCAACGATTCGTAGGCATGACAAGTCAGAGACAAAGAGAAGAACTCTACAATTAAAGGACATGTCGAGATTCAATGTAAGTGTCACATTGTGGGGACACCACTTAGATGAGATAAGCAAAGAAATTGAAGACATGCTTTCTATACCGCCTCTTTCGGTCCTTGCCTTGAAAGTTGCTCGCGTCTCTAGTTTCAATGGGAGCTCAATCGACATTGTTTCAAGTACCAAATGTTATGTCAACCCTCAAATTTTAGAAACTAATACACTTCATAGCTGGGTAGATTCTCGATGACTACTACCTTCCGATGCCCTCTATCACAAGCCAATTTATGGGCCCTCCAAAATCTTGACCTCTATAACAATGATTTCGAGGTACTACATATGGGGAACACTGAGAGAAATGAATGGGCCATAGTTACGCATTTGCGCAAAAGCACAAATATCAGCATGGACAACTTTTTTTACAAGGCATGTCCTCTTCAAAAAGGTGACAAACAATGTAGGAAAAAGGTGAGAGAGAATGGTAATGGTTCATGGTTCTGTTCGAGTTGTAACATACAAGTTCAAAACTATGATTATAGATATGCACTCAGGATCGATCTAAAGGACCTAAAAGGAGAACTTCAATCGATTCACGCTTTTGATGAGACAACCGAGTTAATCATGAGTGTTGCGAGCCAACGACCTCCATATATTGTCTATAGATGAAGATGCAACTAGTGAAATTATAAGTAATGTCATCGGCAAACGAATACTGCTTCACACTTTCACTAAAAAAAGAGACATATTGTGGAAACAACATATTGAAATGTGTCATCCTCAATTCAAAGAAAGCGAAAATAGTGCAACTCCTCCATAACCTTTACGCAAGGATTTCCAACCCACCCATCCCTTCAAACATTACACCCTCACCCATCCCATTCTATACTTTGAACTATCTCCGTTACGTTTCTTATTTCATATCTATGTCTCACTTTTTTCATGTTTCAAAAGAAAAATTTGTTGTATTTAATTATACACCGATATGCTAGTGTCTCCTACTACAATGTGGATTGTAAGTACTTTTAAATAAATAAATAAATAATACATGCATTTTTTTAGGTAAGTATATGCATCCTTGTGTACTATGTGAATGCACTGTATGTTTCTATATATCTAATACTCTTTTCCTTAAGAAAAAGTGCAGTTTTTCGATACTCAAATTGTTACCTCTTATGTGTATTTCCCATTGGAACTCCACATGCATTACAATTGTAATTAGTTTTATATTTTGACTTATTTCTACATTTGTATGTCATCAAACAATGTATCGTTCCTTGCTAACCCGCATGATCTTTATCCAATAGGTGGTACTCCATAATCCTGTGACTTCACAATCATGTCGACTCCTACAAAACGAGCCCAACGAAGAGAGAACTACGCAAAAAATAAAGTACACATAACTACTGAGCAACGATGTCATAAATTAGAGCATAGAACAACGAAAATATCTAATATCTTTCAACTTACAACGACCAACAACCTACGATTCCCTGACATTCCAATCTTGCCATCAAATACAACTACTAAAGAATTACCAACCAACATTCCGCATGTAACTTCCATGGAAACAAACTTTCATGAGCATACCAATTCCTTCCGTATGAACCCATCTTTACTAACAACTGCCACTTTTCCCCAAATATCTGGGATGCCACATGAAACTATCTCAAGTACCAACCT
Organism: Taxus wallichiana var. yunnanensis; assembly: GCA_018340775.1. Taxonomy (NCBI): domain Eukaryota; kingdom Viridiplantae; phylum Streptophyta; class Pinopsida; order Cupressales; family Taxaceae; genus Taxus; species Taxus wallichiana. The sequence goes on from CM031243.1 coordinate 713,938,527, forward strand.
TTCTTCAGTTCCTCGCACATATACAACTAGTTTCTCCTCTCCTTCTAACTTCTTTCCACCTTGCAATCCACAAATGACTCAAACAGAACAACCCACCCCTTCCAATACATAGAGATTTCCCATATTCCCACCCTCGTCGCTAACTATTGAAGCCCAACATCGGTTTCGTGAAAAGAATAGATTTTTTGGCGAACATCCAAACTTGTTCAATCTGTTTGGAAAATTACCTTGGAATTAAAACAATTTCCTTTGAAGGCTTTCCCTCCGAATGATGTAAAAGTGAAAAACAAGGCCACCTCTTCTCTTCATGGAATAACATGGACCCTAAAAACAACCTACCGTTCTTTCATCTTTAACCCAAATTGAGGAGATGCTTATCGCACGAGTTAATCCATTCATGCAAGTCACCCAAGTACGTGGCGGGCAATACAAATACTCAAGACACACCATAAGTTTCCCACAAAACATTACTTCAATAGAAAAGACCCTACCCCACCACCTTGGAGATTTGGACATAGTTCTCATACAAAGGGAAGGATCTAATTTAAAAAATTATGATTTCTACATCAGTAGATCTCGTGTTTGTGCAGCCTTGCAATATAAAATCCAACACGATCCCTATTACAAAGATGTCTTAATCGACGATGATGCCCTTTCCTCACTACCATCAAAGTTGTCAAATGTTTCCTCCTCTCTTAACATAGCCATAGTGGAATTGCCCCAAATGCAAAGTGCCTCTATAGTTCATGGTATTGATGTTCCCACTGAATTTGATGAAACATATGAACACTCATCATCTTTCATGCCAACACCTCACAATACAGGAACAAGAAGAAAAGGAAATCGAACAGTTCTTGCTCAACCACAATGGTAACAATCCATTTACAATGTCATGGCTAGAGCTTAGGCTTTCGCCAATAAATGAATACAATACGGAAGGCATGTTCTCAATGGCTTTCCCAACTTTATTTCCGACAGGAAAAGAAATGTGGCAACAACCTCGCATTAAATAAGTTCCAATGCATGAATACACCCTTCATTTGATGTGTTACCATGATGGGTGCTTTGGTTCCCACCCAAGATTTTGTTACTTCCTTCTAAACCTCATAATACGACACAGGCTTTCACCCACACGGCAGCTTTTATGAAACAAAACGCGTCGAATCTAAATCCCTCTGACAATTAGAGAGCTACGAAGACAACTACTGGAATGCCCCAAAGACAACCTCTCAGAAACTTAATGCGTTTTGGATCGAGCCTTCGAGGGACACGTTCATTCTGGGCAAAAAGTAGAAGCAAGCTTTCAGATATGGTGGAACAATTGGGGACACCAACCTTATTCTTCACTCTAAGTGTTGTAGACACTAAATGGCCAAATCTCCACAATATTATGCCTGGTGAATGCCCAACAAATCCTTGAACCACACAACGTTGGAGAACACTTAACATTGTCTCTAACCCTCATTGAGTATCAACATACATGCATCACAGATTCACAATATTTCACGAAGAAATATTGCAAAAGGAACTTGGAGCAGTAGACTTTTGGTACAAGTAATCAAATCTACTTATTTCAAAAAAATTCCAAACTACATATCTAATATTTATGTTCCCTCGTCTCGCAGTATGAATGGCAACATAGAGGCTCCGCACATGTCCACGGTTTATTGTGGCTCAAGAATGTGCCAAAAGTTGACAAAATGGACTGGGAGGATACAACAGTTATTGAGGTGACAAAACAATACTTTGATAAGTTTGTGTTTGCCTGAACCCCCTCTCCCGGCTTGCAACCGCTTGGATTTTGTTCACAAGTCACTCCTATGACCCTTGCTTGCTAAATACAACACAAATTCTATCCTCCTCCCCGCATGTAGACCTTGAAGAACTTGCTTAATCGAGTTCAACACCACACTAAATGTTCAAAACAGACATGCCTGCATAGAAAGCAATCACAACTACAAAGTCTAAGGTACAACACCCCTCGGCCACGTAACCTACTTCTTCCTCGCACATCAAAGTGATGGAAAAATTAAGTATGTACCTTCCGTAAATGATGACAGTTCAACATCCATAATCGAACTATGATATACATATGGAGAGAAAATGTCGATCACAACCAAGACTCGTGTCTGAGAAAGTCTTGACATGTTGGGGAAATGAGATTTCGACATACACAATAATTGGAGCATACATGACGTTCCCCATGATTTGAAAATAATTGTTTCATCATTCATCAAGAGAGAGAGAGAGAGGCAGAGGCAGACACAACTAACAACAAAGATACAGACCACACCACCATCTACCACACTTCCTTTGTCTCCGAACAACGATAGCTCTTGATACCATACTACACCATTCAAAGAAACAAAACCCTTCTACCTCCACTAAGATTGATAATTCAAGGAACAGATGGCACAGAAAATCATTTCTGATAAATAAAATCCAGAATTCATTCACAACATCAACCACATCTCCCTCACCTCTACTTGTGCTCGCCCCTACCGGTGTTTCAACATTCAACATCTCCGCATCCACAATCCACGCAAATGTGCGTATTCCAATCAAAGAACCGAAACCCTCAAGGTAGTGCATTATCATCTTTTCAAGAGTCGCTAAAACATATAAAATATGTTCTTATTGATGAAATGAGTTTCATCGGGCCAAAGTTACTAAGCAAAATTGACAGTAGGCTCTGTGAAGCTTTCCCACACTTAAGAACATCTGAATTTGGGAACAGATCAATCATCCTCCTCGGTGACCTCGGCCAATTACCACCAATTTTGGACATTCCTCTTTATGCAAGTAATTCATACGAGCAACCCTTTGGAAGGGATTTCAGTCTTCCATTATATTGCAAACAATATTTCAAAGAACAAGGAACAAATAATGCACAAGTTTCATTCCGAATTTATCGCTCCACATGTGATATTCAATCCCTCTAATTGAGGATTGGAAACTCTTAATGTCTCACACAGACACACACCTAACTTAACAAGAGCTCAACATTTTAAAGGACACACCACATTGGTTTGCAAAAATGATGTGGTGGACTCCCACAACCTATAGATGTTGAAGGCATTGAACGTTCGATCGCCCAACCATCACTTTGAAAGTAACAAGTGGATCGGACCAGAAATCCGATGATGATCAAATAGAACACAAAGTTATGTTTTGTAAACAACAAAAATCATGCTAATTGCAAATCTATGGGTCGACGCAGCCTCGTGAATGGTGTCACAGAACAATCACTGACATTGTATATGACGCATCAATGCAACCACCAACATTACCTTTATTTGTTGTTGTCAAATTTGATAGATACAATGGCCCATGTTGGGATCCCTCCAACCCATTACATATTCCCATACCCCCTATTTCGAGAGGGAATCGAAGACAATTGCCGATTAAAATGGCCTAGGGATTAACTATCCACAAGTCGCAAGGACTTACTTTGCACAGAGCAACCATCGACATTGGAACCACTGAAAGGCAGGGTCTAACATTCACAACTTTCTCCAGAGTTCCCTCGCTTGCAAATCTATGCATTTCACCTGCTTTTTCATTTGAGAGATACTCAAATATAGCGCACGATTATCACTCAACTCATCGTAAATACTACCCTCTACTTTGATAGCACCTCCACTACTACTATACTCAACACTTCTTGTATCCAAAGCGACATTGTTGCTCAAGGGGTATCAAATGTAATCATGTTTATTGAAACTAAAAATGCCCACTAAAGGCTACCATTCATGATATAAAAATTGTAAATGTATACATGTCTCATTATGTGCACGCAGATCTACATGTATTTGATGTTTTGAACCTTTCAATTTAATGTTTCCATTGTACAATAAAGGTTTTTTCAACAAAACACCAACCGAACAACCTATGCACAACTAACACAATTAACCCAAATTAAATACATACAACATCAACAATAAAATTAATTAACTATCAAAAATGGTATCAAATGTATTCATGTACGAATTTATAACAAGTTTGAAATGTAGAAACAACCTTAAAATTAAGTGGATCAACTATATTTCTAAATTACAAAATCAATCAAACCCCTTATCAACATCAACTACAAAAGTATTAACTATACCTCTAAATCAAATAACATATACCATTCAGCATTCACATTGCAATGAACACATGCAATTGCTAGTTTAATGACCATACTAGATTCTCAGTAAGACTCAACAAAATAACTTTATAACTAGACACATATTGCAACTAAGGGTAAATTAACTATGCACATGGAAGGCTATTAACTAAAACAATACACACATATACTTGAAAAAACTAAATATGAATCCTCACACAATTTATTGAACCATCGTGGAAGCTTGCGGTGGTGGCGGTCACACCGTGAGACTTGCCAATATTTGAATGGCAACGTGGGCTGTTGGAGGCCTGTTTTTTTCTCTTAAAAGATAGGCTCCCTTCTGGTTGAAAACGCTTTCCATAGAAACGTTGAGGTATGCAGCAAGTTGTAGAAGACGTGATCCTTGACAGATTCATCCACTTATCAGAGCATATTAAGCACTTGGACGACCTTTGCAGATCAATAAAATAATGATGTTTCTTTGCACAGAGACGTGAGATGTTTCTTGGCAATCAATAATGACTTGTCTTTGCAAGTTTCCAAAAAAATCTACAAACCGAGATATCGACAATTTGAAACTTCCACTTGTAATGAGCATGGATTTTGTAAATAACAAATCAAACTTTTTATTTTGAGATCTGCGGGTTATTTGTGAACCTTGAGATCGAAAAAATAAGAGCTATCGACTAGAAAGTTTTCTAATGTAAATACCTCGGCTTTGCAATATTGAAGTGGACTGCATGCACATATTCAGCTACCTCTGCGCAGAAATATGGAAGACGTTATGAAAATATTCAAGACAACAGCAATCTGATTGAAACACGTCTCTCTTAATGACCCAGTTATAGAGCATTAAGATCTCTCTATTATCTGATCAGATCTTTCTAATGCACGTGTGTGCAAGGAAATGCTTGGAGCTGTGATGCGCAAATATATAAAATCACGGTGTAACATTTACAATGCAATTTATGCAGGTGTACACCCTGTATATCCAATAATCTATTTTAAACTGCGCTCTAAACAAAAAAATTACATCGCCAATATGTCAGGCATGCAGAAATAGTGGCCGAATATTTAGGGATTTTCTAGTTAGTATTTAGGGAATTCTGTTTTGTATTAAACGGCAGATTAGATTATATGTGTACATGTTGTTAATGGTGTTTATGTGTAGGTTGAAGAGTAGAGATAGGGTACTTTGAGTTTGAGTTTGAAGGGTACTTTGAGTTTGAGTTTGAATAAGACTATGTTTACTGTTATTTTAGAAATATTGTATTCTATGATTTAGCATAGTAGAATAAGAAATAAACCAAAACAGTATTTGCATTTCTGTGTTCTATTTAAGAATCCTAATAATTTTCATGGTATCAGAGTAGTGTTGGTGAAGTGTTGTTGCAGAGAAGTATCAGAAGTTTAAGACAAAGAGATGGCCACATTTGTTGCAGGAGATCCTCACAGGATGGTAAAACAATTTGATGGCGTTGGATTTAATCTTTGGAAGCTCAGAATGAAGATGTTGCTATTGAACAAGGATCTACTCCATGTAGTTGAAGAGACTGAGACTAAACCCACCCAAGATGCAGATATGATCAGTGAGTGGGAGTCAAAGGAAGGTAGGGCTCGTTCTTGTATACTTTTAAGTTTGAGTGATAATGTGCTTTTACATGTAAGTGAGGCAAAATCAACAATAGAAGTTTGGAAATCAATTAATCAAGTTATATGAATCAAATGATGTTAGCACAAGATTATATCTTAGAAGAAGATTTTTTCATTTAAAGATGCAAGAAACACAAAAATATAATATTTCACAAATCAGTTTAAATCTCTCAAAAATCAATTGGCAACGTGTGGATCAGTGATTGCAGAAGAAAATGTTATTATGTTGTTATGTCACTTCTTGGGATTTTGCCAGAATCCTATTTTGGACTGGTAGTAGCACTAAGCACCCAAGCTAATTTGGATTTGACAAAAGTAATAGCAACACTACTTCAAGAAGAAATCAGAAGGAAGGATGGGGGCCTAAATGATGAGAATCCTGATTGTTTTCAAAGCGGGATATAAGGGCAAAGCAAAAAGAAGAGTGACAACAAATCTCATCCCTCCCATTCCAATGTCTCAAAGAATGGTAAAGACACAAAGGAGGAGAAAAATAAGGGAAATTTCTTTCATTGTGGGGCTCCTGGGCATTTTAAGAAACAATGTCGAAAGTGGTTAGCATGGGTAGAAGAGGTAAAGAAAAGGAAGGTTGCTGAAGCTAACATGACCTCAAGCAATGACCAAGAAAATTTGTTTTCGGTTGTCACAACCCCAAGTTTTGATGTTTCAAATTGTTGGTATTTAGATTCAGGAGCAACTCAACATATGACACCTGAGAGAGGTTGGTTTATGGCATATAAAGAAGCACCCAAAAGTAAGACTGTCAATCTTGGAGATGATAGCAAATGTGAGATGATGGGAATTGGAGATATCCCATTGCAAATGTCGGATGGTGGATATAAGAAAATCCAAAATGTATGGTATTTACCTGCTCTAGTAAAAAGTCTTTTATCAAAGCAAGATTACCGATGTTGGGATAATTACACAATTTGACAACAAGGAATGTGTCCAAAAGGATATTGAAGGAGTAATTGTTGCTAAGGTGTTGAGTTGTGGAGCTTAATTACTTCATATTAGCATGCAATATGAAACTTGCAGAAAACATAGTAACCGACATTGGTTAAGGAGGGACCGGCATCGGTCGTAAGGAGGAACTGCATTGGTTAGGGCTAAGCGCCGGCTACATGTGTGTGAGTATTTTATTTAACTCACGGGAATTAGATATAAATTGAGTATTAAAACAAATCTATTGATTGTAATTTCATGGCTAAGTGCCCTAAGTTTATATGTGACTATATAAGCATGAAAGCTAGGGTTTAGAAGTAAGAATTGAATGAGTTGATGATTATTGTGAGAGAGAGAATTCTTGGAGAAGAAGCAAAAGCTTGAGAGAAAGAGAGTAATGTACATCTGAGAGGTGTGGAAGATTATAAATCTTCATTGTATATCTTCAAAGCTTTGAATAATAGATTGGCTTATTTCTTGGTGGATGTAGCCCACACTAGGTGAACCAAGTTAAATCTAGTGTTGATTTATATCTCTTGTTTTGTATATTTCTTCTGGTAGAATATCCATTTTTATTGCATGTATGCTTAGATATGATATAATTATATGTGCAACCTTGTGCTAACCCTAACATAAGGGGATCAAAGATGGTAATCTATACAAGTTATGTGCAAACATTACGATGTGGTGTTAACAACAAAAAATAATGAAATATCAGATTTAGTTCTTTGGCATCATAGATTCGAACATGCAAATACTCACTCGCTTTGAATATTAAAATTAGAGCAACTTGTGGAAGATTTTAATTTACAAGAGTGTGTGAAGGTTGTTGTTTAGAAAGCAACATAGATTCCCCTTCCCAAAGAAAGGAGCAATGCAAGCTAAGGAGAAAATGGAACTTGTACATTCAAATATTTGTGGTGCAATCAAAACACTGACACACAAAGGGGCAACGTATTTTATTACCTTTATTGAGGATTTCTCAAGAATGACCTTTGTTTATTTTCTCAAAAATAAATCACATGCATTAGAAATGTTTAAGATTTTTAAATCATTTGGTGAGAAGCAATCAGAAAACTTTGAAACGCCTTAGATGTGATAATGGGGGTGAATAGATCTCAAATGATTTCAATAATTATCGTGCAAAAGAAGGTATCAAACTTGAGTACATTGTTCCTCATTCACCGCAAATGAATGGTGTCACTGAAAGAAGGAATACGACTCTTGTTGAAAGTGTTAGATGCATGCTTAAGAGTAGTGAGTTATCTAATGTCTTTTGGGGTGAAGCAGTCTCAGGTAAGATATATACAAAACAGGTTGCCAACTACTGTTTTGCATAAGAAGACAGCTTATGAGGCATGGAGCCAAGTGTCAATGATTTAAGATTTTTTGGTTGCATAGCATATGCACATATACTAGATGAAGAAAGAAAGAAGCTAGATGACAAAAGAAAGAAGTGTATAATGGTTAGATATAGTTTGAATTCAAAGGGATATCGAATTTATGATCCTATAAAACATGAGATTCTAATCAAAAGAGATGTCATTTTTTACGAGAATTCGGTTCTACACAAATCAACAGAGCTGAAAATGTTAAAGATTCATAAATAAGGTTTTATGATTATGGATCTCGATAAAGAATATGAGTATGAGGCTTCTACACCAAGAAGAACAATACAACTTGCAGGCACAACACGTAGGAAATGTGTTAGGAGAATCAGAAGATCAACAATAAAGCCTAAAAAGGCATTGGAACCTTATGCACTTAATGTATAGGTTGATGAACCACTCAAGTGTTCAAGAAGCACTTCAAAGTATTTCAGGAAATTGGTGGCAAGCAATGGATGCTAAATATGAATCGCTCATAAAAAATCGACTTGGAAACTCACAATTCTTCCAACTAGAGAGTGGTTGGAAGTGCAAGTGGTTATTCAAACAAAAGTACAAGTCTCGATGGGTCGATAGACCGCTACAAGGCTCGCTTTGGTGGCAAAAGGTTACACAAATTGCAGTTTGGATTATCATGACACTTTTTCCCCTCGTAGTCAAGATAACATCCATCGGTTAGCATGAACCTTGGATCTTCATGTACATCAAGATATAAAAAACTGCATTTTTAAATGGATTCTTAAAGGAATAAATTTACATGGAACAACCGTAAGGCTACATACAAGAAGGAAAGGAGTGGTTAGTATGCAGCTTGAGCAAACAGTCTTGAGCATGGTATGAGCGTATTGATGGGTTTCTCCAAAATGAAGGATATGTAAGTTGCAATGTTGATTCAAATGTCTACATAAAGCATATTGGTGAGTCTCTAGTCATTTTAGCTTATATGTTGATGGCACCATCATTATGAGTAATGATTTTAAGATGTTAGGCTTGTTCAAGTCTCAATTAGGCTGAATTTGAGATGATTGATCATGGTGAGATTCATTATTGCTTGGGCATTCAAATTTTAAGAGATGTGAGAAGAGGAAAATCCATTTTAGTCAAAGTACATTAGGAACATTCTCAAGAAATTCGAGATGGAGAATTACAAGCCGATAAGTACTCCAATGGAAGTAGGAAATAAACTTTCACCGGACATGTGTCCCAAAACACAAGAAGAAGAAAGCTATATGAGTATGGCTCCATATCAAAATGTTGTTGGGAGCCTAATGTATGCAATGGTTTCTAGTAGACCCAATTGCACCCGTTGTAAGCATTTGAGCCATATTCTAGCAATCCTGACCACTTTTTCCCTTCAAGAATAGCTAAACATGGAATAAGATTCAAAGGGGGAGTTCCATTTGCAACTTACAAGGTATTGTGATGTAGATTGGGCAAGAGACGTTGATAGTAAGAGATCAACTTTAGGGTTTTGTTTATCCTTAATCATGTAAGAAACAAGAAATCAAGCTTTCTCTCTAGATATATAAATATTGAGCTCAAAAGAATTGATTTGGTTTTAAATTGTCGCAGGACGCGAGGTTACTCGACTCCAACCGACAATATTAAAGTGTGACGACAAAGTTGCAAATGACAAAGAATTCATGGGAAGTTAAACATATAGGGATACAATACCATTTCATATGTGAACAAATTGAGAACAACACTATCAAAATGGAGTAGGAAAAATGATTGTGGCGTATGCATTGACAAAGGCATTACCTTAAATAAGTTTAAGTTTTGCAAAGAAGGATTCAATGTGATACAACCTGGTTGACAAATATTTGGCTAAGAGTGTCATGCGTAAATATAGCCGAATATTTAGGGATTATGTAGTTAGCATTTTGGGAATTTTGTTTTGTATTAGACATCACATTAGATTATATGGATACATGTTGTTAATGTTGTCTATGTGTAGGTTGAAGAGTAGAGATAGGGTACTTTAAGTTTGAGTTCGAATAAGACGTTGTTTATTGTTATTTTAAAATATTGTCTAATTTAGCAAAGTAGAATAAGAAATAAACCAAAACATATTTTTTGTGTTCTATTTAAGAGTGCTAATAATTTTCACAATATACCGGCATTCTCGCAAAAATAGAATCCCCTCTCTATTTTAGATTTCCAGCTTATATGTTGATGGCACCATCATTATGAGTAATGATTTTAAGATGTTACATATATAAGAAAAATGCACTTGTTCAAGTCTCTAATTTAGTGAGTTGTTTAAAATTTGAGACACTTAATGATTGATCAACATGACTTAATAAATCACTCATAAATTATTGGAGCACTAATAGATATTCTTAACATTTTGTAACAAATCTAGCCTTAGTAATCACTAGGGATAATATTATTCAAGTTTTCTCTTGGTGTTTAAATTTCCAAGGACTTCCCAATAAGACATGAAAGGTGACCATTGGTAAGAAATCACATAGAACCTTGTCCATGAACCAACCAATCTTCCTTTCTACTTCACATTGTTCCTACACAACACATACTGCGTCCTTCCACCAACCATGTCACCATGTAAGGAATTGGTTGTGGTTTTTGTTTCAATTCCATCTTCTATACCCTTTCTATGAACACAAAATTGTGTGTACTTCCATTGTCCACACTATTGTGCAACATCTTCCACAGTCTAATATCTTGATCTAAAAACATATCTCCTCTCCTACCACAAATTTGTTTTCTTTCTATAAAACTTGAGACTATTCTCTTTTGCAAGTAGTGCTTCTCCTTCCTCGGATCCATTATGTAATGTTGTGGTACTTTTTCTTCATCTTCAGCGTGTGTAACATGTGTATCGGCATCCTTCTATCATGTTTGTGTGTATGAGGACATTCAAATCATGAAGTCCAACCTCTCCACAACAAAAACATGTACCACTTAATCTTGCACCACGACATTTACCTCTTGTGTAAATGGTTCTTCCTCTCATTATATTATTCATGTGCAAAGAAATGTGTTTGCTTCACCTTCTTTCTCACGCGTCATTATTCTCTACCACCACCGACCTTGCTTTTGTATTAATCACATTTCTTCTATGTGCCAAAATTTCTTTTGCTCTCAAGGCATATTGGTACGCCTCCGCTATTGTCATCATCCATAATATTAAATCTCATCTTAAATCGCCCATCGTGGTTTGTTTATGTACCATGTTAGCTTCTCTTGATCCATTTTATTTTCACTGGCAAAATTGTAATCTCATAGAGCTCCTCCATGTATTCCTTCACACTAAAATCGTTTTGTATAATTTTTGCAATATTTTAACAAATCTAGTTAGTAATCACTAGGGATAATTTTTCTTTTAACCATTTGCTCCCATTGAGTAATCTTGTCTTTACCAATTGTATTGTGCTCCAATTGAACTTCTTTCCACCATAATGTAAGATGGCCTCTTAGCTTGGTTGACATAATCTTCACTTTTGTGCTCTTTCACCATTTCATCAAATTAAAAATATTCTTCCATCTCAATTAACTAATCAATCAAATCCTCTACATTCAATTTCCCTAGAAAATAATGAACCTCCATGCACCTCTTCCAATCTTGGTGTTGACATGGGATTTTGGTGGTCGCCTAAAAAGCCACATGACCGAAACATGCAAAGTCATTAGATGAACCACAAGAATTCTCATTTGTGTAGAAATATTGCTTAGAGATCATGAGGACACGTGGTGTGCAAAATCCAAAATGTTGTGCAATCGACATTTGGGGAATGTGTACCAAAGCAAAGAGCCGCTTGAGCCAAGGAAGGTTCTATAAATGGAATCACAAGAATATTCATCAAAATATTGGAGATTCCTAAAACATCCTATAAAAAGGGAGAACCCGAGGACGAGAGTTGATTCTGAGAACAATTGTTTGAGAATTGTGTAACATGCATGTGTTCCATGTGTGTGATTGTAAAGATTTTTCAAAGAACATTGTAATGTGATAAGTTGTGCATGGTTTCCAAGCATATTTCATTGTAATTGTTGATTCTTTTGAGTATATAAGGAGAATCAAGGATTTTGCATGAGTTATTCATATTGTGATGCCTTTATGAGATTTTGTGTTTGATTGATGAATGCGTAGCTTAATTTGTGCATTTTGATCATGTTGAGGGTCAATGTTTGGTAGACTTTTAGTGTGTTTATCAAGGTTATGCACATGGCTGCTTCACATAGGACACTCTACAAATTCAAAGTCATTGTGTTTGCTTTATTGCAGCTCAAGGATGACCTTCAAACACAAACTTGATTGAAAGTACCAACACATGTGAGGTCATGTTCTTTAGCACAAAACTCTAAAGTTCCATACTTTAGGCTAGCATTTTTGATCCATTGTCAAGACAATTGTGCCATGAGCAACCAAGTGCATGGCCTATGGAATGGTTAAACAAATCACACAAGAACAAACTAAGGCGTAGTTTCATAGCAATGCCTTTGAATTTACTATGAGAACAAAGGTCGTGACAATCACAAACCTATGACATGGCTAGATGATGAACTTTACAATGAATGGCACAAAGTCTTCTTCGTGGAGTTTCCTCAACACCATTACACATGGATCATTGCTAGACTTAAAAAGTTCAGGGAGACCAAATTCTAATGTTGGACAAATGCAAGACTTAATTAGTTATGGGACGCCGATAAAGAGCAACTAGATTTAGGCCATCTGTTACAAAAGACAATATATTTGTGAAAATGTAAGTTTCGTTAATCAATGCATAATCATTTGATAAACAACACTATGTAAGAAATATATATGCTAACAAGTCAAAATCAATGTATAACAACATTTTTCAAATACACATTTTATGTATATAATAAACAAAATTATTATTTTCGTACATCTATTTTTTTAAAAGATTGTTTTCACTTGTTTAAACATTAATAAACAAATATAGATTACGCCCAAAATATTTAAGTTGGCTCAATAAAACATTATAAAGTTATAAAGAACTCTCAAGGCTAGTTTGAGCTTATATCTATATTAAAAGGTTATAAAGAAAAAAAAAGATGCAAGTTAGCTTGATAAAGTTGTAAAGAAATCCCAAAAATGCAAGCTAGCTTAAAAGATGTAACAATGTTAAAAAATCAAAAGATGCAAATTTGATTTTTGAGATCTGATAAAGGTTACCTAGGAAACCTAAAAGATGCCAATTAGCTTAGTGTGAGATAAGACAAGGTCATCATCAAGACCCAAAGGATGCAACTTAGTATAACGAGATATGACGAGGTTATTACTAAAACACAAAAGAAGGTAGAAAAAGGGCTCTAATTCCCAAAAAAACAAAAATCTATGATCTTAATATTAATCATAAATGACCATACTAAGAGTACAAATTGGAAATGCCGTGCTCTCCATCCAATATCACGCATGTGTTGTCACATCCATTGGGAATAAGATGGAAGACATTTGGACCCGCCTTATAGTAAGAATGTAGTGTAGATGCCAAATTCGCCCAAGCTAGATACACTTGGATATATAACCAAAAAAGTCTAAACTACAAAGGGGCACATCCTATTGGCAAAAGAAACGAGTTGATACAGGCTAAAATAAGCCACATTGTAAAATTAGGAATATAGCTCTCCAAATTTTAGAAATTGGAATTAAACTAACAAGAAAACATGGGTATATGGCTAAGAATTCTGAAATGACAACCTCCAAATACCAATGAACAAGAGTTAGTATTAAATTATTCTAAGCACAATTTTGACAACTAAAAACGATATAAATGTAGTAATATAACTGTCCACAATGTAGAAATAGGAATTAAACTATATGTATAAACCACCAAACATGGGGAATATGGCACTGAAGACCTCTAGATACCCAATGAACACACGGAATGAAATCATGTTCAATTATTCAAAGCAAGATGACAATTAAAACCATACAAATGCGGTCAAATGGAATGAGCTCGAGGTAAAAATTTTGCAGTTTTAGGTTCAAATCACAGGTGACATGATAGTGTTGAAATTGGTTAAAATACCACATCCAACTTTGCAAAGTACAGCATAGGGACTTGATAAGGCAGTGATGTCCAAGTGTATAGAGGACATTTATCATTGCCATGGAAATGCCTTACAAACAAGATAACTAATAAAAACCACATTTTGAACAAGACTTGACCATAATTTGCAAAAAAAAATAATCCTCAACTCTACTTCAACATTTTTCATGACAGTTTACACAGTGGGAAGCCCTCCAAAAGTTCCCGACAATAAAACAATCACCCCTTGATTAAGATATTGTAGAATTTGTTATGATTATTCTCTTCATACTTCATGTAGTGTCGTAACAAAATCTTTTATCTGGTTGTCTTGGCCTTGAAAACAGTTTCAATCATTGTTTGATCAAACATGACCCACATCAATGGGAAAATTGTACTTATCTTTAGAAATAATAATGTAAATCAAACAAAAATATTTTATCAAACGCTAAAATGTTGTATATAAGCTGAAATACCCTGAAACAGTTTCAATCAAAAAAATTATCAAATTTAGAACATCAATGGGAAAATATGTATCTAAGTTTAAATATAGTCGTACAAAGTAGGATTGATAGTTGATCAAACATACATTCAAAACAAGATTCTGAAATATTCCCAACACAAACATTATGAAGTTTCAGCACCATGTTTTTGGTTTCATATCACATGTTTATTCAAACCTTATGACACGGCTATCTCTAAATACAAAAAAGAAAAAAAAACTAAACAAAATAAGCAAAATAATGCAACTCTGAATCCTACTGCACATGAAAAGACCCCCATAAATTTGAACAGAAAGCTTTGTTTCTTTGATTTGAACAGATGAATTTCTAAACAAAGTAATTTGGAGCAAAAACGTAACCTTGGATCCAATTGAATATTAGCGAAAAAGATTGGCCAAAACTTTTCAAAATAGTTTCGTTACATTGCTGGTACATACATCTCTCTGATTTCCAACTTACCAAAACATTTCTAACATTAGCTTGGCATCTAATCTAAAAATGGGTAGCATGAGCTAATTCTTGTATAACTTCTACAGTATTCTCCAGCAGGCATATGATATGAATATCTAATATTAGATTTAATTTTCAGGTATGGAATCTGGACATGATCCAATCACCTGACCAGAAATCTGGAAAAGGACTATATGATTTTTTTCCATCATTGATGTACATTCGGATAAATACTGGCAATGCTTGTTTAATGATAAATGCTTGGAGCTTTAAACGATCCCATGGACTCAGCTATGCACCTGTAACAAAATTAACAAGCTTAGATGACATTTCTCACACTACCACATGTAATGCATAGTTAAAACTTCAAATATAGTGATTCACCTGCAGGCCTGGGTTTCCACATCCAATCCTGTGGTGCAGACAAGCTCTGCTGCCAATGGAAACAGGATGAAACTTCAGCTTAAGTTCAATATCAAGTTTCTCAAACAAGCATGGAAAATAACAATTAAATTTGTATTTTGACAATCATCCATAGCAGACTCTGGACCCGTAGAGGAATCACAACTCCTTACCATAGGTGCAGACTAGATTGTGATGTACAGATTAGAAATATACAAACCTGTTGCATATATTGATGTGGTGCATTGCCAATATCACTTGAGGCCGGTAAATGTCCATAATTGAGACTCTACATAAAGGAGACATTCAGTTGTACAAAGTTTAGAGCAGGTAAATCGAAAAAGCAAGCAAAACAAAAAGGTTATATAAGACGAGATAAACCAGAGAAATTATCCTAGATTTTAAACTTCTATCGAAGAGTTAAATTTCTTGAATAATATTGGCTGTTCATGTACAGGATCTGTGACATGCATATAGTAAGATTCATAATTATCACTGCACACCATAAGAATGTACTGAGGCCAGAAAATAGTGATTATAAGCAAAAATTATTATCTTACCTGATATTAAAAGTTGAAAACTGTAAACCACCGTCTTAAATGGAAAATTTCAGGCTTAATAGGTATTTCAGGCTTTCAGTGTACAACTTTTTGACAAAATGCTTCTGGCATCATCTTGTGTGATACTAATTTACTCAGCCTTTTGAGTCATCCTTCTATACCAATCTTGCATAATATTGGTCAATTGTATACAGGATAAGTGGCATGCATATAACTAGTACAGATATCTTGATTCTTAAATACACCACCAGCGGAGATCAATCTTGTAGGTGCCTACCTTGGTTTTTTCACATATCACGTTGATTAACAAAAATTTAAAACTGAATGATGAGAGATGGCTGCAATCTCATTGTAACACTGTGTCGGGATTGAAACACTCTTTCCGAAAAAAAGGCTGCAAACTTCACCTAACACTAAAAATATTGCTATCCTTTGGTCATCATCTCTAAACACGAAAAGAAACTGCCCTACAATGGTCAAAAGGATGTCAAATTTAAGGTGATTATAAGAATAATACTAATAGTGATTGTAGTGAGGAAAGAACATAGTGATTTTAAAAATAGTTTATCTTACTTGATACATATCATGGTTTTAAAATCAGAAAACGAGTACTTGCCCCTTGGCTGTGAAACTACAACTCAGCACAGAACTCTAGAGCCAATATATGTCCAAAACTCACGAGTTTTAACTGAAAACTCAGGAAAAAAATGGCAAACACTCGACAAAAATCAGTGAAACACAGCAAAACTCAGAATTGTACTCTTTTTGGTCTAAAGTTAATGCAAAATATACTTATGCGTCTCTACATTTATTTCTCATGTCATTTGACAGTGTTTTACGTGTTATTTAAGTTTTTTTTTTAAGCGATAAAGTTATGTGTCCTCTACATTCATAAAATAAAGTACCGATAAAATTGCCAAGTCCCATGTCCAAGTCAAAATTTTGGTCTGCCAAATAATTGCCGAGTCAGTGAGTGCATATATATAGTTGCGCACACGCACACACCCACACGAACAAGCACACGCACACACACACACTGAGATATATATATATATTCTTGGTAATCATGTGCATTGTTTGCAAGTGTGACTGGTTCGGATTGCTTCAATCAGTATCAAATCATTTGGTTTTGAATTTAAAAAGACAACAAAATAAGCCACTTTCAAGCTATAATAACCCTCGATATTTTACTGCCCCAAAATTTGGGACAAATTTGGTCGGCTTCAACCAGTATCAAAACATTCAATCTTTTGGATTGAAAAGAACACACAAAAAACTCTAATTCTCACATGCACAACTCTGATTACATCATCTTTCATGTCTGTCTGTTTGGCACAGCCTACTCTGTTCTTTAAGATTCTGCAATCCACATCAATGTATCCTTTGTCCATCATATTGATGGCTCACAGACCTGTCGCTTTCTTTTTATCCTCAAATGCAATTGTGACACGTCAATGCTAATACAAGGTGGCACCTTAACTGCATAGTTAATGCAAAATACACAAGGCCCACTCTTACCATCGGAGATCTGTGATCTTATTCCCTGTTTTTGTTTATCTATATATTTCTCCTTTCAAAATTTATTAACATGTCTTTTTCCAACATGCTAACAGTCGTCCATACAGCATTGGCAAAAACTATTCTGTCCATCCTGGTTAATCTGCATTATACTAGCTTTTCCAGCATTCAAATTTCCACCTGTTAGCTATCCAATGTTGGCACAATGTGTTCCTTTAATCCTAGTTCAAAATCATTAGCCTGTTTGATATCATGTGCCCATTACTAGTATCCCTTGTTTTCATTTGTTACCTTCATTAAATCAATTTTCCACTAATTATATAAAATGCCGTTAAAAGAACTACTACACAAGATAATCAGAGACTGCAAGCAACAGAGTATATTTAAACCTAAGGACATGACTCAAGCCATGGACTAATGTCTCCTCATCCATATTTCCAGAACACATGCCTCAGTTTCACCTCCTTACACTTACCTCACTATTACACAAAATGGACTAACGATCCATATAAATGACAACCAACAATCAACAAGCAACAACCAAGACAGTGGCCAAATTTTTGCCTTTCCCTATTTGAAACATTTAAGGCGTGGGGAAACATCAACTCCAGCACCATTTCCTTGTTAAGCTAATCTCACAAACTTCATACAATCAATTAACAAAACACTAAAAAGAAGGGACCACTTGAGAGTAGACTATAGAATTAACCAATTTGGTCAGGTGATTTTTAATTTAAAAAAATTAAACAAAATGGAGAAAGTAAAGTATTAACTCAATACCATCACATGGATGTACCACTACAGTAAACAGCTAGTGAATTACAGACATCACATAGATCACATGCCCCAAAATGAATGACACCAAAACCACCCGTATTGTTAGTACCAGGAGGATACTAATTCATCAACCCCAGGACTTGCACCTGAAAACCTGCCTCAGGACTGAAAGCTTTTGGTGTAGGCAAACAACCTTTCTCACATTTGTTATCAATACAGAGAGAATGAGAAACCCACATGCAAACAAGATTGAAAAGGCATCTGAAAGTTTATGCCTAAACAAGAGGTTCAACATTGAATATATTCACTATTTTGTTAGTTATTAACTAAGGCCTTCTATAACGCAATGAGCTTGTTTCGCAGGCATATCAGCAAAAGATGTTCACTATCTTATTAATAATCAAACAAGGCCCTTCTAGAACCAACCAAGTTGTTTCACAGGCATATCAACTAAGAAAAAAATATTTATATTAAAAGATTGCAACATAACTTCAGGATGAGGAAATAATTCAAGGCAAACTATTAGATAAACAAGGAAACAGTGGTGATGGCCCCATTTAATCTTGTCTTCCATTTCCCTTACCAAGTACAACTAATGCTGACACAAGTAAAACTACTCCCAGTTTACAATGACGAGTAAGAATTTCTAAAGCTGGCAACATTCAAGACCAATAATCTCCAAATGGAACAGGTAATCAACTTAGGAGATCCTAAAATACAATGAGATGGCAATTATCAATTCATTGCGTCCATATCATACAAAAATTTGAAAATGTTAATAACTCACTACATCTGTACTATATGCCTCAGACATGAGAACATAAGGGCAAATAGACACCAAACTAAAATCCCAAAATATCAGCTCCATGTAGGTGGTGACAAAATAAAGTTACTCATGAATACATTTTCTTCAAAGAGAAACAATTGACACCATGCACATTATTTGGAGTTGACCAGTTACACTGCTTCCATGGAAAAATGTGACTCAAGTCTGTGTGAGATAAGTATTAAGAAAGATTCCTTTTATTTAGTCCGAGGAAAAAGAATTTCATATCTTAAATGACCAGTTACATTGTTTACATGGAAAAATGTGACTTCATCCTGAATTTAAAAAGATTCCTTTTATCGAGTCCAAGAAAAAAGTTTTCAAAAAAAAGCTTTTCAAATCTTAAATGTCCTTAAATCAAGCGAATAATTGTTATATTTTTAATTTTCCAAACATGCTACCTGTAAAACAACAAAACAGGAGTAAACTCACAGTTGACAATGAAGGTTGAGTAAGTTGCTGAGGTTGCTGTAGTTGAGGCTGATGTTGCTGTTGCGGCTGTTGTAATTGTGGTTGCTGTTGTAGGTGGGGCTGCTGTAACTGATGTTGCTGCTGTTGCTGGGGTGGCAGTAATTGAGCCTGCTGCTGTTGATGAGGCTGAGGCTGTGGCTGAGGCTGTAGTTGCTGCTGTTGCTCAATTTTTGTCAGTTCATCTGGCTTCTCCCACTGCCAATCAAAAAGATACATTGTGATAAAATAGGGTACAGATAGTCGAAGGATGATCATGGGTATAACATGTCATTAAAATCAAAGACCATAAGTCGATATATCATATCCAAAGCAAGTGAGATACCAAATTAAGTGAAAAACATTGCAAGAGCTGAAAATGTTGCATAAACAGATTCCGTAACAGCAGTCACAAAGTTGCAAGTGAAAGCTAGCAAGATTTCATAAAAAGATGGCCTTCCCTACCTTGCTTTCACCTGTCACACTATTATAATAATACTTGTATCCTTCTGGAGAAGTATGCTCTGTCCAGATACAAGTAATTGGAGCTGGATTAGAAGCACTAGCAGGCACAGCTGCAGCAGTTTTGGCTTCAGCTGTCACAGTCAGTGGGCTGGTAGAACTAGTTGTTACTATTGGCTGTGCCGAGTACGTCCAAGGCTATATCAACAACAAATAACAATGTTAATATCACACTGCATTAGAGTCTTGCATAAATTGACAGCGTTCAAAGTTTAAATTAGCATTGAAATATAAGCACTTTGATTCATCCCAGCTAAGTCTTATTTGCATTACTGACTTGTTGCTGTCCAGCTTGCTGAGTTGGAGCCATTTGATAATAAGCCTGAGCAATCAACAAGAAGAACAATTTTACAACATTTAACAAGCGCTCGCCTAGTTGGAATATCACATCTACTAACAAACTTTATTCTGCACCTGTTGTTGCTGAGGACGCATCAGAATGGGTTGATGCTGGGATTGAGTTGTTGCCTGCATTAGAGGTACCTGAAGCTGCTGTTGAAATGACGGATGCTGCTGTGTCTGAATATTGGTCTGCGCAACAAGTGGCTGTTGTTGTAGCTGACTAGTGGAATGCTGTTGTGATAGTTGTTGCACTTGCTGCTGCTGTTGGGGCTGCATACCAGGCAATGGCATGCTAGGAGGAATCTGCTGAAGAGAAGAGGCAGCAGGTTGCTGGATTTGTGACTGAGAAACAGGCAACTGCCCATATCTAGATGGTTGTTGCTGTAAAGCTGGCACATTACCAAATGGAGGCTGTTGGGCATGTTGCTGTGAAGATTGCAACTGTTGACCATACTGTTGCAAAGACTGTTGAGCCTGTAACTGAGAGTGAAATTGTGTGGGTTGTTGGGGATGCGGTTGTGAAGGTTGCACCTGTTGACCATATTGTTGCAAGGATTGCTGCGTCTGCAACTGTGATTGAGATTGTGGGGGATGTTGGTTATGTGGTTGAGAGAATTGCACATGCTGACCATATTGTTGTGATGATTGCTGTGAAGTCTGCAATTGTGAATGAGATTGTGTGGATAGATGCTGATTTTGGAACGGAGGTGGTAACTGTTGCTGCATTTGGTGTGGTTGCTGCACTGGTGGGAGCCAACCTTGAACTTGAGCTTGATGCCGTGCAGGAGATGAATTATAACCCTGTCCATAACAAGATCAAACACATCACTAAACACCATAAACAAAAGACAAACAAAAATTTCATACAGGCACCTAAAAAAGCAATCCCCTGTCAAAAACAGAACACATTGAAAAGTATCCTACAAATGATTGATACTTCAAAATGTAGTACTAAGAACAGTAATAAATTAATAATATCCAAAAAAACACCTGCTGCTGAGAAGGGGCGGTCATCCTTGCAGGAGCATGAAGAGACCCCTCAATCGGGCCATTTACCGAGTTCAGGGAGCCACTGATTGGTCCAACCTGGATATCAAGTGACATCACTTGCAATCCCAGATTTAAATGACAAAAGAATCCTACTTATAAAAAAGCGAGGAATCACCCAAATGATTATATATTACACAACGCAATCAACTGAAAATCAGCCTCACCGATGGCGTGTGTCCTCCAACTGATCCCGATCTTCCACTAGGAGGTGACGGTCTGCCATAAGGAAGTGATCCAATTTGTGGAGATTGGATTCTCATATTTGCTACACCCATGGGCCGCCAGCTTCCAGGCACACCGCGTCCTCCTGTGTGTCCTCCACCACTCAAAGTAGGCCTTAATGAACAGACACACAAATGGTGTCACAAATGAAAACGATATAACAAATCAAAGCATTAACTTTAATATGAGAAGATTCTAACAACCTACCTGGACCCAAATGCCCTCTGTGATTCAGCACCAAAGCCTGGACCTCCAAACATAGGGCCATTCCTGGATAATAGAACGTCAGAACTTAATCCTGGAAATAAAGTAGCATAACACATATGATCCAAGAAACACTATAGCATAACAATTTTTAGGTGAAAAACCAAGATATAAGTGAAACCTTGCATCTCCAACTTTAGGCCTTTTAGGCTCTGCAAATCGTACAGTCAAAGGTTGGTTGCATCCCTAAAAAAATACATAAGAGCATTATCGTACTTATGTTGATTCACATTTGTCTAATATATTAATAAGTAATCCACGGAAAACTAAAAAATAAAGCAATTCAAAACAGTGTAGTTACCTTCATTGTAAAAGCTCCATGCAATTTGCTAATAGCTGTTGCTGCCATTTCTCTAGAAGGGTATTTCACAAATGCGCACCCTGTAGCAATTACATAAGCAATTCCCACATCAATATCATCACTAAATAGCTCACTCTGAAGAAATGTATTAAAATACCATAAAAATTTGACCCACCTCTGCTCTGCTTCATCTCATCTTTCATGATATATATGTCATCAACAGGGCCAAACTCAGCAAAGATCTGTCAATCCAAAAATTAAAAAAACTGTGTAAAACTAAACCTGAAACCATCTTACCTAAACTCTCAGAAATTCAACTACCAACATTGCCCATTGGCCATCACACTTAAATGTGCAGAAGAACTTTATAAAGATGACCAGTCCGCTACAGGGCATCTTCACAGGGAACAGGATTTACCAGGAGTATTTTCAACTCACACAACTCAAGTAGAGAGTAAATAGGGAAAAAGTTGCGCATAACTAAATATTCGTAGTGAACTATTGATTACTGCTGCTGTTATAGAAATAGCATTCACTAAGCAATCACCTCTTCAATTTCCTTTTCTGTTGCTAGTTTATTTAACGAGCCAACAAACAATTTATGCTCCATTGTACCTAACATAAACATGTACATTTAGAATCAGCATAAACAATGCATATATATTTTAGATAATTATGACCATTACCCCAAATTACAAATATATATTTCTGATAGAGGAATTATGAATGTCAAAAATGGCTAGAAATAGAAAGCCATTCATTAAAATCAAACGTGAGTACACTTACATATGTGGTAAGAAGTGCACAAGACTATTATAATGCAGCCAAAAATATAAAACATAATAAATAGAATCTGCATCAAAACTTTTGTTTTTCTATCGCTTTCAATGTAATGGGCATAGAAATTACCAAGCTGTTCATGAACATAAACATGTCCGATTAGAATCAGTATAAAAACACATATATTTTTGTCAATTTAGACCACTGCACCAAAGTAGATATGCAATGCCAATAGAGGAATTATACATGTCAGAAAATGGCTTGAAGTAGAAATCCATATATAAAAATCAAATGTGAGTAGATTATTTCAGATTCAAGTACACAAGATCTATATCACAAGGTTTATCTTCAAGTTCAAGTTCAACAAGGATAAATTTCGCTCAGTGCAAATTTGCCAGTGGATAGAATTCGAAAAAAAAATGTCATGTTCGAACAAAAGATTGTCATTTTAATTTTCTTCAAAAAGTCAAAAACATGTCGGAGAGACAGAGTGGAGAGTTTTCCATCCTCTTATATATAGAATATGCACCAAAATTTCTGCTTTCTATATCTTTCAATTTACAGGACAGAAATTACCAAACTGCTCCCAAATATAAACAATGAAGATATCTTTAAGATAACTTAGACCACTGCAACAAATTGAAAATATCTATTGCAAATAGGGGAATTATGTATGTCAAAAATGGCTAGAAGTCGAAAAGCATACATAAAAATCAAATGTGAGTACACTATTACGGATGTGGTATGAATTACAAAACTATCAAAATTTCTATTTTTCTATAGCTTTCAATTAACGGGCAGAGAAATTACCAAGTTGTTCGCGATCACCATCAGCAAATCTAACTTGTAAAGGACTCACTCCCTGAAAAACAACAGCATATAGTCAAATATCAAAAGCAAATTTGCCTAATTTATTCTTACACATAGACTAACGTGAAACTTTTCAAAATCGCTATCTCACCCCGGTAATGTGTGTTGATTGTGAAGAGCATTGATGGCTCTGTCTGCCTCTACAGCAGTTGCATACTTAACAAAACAGCAGCCTGTGGCAAGTTTAATATTTCACACTCAGAGAAAATAGTCAATTTATTGAAGAGCATTTGGTACAATAGATTTGTTGAAAATATACAGCATCCATCCTAATAGATAACCATTATCCTAACAAATACAGTTGCTTTCATCAAAAATACCATAATAACAACACATACAAATCTCCTACAAAGTAAACTTGAGCTGGATTTTAGGAAAACTAGCTGGAAACATGCAAAAACTGTGTCAATGGCTAGCACTGATCTTTGATGGCCTTCGAGACATGACTATTGTCCTCAAGCAGACACAAGCAGCAATGCCCCATGTTTCACATGCATTGCCTACTCCTATGGACGACTCCTAAGACACTAACGACCAAGTAATAGAATCTGGCATGGTTTCAGTTATATTTTTCTATGGATAAATTTTCAGTAAAATTTTGTATCATCGGATGTTTGTCACCCGTATTTTGATTCATGTTTACATTTAGACCAGCCAGGCATAATTTCATTTATTTTGTTTTCCTTAGTGCCCGGTCTTGGCATCTAGTTCAGTTATGTCAAGTAAAATACATGGCTATTCCCGAAGGCCTATAAGTGAATAGTAGTTTTACCAGATTTTGAAGAAATAGACAGTGCTATACAGCAGAATGCACTAAGGACATTTTTAATTGTTTACAGGCTCTGTTTTGTCAACAGGCTATTGCTTTTTATTGAGTTTTACAGAGCAAAAATCATAAGATGAATTTTATTCTCAAATATTCATGGATTCAGATGATTATCTCCAAGTCAATAACTTCCAAGAGTTCCTTACCCTACAAAAGCAAATATATAAAATTAACATATTATAGTTATAGATCACTTCAGTATAATGCTGGTAAAGTATCTAGGCATAAAATTGTCCCCAAAACAGAACAAATTCGTTTTGCTTTCTAAAAATTTTGTACCAACATCCTCAAACTTGCAATTCCCAAAAGAACCATGTGCACTCTCATATTAGAATATTATGTCAACCCATATATGTAGTCAAATCAATTCTTCCAAACTTAAGACAGGCTAGTAAGTGATCTGTAAACATGCCACCAAGTGACTTCTATATCAAGAAGCAGTTCCATAAAGATGCTCAATGTCTCTTGAGAATCGAAGACGTACCTACGTAGGAAATCAAATTTTCATAAAGATATTCAAAAAAATCTGATACTTTGCAGAGAAGGGCTCAGTATCAAATACATGACATGGATGTGAGTAACTATTATTAACATGTGAATATAGTGAAGCATCCATCACAATGAGCGTAGAGAAAGTTGTAAGGAAGCATGTGTGAACACACATTGGGACCAACGAAGACTCTAGAGTATGACTCACTCCAAAAGATCTTTATGTCTAGGCATGAAAGGTGCCCTACCTGGCCCCTTCTCAATAATCCAACCATCTCTTCAGAGACACCTTTTGAGGATCTTTGCCGAGCTTTAATCTGTTACATCATTTGAGTGAGCTTAGACCCCCTCAATCAAATTGGGTTAAAAAAATCGATCCATAGACTATTGCCCATTATTTCCATACAGCATATAGAATACATGCCCATTCACATTTTTCATGTTTATTACCATGGAAATAAAAACTGCAAATCTCAAATTGCAGGGGACATAGCTTTTCCATAAATATCAGGTATGACAATACTCAATCCATTGCAACTTCGTCTCTCATATTGCGAATAGAATTCCAAAATAACACATCCATTCTCTCACTAAAAGTGCCACAAGTAATAATATTTATCTCATTTCACAATGGCCCTGGTTAGGGTGAAACAATCAGCTAAATGAAGATGTGAACAAAATTATGTTCTGCCCTATTCTACTAAAAAAATCTGCCACCTCCCACTCCTCAATATAGTTATGATAATTAAATATCCAACAAAAAGGATTCCACTTGGAATAATCAAAATTTAATAGAATGAACATCATTCAGAATCCTGTTGATTTTCTAAATTCTCCGCAGAAATATTATTATTAAGAAAAACACCACCTATTTGATGATATGATAATCATTGAGAATGATGTGTGCATAATCATTAAGGAAAATGTGTTCATAAATTAGAAACCACTCAGATTGTGAAATAAATACCTGAAAACAACTCCATTAGTGATAATAATTCAACTATACAGACAATTTCAGACATCTACTGTGTCTGGTAAAAGACACGAAAAGTTAAGTTAGAAGACACTCTGCTGGCAGAATGCCCTCCTCCCAGTTAAAAAGAGGTATTCATTTGCCTAACGTGTTAAAATTTTGAGAATCCAAAAATTTGAGCACCATTATATACTTTCTTTAATCATGAAATATGTTCATGTAGAATCTCTAGGTAGCCAGTACAGGTACAAGTGCAGATACAGGTAGGGTGTTCACGTTGCTGGTACAGCACTTTTGGGGGCTTGGATATGGCTTAGCCAAATAACAAAAAATTTATATAATATTAAAAATGTTTGAAAATATAGCCAAATAAGAAAAACTAACCATATACTATGCACAGAGGAAACAAAATACATTATATAACCACAAAAATACTGATAGTTCAATGCCAAATGTCATGATATTCATTGGTTTAAATTAAGGACTGGTGCATTGGGCAAGCATTACAATGTATACATAAAAATCAAGATAAATCGTTGTAGTCGTTATCATAATCATATTGCTCTCAGTTTATTCATCAAGAGCATCAACACCATTATGTGGTTCATTAGAACCACAGGCAATAGCAATGCCACTCCTGCTATCTCCATCGTGCAGGTCATCCAGGGTGTCAAAATATGAAGGTGAGAGAGCAAACGTGCAATGAGAGGTAAATATGCAATATGCAGTAAATGTGTTGCTAGACTGCCTGGAAATGCCAAGTACACCCCCATACCAGGCATGATACATACCTGGTATGGGTACGGGTACAGGTACGGTTCAGGTATGCTGCGGGTGCGTACCTGCAGGCCCTGCGTACATCCTGGGTATGGAAATCAGGCCCCAGGATGTACCCGGGCCAGCAGGTACATACCCACGATAATTTTTTTAAGTGCAAAAAAATAAATAAAACTTGAGGGCTTTGACTGGAATTGAACCTTGGAAAGTTCGTGCGAGATTCAATATTACCAATAGGCTCCGAAGGGTCAAGAGAGTTGAAAAGGACTTCACTTGGTTGACTTACTATTTGGAGGCTTTCTTGTTGCTCCTCATGGGTCCTTTATTATTCAGTCAATTTGGAAGACATGGGAACAAGCAAGGCACTTGGTGGTTGGGCAGCAGCCTATCTTCTGTAATGTCCCCTTTTCCAAATCGAAGACCTTTGGCCCATTTTGTTGACCCGACGGCCAAAGGAAAAATATAAGGGTGACTTAAGTCACAATGAGTTATTACAAAGTGCAAAAAAATATTAATAAAGCACTTGTATTAATTTATTTGACTTAATAATAAATTTGTAATCTCTAAAGGGGTGCATTGGGTCTAATATTATGTTGTATCCTTTCTAGGGAAAGTAGAAAAAAGACCCATGCCATTTTTGTGTCATCCCTAGGTAAGAATGCGCCTTGGACAAAAGAGGGAAATAGAGTTTAGGAAAGATAAAAGTTATTACACCTCCCAAGGAAAGTGCGACTTGGCATGAGAAGCCAAAATAAACATTAGGAGTCATCCCTAGAAAAGTGCGACCTGGTTTGGGCATGTTTTTAGGGTATTTTGGCCCTCTTTTCTTATTGGAAGATGAAAAGGTTATTTTGTAATATTTTTCCTATAAAAGGAGAGGGGGCGGCTTGGGTAGGATACCATAAATCATTTTTATCAATTCTGAATCTGATCATTAAGCCTGGTGCTTTGTATTAAAATATTCTAAGGACGAAAACCCTTAGTATATTGCCTCTAGAGGACGAAAACCCTCTTGGAGATTAGGAGGAATTTCTATACTGGATTTTCCACAGAGCTTACACAGAATTTCAGTATTTTCCAGCAGTAGTTGAGGTGTTTTTGCAATAAAAGTTGAAGACCAATGTTGCAGCAGTGCTGTACTGATTTTATCTAATGAAGCGACTCATTCTTGGCTGTTATGTGATGTTTTGAAGACGTTCCAAGGTCTGATCCTTGCTGCTATCTGTTGTATGCATTTTTAAAGCTCAAGAGAAGGTACTTTAATTATTATGGATGGATTTATATTACTATTACAGTCTCTTTAAATCTGCAGCATTCTGAGTATTTTTTTAAGTCGATTTAGGCCCATAAAATCTGGTTTCAGTCATATTTATTATTGCACAAGCTTCAGATCTGTTTGGGGGTCAGTTTTAAACTAGTTTCCATTCAAACCCTAGTCGCACTTCTTCACATAAAATCAGATCTGTATTAGTGTGATTGCCATAATAGTCAAAAATCAGCTTTTGGGTATTTTTAATTGATTTAAATTGTTGGAGAACAACCAAGATCCACTTGGGGATCTTTCATCTTCTCTTCCTTTGACACTAGGTGCCAAGCCTACAAATCGATTTCGTCGAATCTGAAATATAATAACAAGATCCTTGCATTGACAAGAGGCTGCTCTGCCCTTCTTTGGTTTGAGAAAGGAATTAAAATATTTCACGACTTTTACAGATTTGGGAAGTGGATGGACTGGACAGACCTTAAAGCTCTCTATAAGCTTCCTCAATCTCAGTTCAGAATGTATGCAATGCTCAGAAATGCTTTCACAGCTCACTCTACAGGACTAATTAATAATTATGGAGGATGAGAATGACTTTTGGGATACTATGAGGTGGCTCAAAGGGCCCCCTCTCCAAGAGGCTACCTCCAAACAACTCTATGAAAAGATTGCCTTCTCCCCAAACCTTTCCCTGGGCCTTAACAATAAGTGGAATGTTTGTGAGCCCATTAGTAGATGGACTCATAGATTTAATGTTTTGTGGTCTTCTTGTATTCAGTCAAAGAAATCTTGCTTTAGATGGCTTCTAATTCATAATAAGCTTGTTGTTGGCTTCTAATATTTTATAGGTTGCTGAGACTATAAGCTTGTTGTTTTCTTTAAATTTTTATATATATTTATATTTTTTACTTTTTAAAAATATATTGTACGAACGTACCCACAGCATACTGTACCTGAGGTTTTTAAAAATTTGTCGTTTCAGTGTACCATACCCATACCCATACCGAAACAGTCTAGATGTGTTGTTTAAAATGAGTTTGGGAGTGTCTTTTAGGGTTGAGGTTGTTATCTTCATATTTTTACACTAGTTTTTGACTTTCTGACCAAAAACCATTTTTGAACATTGGTTCACTATATAAACTTGCAAGGTACAACAAAACATACTCGCATACATTCCGCCATACAGTGTGTTCCCCCACAAACCCCTAGCTGTACCCATACCTATTACATTTCATACATATACCTGCCCCCGTACCAGCATACCCAATAACATAGATTTCGATTAATGGAAACTGTTAGTATTCTGGACAACTAGGGAAGCAAGCTTTCTACAAGATCAAGATAGGTACCTCAGGGCTAGAGATAGAGGGACACACACCATCTATACGTTCATATAGAGTGGGGACAACTATAGAGAGGGGTATAGATAGGGCACCAACGGCATGGCATTTTCTGCTTGTGAGACCAAGGTATGGATACGGTATAGATAGAGTCAGCACAGGTGCCCCCACATATATACATAGACAAATATTAAGGAACCTCCATATCAGATATGACCTGATACAGTATTTTGAGTTTGTCTTCTGACTCTGTTTACAAAAATACTCTTAAATTTCTATTTAAGGGGACATTATGCTGCCATACTTGGAACATTTTGAAAATAATTTATTATGCTTATTATTTGTACATGAGAGGCCTCTCAGTGATGTACAACCAAGAGCATAGAAGTAAATCGTTACTCGAATAAAAATATTAATAATCACATCCCAAAACCAAATTTCAAAACCTGAAATATGAAAACCAAAGACTAAAATGAGTTCAAGCGTTTAACAATGTTTTTAAAATAAACTTCAAGGACAAAAGCTGCCTCAAACTTCACTTGGAATAACATTGGCCTTCGAAATTCAAGATCTGTGTACCCTTAATGGCGTACGGAAAAAACCACCTTCCAAATGCATTTTGTGCAACAATCTATCATTTTTCCTACCATAAATCTTGAGAAGTACTATCAAAGAAAGTTGCAGCCTATACCAATAAATAGTAAATACAAAATTCCCAATCATGTCAATGGTGAACCCATGTGGCAATTTATTTCTCCAACAACATCTGAATGAAGAGGATGTAAACAACAGAGATAAGAGAAATGAAATGGCCCTAGTCTTTAACGATTTCAGTGTATAGTGAATTGTTTTGAGGTCACAAAAAGGACACTACAAGAGTATATCAACAAAGATCCATCTTCCGCACCTTGAAGAACAAAGAAAGCCGATAACTTCACTTTCAAGATATGAAACTACATCCATCCATCAGCAAAGCAACTACAGGTGGACCAACAAAAAGAAGGCAGTAATAACAGTGGAAGTTATAATTGTGAGGTTCCTGTGTTTTTTATTTCTTTTGTTATAGGAGTTGACACAGGTGTCGTAAATAAGGTCATAGATGAATTCCTGAACCATTTTATAGTCCGGTCAGTAAACTCAAATGAAAATTCAGAGATGTCAAAACAACTCAGCAATTACATTCATTAACGAATATTAAGATGCAGCCAGTATTATTAACTTCAGGAACAAATTACTCGTTTTGATGATGAATAATTTCTGCAGACATGCACCTTAACAGTTTACAAGAAAATTAGATAAAGCTCCTTGCCATGCTTTTGCATAGTGTAAGTTTGAAAATGCATGTTAGAGGCACCCAGTCCTGTTCGTGCTTATGTATTAGGTGGCACCTTCTGCATCAGTAAACTGACCATAAATATAAGTCAGAAACTTTCACTTGCAATACAATGTAACTAATTGCTCCACACTCTAATTAATTTATTCATTTGATAAGAGTTTAGTTATATAATCGATTTGTCCAATATTGTGGGGCGTATTCTTATCAATCCCTTGTATCCCTCAAACCATTCTATCTAAATTTTATCCCGCATGCATATACTAACAAACCTAACAACCCATCTTATTAATATTTAATAGGAATATTTAAGTATTTAACTTTTAAACCTATATGTGATCATTCCTAACATCCCCCCCTCCACTACATATAGTTCAAATATTGGGAGAGATTCAACTTTGCATGTGAACTGGAACAAACTTGCAGTTCGACATACTTATGACAATAACAGGAATGGCCTCACTACACCTCTTCGACAAGAAGAAAACTCATTGAACAATGCATACAAATGAAGAGATACCACGCCATTAATCAAACACAATTGTGAGAATCAGCCCCACAACACTTGCAAGCAATTGGTGAACAAGGATGAGCACATACTCGTCGTGAAAACCAACATACGTATGAACTTGGTGTACACCAAATTTGTGTCTTACGACCCCTTGTGACCCGCATCTCATTTCGCAACCTAACCTCATCACCTAAACCTTACACAATTATTTATTAATTACCTTGTAATTGATAAATCCACATCACCTTACCTGCCACCTCATTTTGCCACCTCATCATGACCTAGTCCTAACCCTAAACTAACCTAATTAAGACCTATAACTTGGTCCACACCTACACCCATGACTAATGACCCCTTTCTCGCACCCAAAACCGACCTTCTAGTCACTTGACCAAGCCCGCAACTAATCTCTCTGGGAGAAAAGCAGGGAAAGTGGGCGATTTTACTAAAAATAGCTTGCTTTTTCCTAACCGATACCGGTTCTACTCGACCGCCGTCGGTTACGTAACCGCCATCGGCTCCCTGTAAATGGGCTCCCCAAACCAAAAACAAACGTGGAAGGATTTTTGGATCAACAGAGATCAGCAGAGCGATCAAGAGAATCCGGATCTTTACTTGGCCGAGCGAGAGACAGTGAAGAAACCAAGAGTTTGCAGCAAAGGAGATCAAGCCCAAAACCGCAACGGAATAGCCGAAACATACTCCTGATCATCGGGAGGGAGATCTCTCATCTTCTGTGTGTCAAGCCATCTTACCTAAGTTCTCGCCTTTGTCATCGAGTTCCCTGACCCGCATCTTCGCAATAACCAAGTAAGTTACATCTTGCATGTCCTCTTTGATAACATTTCTTAGACTTTTTGAATCACAATCACAAATCCATTCCTAGATCCACTACCCGGAACATATCATCTAACTATCCTTCATTTACTTCTCATCACCTCATTACCTAATATCACCCATATACTAGCCTTACAAACAACACAAATACCCTCTACAACGACAACCACCCCACAACACAACTAACCCACGTATCCTAGACCCTACCGATATCGGTTATCGTGAATCGCATTGGTTATTGTGGTTCAAAACCAGAAATCAGCCTTTCCCTACCTGTTTCAACAAAGCAACTTAATTGATATTTTACGCCTTTGGTGTTAATTCATATTAGCAGAAGCCACCACCTTCGAAAGGAAGTTTCATATTTCCCGGCCCAAGGCGCTTTCCTCATTTATTGTCTAATCAAAATCTTGTGGTCTTGTGTTCTTATTTGCAGTAGTCCTTCCAAGACAAAAAGGAGTTCTTCGCGACAACTTTGATCTTTCTCTACTGATGCGCGCACACCATCTCGACATTCAATGTATTCCTCCTAGCCCTAACCTTCTCGTTTCTAAAAGGAATGAAAGGATAGAAGTAACTCTATTCCCGTGCCGAAACATTCCGAGTGAAACACTTGGACACACACAACAATTCATACTTCACACACTTTTTCCTTTGACGCGGGGACACGCTCATTTGTTCACAAACAATGCTATATCGAATACCGAGACCGACCACATTATCTTATCTTCGTGGGACCGGCACTCGTGGCAATCGCTCCTCTGGTTGGACTCAACCTCACAGATCAATAATAGTGAAACTACGTCCTCACTACACTTTCTCGTGCAGCTAACCTAACGATCACCTCGTGTATAGTTGGAATACACTCTTCGCCGTTGCTTTGTTACTAGTGACCACCGCCTTTGGCTTTGTGGTCTTTTTCACTCTGGATTGCAACTAAAACAATGAACCAACCTTTAAGTTATTGGCAAACTCAAGATTGGTGTTTTTCCTCCATCCACATATAATCCTTCATCCTCCTTTAAAACTTGGCTCAATTAGCTAGATACATCCTTACAGTCCTGGGACCACAAAACAACGCATGAAGCACTCTGGTGGTAGTGGCAACTAAGGAGTGTGCTCGTACATACATGGATAAAAGCCCCCATTCAATCGAAAAAGTTTACACAGATGTTAGGTACTCCCGAAGATGCATCTTTTACAACAGCAAGCCTCAAGGAAAACAATTAATCTGGGCAAACTGGTGCATGAGCAAAACAAAGTATACAGGGTGCTTCGAATGATACTAGACACTGTCAGCCAACATTTAAGCTTAACAAGATAGCCAAATCTCAAGATATGCAATTAATTTGGGTCAAGCCAGTTTAGGAAATATTTATTTAAAATTTAAGGTCTAAAACATATAGTATATTTTTAAATGTTTTTAGAAAAACTACAGAAGATATTAAAACATTGGAAACCATAAATTTCAAGTGTAGAACCTATTTAAAGAACCTTATAGTTTTTTTATTTTTAACAAAATGTTGGCGGAACTTATTTCTGCATGTGCAGCACTTCACACAAGCTGCAAGAATATGGCACCATGTTTTTGTGCCCTTCTTTCAATTGAATATTTGTTTAAAAGTTAAGGTCTAAAATGTATAGTATATTTTTAAATGTTCTTTAAAAAAGCTACAGACTATATAAAAATGTTGGAAACACTAAATTTTAAGTGTAAAACCTATTTAAAGAACTTTATACTGTTTTTTTAATTTTAATAAAATGTTGGCACTTACTACTGCATGTGCACCACTTCACACAAGCTGCAATAATACGGCACCATGTTTTTATGCCCTTCTTCAAATTGCCATCAGATTTTTTTGTTTTCAAATTGCCCAAAAACATTGCAGATCCAACAAGTTGAAGTTTGAACATAGCAGCAGCAGCTTGAACGAGATCATACAGCATTCAAGAAGAATAAAATAAACTTGGCACTTTCCTTCTCACACCCTCACACATGATGTACAGATATCTCTTCCTCGCCAAATGCCTCACTCAGCAAATTCTATACCAGTTAGAACTGATGCTCGGCCTTTTTCATGCCTGGTGGGTGTGCCTGACACCTTTGCTCATTAACGTCTTTGCTGGACTAATTTGGCAATTATTTAAATTTTATTTTGAGCTCCTCTCTCTGTTTGTTGAAGCTAGGTATTCACTCTCCTCAAAAAACTTCTTTCTGATCACCAACAACCCAGAAAGAAGACAAAAACTGCAAATATATGATAATAATAAGCCTTAATAACAAATATACCAAATGCCTCTTCTCAAAATAATTCTGACAGACAATAGCAATTACTCTTCCATGCATCAAGTAATACCTTTCATTTTGCACAGGACTGGGATGGTAGAGATCCGGGATTAAAGAAATATAGTAAATAAATTATGAGGCTTCCATGCCTCTTCCGCCACTTTCTTTTGCTCCCAACCTGAACATTTCTGTTGTCATTATCTCTAATCGCTTTCTTAGAAAAAACTCCTGGCCATTGCACTAAACTCTAAAACTACTTTTTCTCAAACTCTATCATGTATCCTTCATTGGTTTAAAATATGCAATGCTTCAAAACCTATCAAATTTTATTCAAGAATCGACAGGCCTCTGAGCACCTGCTGATACTGATACCAATCACTATTTAGGGTCAGAATTACACTTGCAACATGTGTGACTTGATACTCGACACTGTAATTAATTTAGTGGTTTTATTCATTTGATAGGGGTTTATTTAAACAAGAGATGTGTCCTATAATCTAGGACATATACTTGTCAATCCCCCGTATCTCTTGAACCATTCTATCTCAAATATATCCTACTAAAATATACTAACATACTGAACCCAACTTATTATTATCAAATAGGTTTAAATAACTATTTGAACCTACATGTGATAATTCCTAACATTTCTAACGGCATCTGAATGCAACAGGAGCAAGTGTAAGATTGGCATTCTATGTTGAAATAGCTTGGATGACCACAGCCACATCATACATGTATCAATCTTGAAGACAATAGAAGATTTAATTGTATCATTTTACAAACAGCTAATTTGGTTTTGATGTGGACCAAACAAAGACTCAGGCTCTTCCACAAGTAAAATTAAGTCAACAAACCTACAGTAAAGGGTGAGACATCTCCCAGCTAAATGCTAAATGAAGTGACACAGACTTCCAACACATACACAAGACGACACAAGTCGCTAGCCACTCAAATGCTGCAATTAGTAAAACATATAAATAAAGGTAGCTTATTAAATGAATACAAAGCACACACCGTATTGCTGGCCAACTCTTTGATCTCTAACCATAGAAACTTCAAGAACATTCCCATGTTGTGCAAATAATTGATGTATCTGACCATAAGAGTGGTTGTCAATTAATCAATCGATTCAAGGGGAAATAAAATTTAAAGCCACTAAAATATAGAACAAGCAATATCAATTAACACTAAAAAGGAGTATCATTAATGCAAATAATATGGATTCAATGCAAATAATTTGGTATCTCTTTACTACAATTGACAACTATTTATTTAATGAAAAAAACCTCGGGTAAACATGGCACATGCCACAATTTTATAAACAACTTACTTCATCTTCTGTGTAGTCCTGGGTAGATGTCCCACAAATAGTTTGACAAGGTTACCACTGCCAGTAGAAGCTGCAGCATGAATGACAAGTTAAAAGACCTCCAAAATACATCATGTGCATTGTAAAGATGCACAATTTTCACAACAGCAAATGGTGGCAGTACAAACCCAAGTTACACAAAACTATGCCATCAGGTATGTTTTGAAATACTACAAAAGAAGACCATCTTATGATGAGATTTGTTAAATTGTAGACATTCTTTCCAAGGATATGTTAAATGCATCGTATTTCCAAGGGTATTCTAAATATATCTTATAAGCAATAAGATCCTCAGTTTTAGGTGTTTACTAATGTACTACCGGGAAAATAAATTAGTGAATGTTAAACTAAAAACAAATCCCAACAATAATCTCTAGCGTAAACAATTACTTGTAAAAGAAAGCTTATATTGCATAAATAAGATGATAAACATTATAATTACATCACTTGTCTTGATTATTTTAGGCATTTGTTCATGATAATTGTAGAATACAGCTGAAGCGAAAAACAAAGAAAGCAACCTGCAATGTACAAGTGGGTTGTTGATTTTACTAATGGTGAATTTGCCCCTAGATGTGAAATCGTCTCATTATATTTAAAGATTGATAGCACAATGACAGATTTTGCAGACAAATGTCCTAGTTGAAATGTTTATGCATGAAAGACTTTTGCTGTAGATGTACCAGCAGCACAGGGTGTTCCACTTGCTTGATGAACAACTTAAATCAATCGTTTAAGATTGAAGATAAAACTCTACAAAAACACCTTAGAGAATGATTAGAATTCTGTTCATGTTAAAACCCCCAAAATATATGATAGTCAAGTTTTGAAATTAGGTAGAATACTACATCCAACTAGCTGGATGAAGTGTGCACTGGCAGATAAGGCCAGATATCCCTAGGTTGTGGCATCTAAGTCGAAGGTTAAACAGTGAGAAAAATTCAGAAAATCAAAAAGAAAGTAATTCATGATAAACGCATAATCGTTCCAAGTGGAAACAAACCCAGATGAAGAAAAAACATTTTATCTTACCAGACAGCTTCAAATCCATGATTGCCAATAACAAAGTAAAACCCAACGAATAACACACCAAAAAAAGGCTTCCATAACGGATCCCCGTGAGATTCGTCATCAAAAAGAATTGACATCGGCTAAAGCTGGTCTCTACTGCATGCGCGAAAGAACGGTGCCTTGTGCAACTCTTGCGGAAGAAATACAACTAGGGCATAGCATTTAGACTTAAGGTTACCCACAAAAAAATATACAGCATCCAACAAAATAAATAATATAAGACATGGTAAAAGCAAGATAGTTCAAATTGGAAACGAGCCAAACACAGACAGCTTGAAAATCAGAATTGCCAACGAAAAGCAAAAACCAACCAAAAAAAAAAAAACTGTGAAGAAAAAAAGGAAAACCCTAACCAGCCTACCTTGAGACCCCCGGTGTCCAACATCGAAGGCACTACTATCCCTTTTCTGCCCTATACTGTGCGGACTATAACCAGGCCTCGACATCGTTGCCCCGCCGCGAGCTCCAGCTCCAAACTGCTTGGAATCCATAATATCATTACTATTGTTCTGCATTGCACCGGGGCCAGATTGTTGCTGCCTCGCAGGACTCTGGCTGACAGGAAACCTACCGTTATTATTAATCATGCGGGAGAAGCCTCCATACACGGGACAAACAATTAATCCGGTATTTTGCAAGCTAACGAGCTCGAAATTTTATGAAACCCTAAAAGCTTCAAAGGGTTTTCCTAAAACCCTAGTGTCGAAAAAATGGCTCAAATGGCCGCCAAATTTGATGATTCGAAGAGGGGTCGATGCAGTAAAGTCAGCACAATAATGGGCATGTAGTAGCTTTCAAGGCCGCTGGTACTTCTTCTCTTGTGGGCAAAGGAATTCAAAACGAAGAAAACAGATTTTATATACGGTACTTATATGGTTTTAAGGACTGTCGAGTGATATTGGGAAGTAAGTTTTTTCGCAATAATTGCTTTTAAAATATTCACTTCAAAATGCTTTGCTTTTATGGGGAGCGGTGTTTGATATGATTTTAGGAGCTCGTGATTTTCCAAGGTGGGGTGACATCAATGATGACACCAAGGTTAGGTGGTGGGTTCAAATTCTCACAATTTGTCTTCACTATGTATCGCGGGCTCAATGTATGGTGTTCAAAGTGGGGTTGTTCAACGACACTTGCCTTGTGTTATAGCTTCACTCTTTGAAGTTCCAAGTCGTTGTGTATTCATTGATCCCTATATATAATCGGAAAAAAATTAAAAAGTAATGACATTAAGGTTAGGGAATTAAGGTTGAAGCGCTACAATAAGGTTAGGGTATTAAGGTTGAAGTGGCTATAATAAGGTTGGGTATTAAGGTTGGAAGTGATCAAGTGTCAAGTAAAATGATACTCTTGATAGATTTGATAGCACTATGTGCCAATATTGGAGAAGAATATGTTGCTACATATAAGAAATGTTTATACTGGACTTGAGTTTCCCATTTTTAACTTGTCTCGCCAGCATCTACATACGATTACCCTAACGAGAGGACAACGGCAAGAACGACGTGGCATATAAAAAGAAGTTATGTGACATGGAATGTTGAGTTGGTGGTTTGCAATGTCGTAGTGGGAAGCCAACTTACTTGATGTCATTGTGAGGAAGAAAGTAAAAACAAAATACATAGATTGGCAACATTGTTTAGAGTTTTCCATTATAGATGGAGAAAAACATTTGATCAAGAATAGTGTATTAGAGTCCATGTACTCATTTCCTCTCACACAACAACGATTTCAAAATGCATGTATTTTGGATTCTACTATCATTACGAGAAGATAAAACTATGCACTTGAAATATGAACTAGTTCCCGCCGCCATAGGATTTGAAGTAAGTATATATAAGTGTATTTATTTGATAATATATACATGGATTTCTAATATACCAACAAAGTGAGGCAAAATTTAGATGGAAGCACGTACACAAACAAGCAACACTCACAAACAAGCACCGTGTATAGGCAACTAGCATCCACATACAAACACCATTTATGGGAAAGCACCATATATGTGCAAGTAGCATCCACAGGGAAACACCTTCAATATAGAAGGACAAGAGGGAGTTGCAAAGAATATTGTGAAAAAAACATTCCATATAAAACTCTTTTTCGTAGCTTTTGTTACCAAAGGGTACTTACCCTTTCTCAATCTCCTTTTGTCGAGGCATTTCCAAGTTTTATTTTGGCTTTATACATATCTTGTTAAATTTATATGTCCTAATATAACCTCCAAATACTAAAAATCACTTCACAAGCAATAATAGTTATAAATATCCAATGTTCCAGAGCCTTGAAAAGCCCAATGAGACCTTTAAAATCATCATATGGATTCATGTTTACAATTTGCTTTTAAATTGGTGGACATAACTACAAATTAACCCTTATTGCTTCAACTTATTTTTCCATAATCACACTCTTGACCTCTAAATAGATTTCCCCTTGACTTTTGAACTATTGATGTTACTTTCATATTTCAAAATTCAATAATTTATTTGTATTGAAGAACACAGGTTTTATAAAAGTAATTGTTATTTTTACATGTTTATTTGTTAAGTATAAATATTATTGCATTCTTATTTACATGTTCATTTCCTCTCAAAGGAAATTATGTTGTTATACATTTTTAATTTTGTCATCAATTAACGTTTACAAATTGCAATCATAAGCTTCATATAGCTTGTGTTTTTATACATGGAAATTGAGATGTTTTTTTCACATTTTATTGTACACATATATACTCTTCTTTGACCACCATTTGTTTGTTTATGTTGTTTTGGTAAGCACGAGAGGGTAAAGAAAACAAGAATGGATGCAAGAATCGAGGTCAAAGAAGTGAATGATAGAGCACAATTTGGTTGTGATGATTTAAAGGGGATTATCAGTAAGCAATGGAAAAATTAAAGATTTGTGTGTTGTTATCCCTTTCATAAGATTTAATGATTTTTTGAAAGGAAAGTATGTCAATGAGTTAGATCCCAAGGAATTCGAAGAAAAGGTTTGGGCGTCTTTAGTAAGAAGAAAGAAGGAAATCATAACTCGGGTTAGAAAAATATTATCAAGTGTATGTATTATATGGTTTCATTTATTTATATGTGAAATAACTAATGGTGCACTCTTTGTGTTATTTATCCAAAACTTATAGCTTTTAACATTTGATATAGTTATTCTTGCTCCTATGGACTCGAGGATAGGAGGAAGGACCCACCAACAAAAATAAGGAGGGGAAGGTGTGTGTAAAGGGGGCACGACACTTTTCATCATTAATGTTTTATTTGCAAGGCTTAATGTTGCAATCATCAGATACAAAGATTTGATGCACCTTGATGAAAATGAAGAGTATTGCCACGATCTTAATGATCCTTATAATGAGAAAAAGGTAGCACATGTTCATAAATTATTAAAGGATACAAAGGGAGACATTGAATCCCTCATCATGGTGGGTGTTCCCATTGACACCATTTAGGAGTCGTACGATTTAGATGGATAATTGAGTGATCTCGCATGCCCAAGAGATGCTTATTTGTTATGAAAGAATGTGGTAAATGCATTCAATCAAATGTGATGTTCTCTTTCTAGAAAATCACCTAAAATTTTCATAAGTGTTACATGTTGGTACATTGGTGAGAAGACCAACTTCTTTGTTTTCAAAAGGTTGAATGAGGGGGTCCATTTGTTATGGACTTGCAAACATAATCGCAAGCAAATGATGGCAGAGTACTCAAATAACTCGATCATTGTCATGGACTTAACCTTTGCAATCAATAAATATGGGGTTGATTTAACAAATATGGAATTTGTAAAACCCTAAATGGCACAATCACGTATGATAAATAAACACTAAAGTACATATTTGACACAAGCAATAAGCTAGATAAATATGAAACCCTAAGTGCAAGAGAGAGAGAGAGAGACTTAGCTGATTTATGCTTGATGTCGGGACTATGTAGACTAGAGAAACTGATAAATAGGAAGGGCATATTGTCGCAACTATGCACGATAAATATTGGAATCATTGGATAAGTGTGGACTAGGGTGCCTGGACTAGAGCAAGGGCACCTAGGCACCAGAGACCTCTATTGGGCGCTTGTGATCGCAAGACCTCGAAACTTGGTTTTTTTAGTGTCGCAAGATGGTCGCTGATAGTCATTGTTGGTCACCTGTATGTCACAGTATGATCACAGAATTCACATGTAACCTACAAAGAGATGAAGACCTGCAAACCCTCAAACTACATCAAATCCCAAAAAGAAAATATGCAATATGGGATTTGGACTTACCCCAACTGGTCACCCAACTTGAGTGAACTTACACACCATTAAGCATTGCACTACATCTCAAACTCCATGTAGTTCTTGGCATGTGTGTCATAAAATCGTGCCCTAGGAAGCCCTTGTGTAAGTACACGTGATAACGGGAGATATCTAGATGTACCAATGTAGATAAATGTTTGAATGGAATAATGAACTTCCCCATATGTGTGTGTGTATGCAAAAATGCAATCCTCGTCCCTTGACGAGTGCTAGATGGATGCCTCTCGATGCTCTTAGATGCCTTTGGATGTAACCTTAGGTGATGATAATAGATGCTTAGAGTTTGGTCCTTTATTTTGGTCACATAGCTTTGTATTTATATGATTCCTTTGGTTAAATTTTGTAATTGATAACTAAAAGGCCAACCCATAAGAAAATAAGATGCCCAAAAGATAAAAGAGACCCAAAATAAGCGAGTAAGATAGAGAAGGGTCGAGGTGCACAAAGGGGATGAGAATGCTTGGGCATTGGCATCCTGGTTGGAAATTGGTGTCCAGAGTCATGAAAGATAAAGCAATGAAGTTCAGATTGGGTTGTAGGGTGTACAAGACCAAAGAGAAAGCAAGAAAGACATAAAAGAGGCCAAAGACAACAATTAATTACTAGTTTTCTCACTTAGGAATCATATGAATGCAAGTATGTTCTTAGGACCTATAAATGTACCCAAGTACATGATTTTGTGTCTACATTTACCTCCACTTTATGTTGTTAAGTGAATACTCGATAACATAAAGTAGATAAGAGATGCGTACCTGATAACCATGCAGAGTGTGACAATGATAGCGCGTCGAAGAGACAAGTGAAAGTGTGAAGTGATAAAAATGAAGCGTGGAAGCTAAGAAAGAGGAAGTGACCCTAAGGGTGAAGTGTATGAGTTGTGTCGTGTTGTATGTGTTGTTGTAGCTTGATGTAGGGTTGATTCTTGTTGCATATTAAGGATGGACTTAGTAAAAGAAGAGAAAAGAGTATTCAAAGTCATGTATTATGAAAACTCTTGCAAAAGTATGTAAATGTGAAAAAGTACAAAAAAGAAAGTGTGCACCTAATCTATGAAGAGTGAAAAGGATAGAAAATGTCCTGAATAATGTTGTAGAAGAGAGTTTTTTGGGCAATCTCACACCAAGAGTGAGTTTTTTGGGCGATCTCACACCAAGAACGAGTTTTTTTGGGTGTTCAAGCCAAGTGCAAGTTTTTAGGGCGATCTCATGTCACATGAAGAAAGAGTGTTGGGGAGAGAGGTATAATGTTACTCTCTTTCCATGACTGCTTTCCAAATATACACCACTATATGGTGTGATCTCGTGTTTAGTTTCATGTTGTTCCATATTGTTCCAAGTGTATTGATTGTCCCAATTGAAGGAGATTGTAGGAGATTGCATGCATTATGTATTCTAAGGCCAACACCTAATCCTGTGAAACTACTTTAAAAAAATTGTTGTAGACTTTGTTGATCCGAGAAACTTTTTATTTGTACCCCCAGTCATAGGCACCCAACGCTATTGCCTAGTGCCTGGGCACTAGTGTATATCTCGGGTGTGTATGTGTGAATAGGACCCAAGTCGAATCTAGGCCATTCTTGTGATCAGAAACTTAGTTTTGTTCATTTATTGTGTAGACATGTACTAAAGCTCTGAGCTACTATATGGGGTGACTAATTCACCCAATGTATGCCCCCTCATTTGGGGCACATGTGACACTAATAGGAGCATGTGGTCCAAATAAGAGGACTTGAAACTGTGTTAAAGTGGATACCCTGCAGGGGGAGGGAATGTGCATGGTAGAAACCAAGGCACATGAAAAAAAAGGATAGATGCATGTGTTAGTAGAAAAAGAACCAAACATGTCATAGAAAAGTAGTGTAACAGTAAATGTTCATATAAGAAGATACCGCGAAAAGTGGGTTTCAAACATGGGACATCTCTCATAATGTCACAAGACCATCATGGGCTAAAGTGGCCCAAATAATACAAGTAATGATCACCAGACATGGGGCATAGCTCACAAACAATGCCATACAATAAAAAACAATGGCAAATAGTAATAAGCAAAGTATCAGACAACCATGGTGGCAAATAGTTCATGTAAGGAAAATGTTGCACATGAAGCACTCATTAACATGTTATAAAGATAAAGAGTATGTCAAAGTGTGTATGTATCAATGGAACAAGTAATGTAATGTGCTAGTAAGAATATGAAGTAAGTATAAAAATGAAACAATAACACCTGTAGTGTGTAAGAAAGTAGATGCCCCTAGGAGCCTCGGTGGGACTGGTAAGAGGTACAGTGTCAAACATCAATGTTGTGTGTAAATTTCTATAAAGAGTCTGCATTCACAACTAGAGAACAAGTGAACGTGCATGTGTATATGATAAAGATAATGACATATCTAACATGGAAACAAAGTGTACATGTAAGTATAAGCAAACAAGAATAAGTGTAACTAAGATATGTAGTATGTTATGAATGAGTGAGATGGAATGATATGCAATTTGATTGTGATAGGAGCAGTGTGCCCCCCGAGCAAAATGATATGGATGAGATGAGATTCATTTTATAAAGACCAATCAACAATCAAGAATGAACCATAGAACGAGAGTGCGTCATCGGGAAATGGTTTGAACATGTGCACAAAAAAGATAGATAATGAAGTATAGAGCGTAAAGTGAATGTGGTGAGGTTAGTTTAAGAGTTAGGCCCTCAGACCCTCAAAATTATGATATGAACCATGTGAACTAGAGTGTGTCACAGGGTAGTGATGTGAGAAATGGAATGCTAGAAAGATGTATCGTGAAGCGTGGACTATGAAATGTGCAAAGGTTCGAGGTTCATGGATGTAATATGCCATCAACAATCAATTGTGAACCTTAGCACAAGAGTGTGTCATAGGGTAATGATGATACAAAGTGTATCAAGCTATATAAGGATGTTTAGAAAGATGAAGTATGAAAAGCATGAAGCAAATGATGTAGAATACACTTGATGATGTTAAGAGAGGGGATAAAGAATGAGCATGATGCCCCTAAGTGTATACGAGATCTAGTTGATGTTGATAAGGGATTAGTGTAAGGAGTAATTTCCTTGACAAAAATGATTAGTCAGTAGCTAATGTGGGATTGATAACGTTGTAGAAGACTTGAGAGGAAGAGGTGTTGTAACGATTTTTAAAGGAGGTTTCTTAATTGGAGTATGTATTTGTTGTAGAAGACTTAGTAGGGGAGATGATGGGGTAG
Organism: Taxus wallichiana var. yunnanensis; assembly: GCA_018340775.1. Lineage (NCBI taxonomy): Eukaryota > Viridiplantae > Streptophyta > Pinopsida > Cupressales > Taxaceae > Taxus > Taxus wallichiana. The sequence goes on from CM031243.1 coordinate 713,983,083, forward strand.
ATGATTTTGAATATGGTTTGACATTAGATTTGATAGGTGATGGTTGAATTATAGAAGAAGGAATATTAGAAGTGATGTCACGATGCTCATTTATCATAGAAGGAGTATATTTGGGAGCCCATTTAGATGTAACATTTGGAGATGGGCATGTAATAGAATGTTGTGTAGTGAATGAGATAAAACCCTGATGCTCAAGGTGCTTGATTCTTCATTTTAAATTATACCAATCATTATCATGATGTCCATTGATTCGATGATAATTGAAAAATGGGAGACCTTGATAGTTGGTAAGCCGATAAGGAGGATAATAATGAGTAGGTGGCAAATTGATCAATTGGTGAGAGAGCGCAAAAAGAATGTCATGTTGCTTAGCATTATGATCAAAATTGAGAGGTTATGATAATGGTAATACTTGAGGTGCACTAATATGAGCACATGTAGAAGACATAGAAGTAGGAGGAGATATAGAAGAAGAACTAACATTAGATTGAGAAACGACCTTAAGATGTTGAAATTTAGATTTTAGAGATGTAATCATTGATTCCATGGCCTAAATTTTGTCTTGAAATAAAGAATGTAAAGCTTGAATTACCTCGAAGATGGGTTGATTGGATGGAGGATCACGAAGGTTAGGGTCGTTAGAGAGACGATCGAAAATGGCACTTACTTGAGCAGGTGCGCGTGTTGCGAGGCAGATACATAATGTCTAGGGTCTTTAAGAGAATAACTTTGCAAATGGGGATGCATTTGAAGTAGATCATGCAAAGAAATTTGAGGAATATTATGAGCCATGAGAGAAGAAAAATAATGGTTCAAGAGTATTCGAATGTGGGTTCACCAAAATGATTTAACAAATATGGAATTTGTAAAACCCTAAATTACAGAGTCACGTATGATAAATAAACACTAAATTACAAATTTGACACAAGCAATAAGCTAGATAAATATGAAACCCTAAGTGCAAGAGAAAGAGAGGATTTAGCTAATTTATGCCTGATGTCAAAATTTTGTAGATTGAGAAACCGATAAATAGAAAGGGCAATCTGTCAGTAATTATGCACAATAAATTTTGTAGAACCATCGGATAAGCTTGGATTAGGTGCTTGGATCTGGGCGAGGCACCTGGCACCAAAGATCTTTATTGGGCACCTGTGACTATGTGGGAGCTCGAACTTGGTTTTTCTCGATGTCGCAAGATGATCATTGTTGGTCAATCAGATGTCGCATTATGATCACATAATTGACATGTAACCTACAAAAAGATGATGACCTATAAAACCCTCAAACTACATAAAATTCCAAAAAGAAAATATGCAATATGGGGAGTTAGACTAACCTCGAAATTTACCCAACTGAGTGAATTTACAACCGAGTGTTGCACTACATCTCAGACTCCATGTAGTTCTAATGTGTGTGTGATAAAATCATGCCCTAAGAAAGCCCTTGTGTAAGTGCACATGATATATCGACGATAAATATATGTACCAATGTAGATACATGTGTGAATGGAATAATTAACTTCCCCTCCCATGCGTGTATGCAAAAATGTATTTCTTTGTCCCTTGTATGAGTGTTAGATGGATGCCTTTGATGTTCTTAAATGCCTTTAGATGCAACCTTAGGTGATGATAATAGATGCTTAGAGTTTGGTCCTTTATTTTGGTCACATAACTTTGTATTTATATGATTCCCTTGGTTGAATTTCATAATTGACAACTAGAAGGTCACCCATAAGAAAATAAGATGCCCAAAAGATAAAAGAGACCCAAAATAAAAGAGACCCAAAAGAAGTGGGTAAGATAGAGAAGGGTCGGGCCACCCAAAGGGGACGAGGGCACTTAGGCACTGGTGTCTAGAGTCATGAAAGATAAAGCAATAAAGTTCATAATGGGTTAGTAGGGTGTGCAAGACCAAAGAGAAAGAAAGAAAGACATAAAAGAGGCCAAAGACAACAATCAATTACTATTTTTCTCACTTAAGAATCATATGAATGCATGTTCTTAGGACTTATAAATGTACCCAAGTGTGTGATTTTGTGTCTACAGGGGTAAGTTCCACTTGACTATGTAATGATGATCTTTCTAGAGTTCTTATTACTATGTTCCTTAAAAATTTCAATTACAATGTATTGTTATGATGTTAATATGTTATTATGTCGACATTATCAACTTTTCACCATATTGTTTTTTTACGAGGAACAAGTTGGAATCCATGTTGTTTGGGACATGTCATCATGAAACTCTTCCTCAAACACCCATGAATGTATTTCTTTAGTATATCATCGTGGAAATGAGTTAACTTCGTAATGGAAAGTGAATGTATTTATGACAAAGATGTTAGAGTGTATATTGAAGTTGTACGATAAAGTCTTTCCATATATATTTCGTATCTTTGATGTTTGGTTCTAAAGATATTGTAAATGTACTTTATTCCCTCTGCATGGGTGTTTTTGGATGTCGGGTTTTGAAATGTATATGGCATGTGAGAAGGGTATTGTTAAATAATTTATTTCTAATTAACAAGAATATTTTCAATGAGATATTTCACCAAGACGGTGAGATATTGCATGCAAGCATTAAAGATAAGGAGTTGATATTGTTTTTTATTGTTTTTTTCAAGAGGATTTCGAGAATGACAAAAAAATTGTAGATTGCTTCAATAGAATTTGGGCAAGTGATAATGGAAGAATGTGTAATTTGTTTAATGACCAACGCAATCATGTTTAATTAGATTTCATAAAATGATTTCAATTCGCCAATTAGATGCAATGTTGTATGAGTTTGTTTTTTTGAAATCGGTTTGCCACGTAAAAATTAAAGTGAGGGGGACAAAACATCAATACTTTAATAAATAGGATTGAAATATGGAAAAGATGTACATTCAAATTAATAAAATAATATTTAACATTTAGATATGAAAATACAGTAAATGATTGAGCAATTGGATGAATTAGACATATGTTAAATATAGAAATCGACAATAAGACAACACGTACAATTTTTTTGTGTATTCATGGGTTGATTTGGGCGCAAATTCAAATGGAGTAGGCTAGAAATCCTCTATTCATTCTTCATCTCTAAAATTAGGGCTGAATCTTCCCTTAAAAAAAAATTAACTTGCATAACTTGTTCGGAATTGTAAGGACTTATCCCACGCATAAAAAATGATCTGAGATTGTACAATCACTTGTAACTATTGAATATGTTTCTCTGCATGTTATCTAGTTTTAAAAACATGTGTGCAAGTTGTTGAAATCGATATTCTTTGCTTGAAACCATAGTAACTTAAAATTCATATGAAAAGGGGTCAATAGTCTGGGTTTAAGCACCTTTGCGCCACATACGTAGCACTATGCCAAAGAGGCTTTAAACCCAGTTGGAATCCATGTTGCTTGGGCTATGTCATCATGAATTTCTTCCTCAAACACCCATGTATGTATTTCTTTGGTGTATTGTCGTGGACACAAGTTATCTTCATAGTGTAAAGTGGATGTATTTATGACAAATGATGTTGCAATGGATATTTAAGTTATACGATAATGCCTTATTTAAGTCATTCCACATATATTTCATATCTTTTAATTTTTGGTTTTGACATGTTGTAAATTGTACTTTATTCCCTTCATAGGGGTGTTTTTGGATGCCATTTTTTTCTATGTATATGGCATGTGAGAAGGGTATGGTTAAATAATTCACACCATTTTATAGTTAACAAGAATCTATTGAATGAGATATTTGACCAAAATGATGAGATACTACATACAAGTATTGAAGATAAGGAGCTAATATTGTATTTTATTGTTTTGTTTCAAGAGAATTTCGAGAATGACGAAAATCTCGTGGATTACTTCAATGAGAGTTTGGGCAAGTGATAATGGAAGAATGTGTAATTTGTAATGACCAACAAAATCATGTTTCATTGGATTTCACAAAACGATTTCTACTCACCAATTGCATGCAATGTTATACGAGTTTATTTTGTTTAAAATTGACTTTCCATAAAAATTAAATCAAGGGGGATAAAACCCTTATTTTTAATAAATAGGACTAACATACGAAAAATGTACATTTAGATTAATAAATTAATATTTAGCATTCAAATCCGAAAATACAAGAAATGATTGAGCAATTAGATTAATTAGGCACATGCTAAATATAAAAATTTATAAAAAGATAGTACACATAGCTTTTTTGTGTTCATAGGTGATTTGGGTGTGATTTGGAATGGAATAGGCTAGAAATCCTCTATATATGCTTCATCTCTAAAAATAGGGTTGAATTTTCTCTTTGGAAAAAATCGACAACAATACAAAATTGACTTGCATAACCTATCTAAAATTGCACGATCTTATCCCGCTCATAAAAATGGATCTATGATTGTATGATCACGTGTGAAAACCGAATGTGATACTTCACATGCTATTTAGATTTAAAAATATGTGTGTAAGTTGTTAAAGTCAATATTTTTCACTTGAACCCTAACTTCCTTAAAATTCATATAAAAATGGGTCAACAATTTGGGTTCTGTGCACCCCTACTCCACCTACACAACACTATGTTGAAGAGGATTCAAACCCACGTAGTCTTTGCAGAATGTAGTTAATGAAACCCTCATGTAACTAGAATTTAACACACTTGATAATGCTTATTTTGACTTGGTTTTGAGTGTTTTTGGCTTATTTTTGCTCACTCTTAACCTTGTTTGGAGTGCTTTAGACTTGTATAGGGGTTTCTCTTAATGTTTTATCTTGATTTGAGGAAGAATATGGAAGCTTTGCTTGATGCTTAATAGGCATTTCTAAAGGAGATCTTGAGAATTGTTGGGATGCCAAGTGTGTAAATGAGTGGATTTGATTTGTATTTTTAGGACTTTCAAAGGTAGATTCCTCAATAAGGTCGACCAGGGGAACAACCAACTCATAAGAAGATTCCCATTTGAAATTATGATCGCTTTAAGGGTCACCGACAAGATCAATTGTCGATTTTGTCCCTACAGGATGATTTTGTCCAATGGGGCAAAAACTCAATTGAAGATATGAAGAAGTATACACATAGGTGAAGATGTTTTTTTAAGGATAAAGGTGTTCCTATAGGTGTTTAAGAAACATAACGAGGGATCACAAGCCTTTGGATGGTGTGTTTGAGATTTGTTTGTGTACGAGAGTCACGAGTAAGGGATATAAAACAAAAACCAACATTATCAAATGCTAAATGTGAAGCCAATTTTGGTGTATAAAAAATGTAAACATTGTTGGAAGCACAATCACTGAGAGGGGGTGAATCAATATCTTTAAAAACTTTTACTTCAATTATGATAACTTGTATGAACCATCAAAGCAATCATTCAACGTTCATTAATCATTGTGAGCTTATTATGCATGAAACAATTATCCATGAGAACACAAACAAGATAGAGAACACCAATATGTACGTGGGAAACCCTTAAAGGGAAGAAAACCCACTGATCATTGCATTAATAAACAAAAATCAAGATTTAGTGAAGCACCAACTCCACAAGGAGCACTAACCCCTAATTTATCTAGCACCAACTAGACTTTAACAAGAACCAACTCACAGGGAGGCACCGACCTGACTTTAGAAAGCACCAAATTTCAAGGAGGCACCAACCCTTAGTGTTTTAGTGAAGCACTAACTCCACAAGGAATACCAAGCACCAACTTAGCCACCTAAGATTGTTTTCCACCTTCTTGTTGCTCACTCAATAAATGATGGACTTCTTTTCTCTTATTCTCTCTTCTTCTTGGTATGCTCTCTATCTCTGATACATCAGCATTCACTTAGATCTCTAACACACATTTTGATCCTTAAACATCAGCTACTATTCATACACTAACTCATCTTCCTCTCAAGACACTCAAACTCGCCTTCTTAGCTCACTCACTCTTCTTCTTCTTCACCTTCACAAGGTCATGGACGAACCACCCTTCGTAGCTTTAACACTTTAGATATTCAAAATTCTTGCATTATACATGGTATTTAAGACCTCATACAACCTTATCAATCCTCTACGGGTCGCTCGTACTCTCCATGCTCTACTATAACTTCAAATAAACCAAAATTACCTTGTATATATATACTTGTCTCAAGCACAAACACCATATAGGTCGGCCATGATGCATTAGGTCAACCATCATAGAGTAAAATGCATATGATAAATATGAGAACTTATAACATTAACTCCATAAGGTTTGAATAGCTCCATCAGGTCATTTGCTTCTTTAGGACTTAAGAAACCACTTTAACTAGGTCTTCTTGCACAACAAAGCAACTTGACACTTCTTTATCAAATAAGAACTTCTTCAAAGCTTAAAACTCTTCAAGGAAATTTTCCATGACCTCCTCATACTCGCCATGTTTGAAAGCTCGCAACATCCATTCATACCATGAAATCACTAAAAACCAAGACCATCTTATTAGGATCGCATACCCGTAAAATATGCCTTACAAGATGAAGCTTCAGACAATCTTCAATCACTAAACCATTCCAAATAAAAATGTGAACATGTAATACACAACTTCAAAAACATCACCATATGTATTATACTCTTCAATTCATAAAGATAAGGCCTCAAGAACTTATCTTTTCCAATACTTGCTCAAAACCGTCCTCGACACCTAAAAACCAGTAATGAGAAATTGACTTAATTAGGCCACCAAATTACTAAATCATGTCTAGAAATGATCATAGACATATAGCATGGGTCAATATCATCCTAAAAATCCATTTGTTTAGTATGTCCAATGTACAACTCGATAAATACAACAAATTCTTCATAAAATGTATATATACCATCACTTTTTCTCATTCACCTGATAACAAAAACCACCTAGAGATAGATGCAAGAGTCCTCTACATGTTCCAATCATCAAAAATTTTAAACCAATCAATTTTGGGCTTGTTCCATCAACATATTTCCTATCGACTCCAAACTAGGGTTTTAGAATGGTTTTGGAGTTGTTTCGGTATTAACGATTGTTCATAAAGATGTGACCTTAAAACCTAGACCAATGTAATAAAATATTAGCTAGAAACATACCAACATCTCCAAAAGAGCTCAAGTTCCCATGTAGAATATTAACATACCAACGAGCATCACAAAGTTGACTTACAGTTGGGAATGGCCTTTTTAGGCATCTGGAGGAAGTTATCTTCCATCAAGCCACATCAACTCATCAATCATCATATCCAATCATCCCTACACATTAAAATAAAATTAATAAACCTTGTTAATAATTTCTTTTAAGACATGTTGAGAGTGGTACCGAGGCAAAGCTAGCTAGAGGAAGGACGCACCATCGAAAGCAGAAGTAAAATATGCATTCCCTAAGCTTCAGAAAGTAGGTACTTATACATCGTATGATTCTACCATATTCTAAGAAAAAATTAGGGATACAACTCCATGCTCATGGGAAAATTCACGATTCCATATATTCGATCAATTATCACTACCTTTGGGAGTTGTGAGGTTTGTAAATTCTAATTTTGACACATTTAACACTCCTACAAATGTCAATAAACAATCTAAAAGGCCCCAAAACATAAGCAATGACTATATTTTTCACAAAACAAATATCGATTGTATAATTTAAAACCTAAAAGCTTTAGGTTGAATGTTGAAATCTCAAAAATACATATGTATCGACCATATTAGAATATGATGAACTATCTTCTAAATTGTGACATATGGAGCTATTAGACTAGTTCCACAAGGTGCGTAGAGTGACCCTAATTTCTTATATGTACTAAAATAAATTTATAAGTATAAGTATAAGAAATAATAAAGTATAAAGATTAATAAAAGAAAAACTTATGTTATATATCCCTCCCATAAGCACATACACTACATAGCAAATAGGTACGTGAGCGCGTTATAACACACTCATGTTATAGACAAGCGCGCTTCATCTTCTTTGGGTTTGAAATTCCCAATCCATAGGCTTGATTTTCTTGGATATCCAAACCTAAGGTTTGACTGTGTAATCCATGAATAAATCCATGTTTTACAAAAAACCATCAAAATCTCACGCGTACACCCCGATATCTCATGCGTTATAGCTTAATATTCCAAAAAATATTATACTACGATGTCAAGATTGGTTTTATCTTGGTGAGGATATACTTATTTCTAAAATCCAATTAGTTTAAGGCTTTCATCCATAATTTCTTTTGCTATTGCCTTATTTTTTTACCAAAACCTATGCATACGTTTTGGTGCAAAATTTATGATTTTTTCATCCAAATTTCAAAAAAAAAAATTGCCTCTTCTAAACTCCATTTTACACGCATTAAAAAACAAGAACAATAAATGATTTTTTGTCTCAAAGTTACGGTGGTGTACACACAAATATTTAATTTTCTAATGTAAGCACTTTGAAAATTAATAAAAAGTGTATAGTCATCTAAAAATTATGAAAAAAATAGTGGGACCTCGTAGGTGGTATTAGATAACTTTATACAAAAAGGATTTGAAAAATAATTTATAGAAATCAAAAACGGGGGGCACACACACAATAGATTCTTATCTTTTTGACACAAAAATAGACATACTTTGTGTGCGCACCACAATTGACCCTCTTAATCTCCACCATTTTTTTTTTAAAAATAGTATTTTAGAAACTAGATTATGATCTCTATGGTACTTATTCTTATCACTTTGTCAAATTTTGAGCATATGCATGCCAAATTATTAGATGAAGTTAAGGTTTCGTTGATTTCAAGAAAAATATGTGCACTTTTGACCCCCTTTTGTCCCCCATTTCCATGCACTTACCTAGTTAGGTTGTATCATCATTGATTTCTCCTTGAGTTTTGACGTTGCTCACATCATATCGATAAATTTTTGATACTTACATCTTGTTTTATGTGAAAACATGATTTAAGTTTCTAAATTGTGTCATTACGTTGCTCACATAATAACAACTTCATATTATACCTAGACTCTCGTATTTATTCAAACATTACCTTGAAATTTGAAAAGTGAACTGTCATTATGCTACTCGCATCATGTCAATATTATTTTAATACTAATATCTATCTTTTCCTACGAGCTTGATTAACATATCCAAGTTGTATTGTTGCATTGCTCACATCGGTAGCCTCCTTTTTTGAAACTTGGACTTTGTTTGTGTTTAAACTCCTTTGACTATACCTTGCTTCTACATCACTTCAACACCATTTTAATACTTAAGGCTTATTTATCCCAAACTCTATTTAAGTATTGACATTGTGTTGTCATTGTCAAACCAAAACATCTTTGAGATGTAGGGAGTGAAAATTTTAAGATTGGATTCTTATCTTGAGCTTGCTTGATTTTTCCTTGTACTTTCCATCATACAGATTTGTTTTCCTTGAGTTATTATTTGATTCCTTGATTCATTTTCCCTTAATTCTTTGATTTAGTTATTTGGCATTCTCTCGTGACCTTTGTAGAATCACAAAGTTGTTTGTTCTTTCCTAGGGTCCTCGTAGTCTTTGTATAAATCTATCAACCTTAGTGAAACATTTCCCATTATGCAAATTCTTACTAGAATGGGACACATAAAATAAGGGTCAAATGATTTTTCAACGACAAATTAAACCATTTATTTGAATACAATAACATGGTTGGCCATAATGGTGATAAGGGGAACTCTCCTCGGGATGACTTAGAATTTAACCCCGCCCACATAGATGAATTCCTATTCCGTAACAAAAATGAAGTCTCAAAGTGTGTTGTAGAATTAGGAGCTAAAGTGCCACCTAAGTTTGACCATACTCTCCTTACGAACATGGTTCACGGGGAATAAGAATTAGAATGTCATCTTTGAACCATTGATGACATACTAAACCCAGGACATGCTTCTACTTCTAGTAAAAGGAATGAAGAGGATGCACCTTCCAAAAACATTTGTAGTTATCGCATACCCATTTTTCGAATTAACCATGATGGTAATGAAGAACATGAAGATCGTGAACAACCACCTCCACATGAAACTTGTAAAGGACCACAAAACAATGAGGTTACGGTTCAAAAACAATTGAAAGATATTAGTCATCCATCGCGCGTTTATCTTCCCATGTCCATAAGGACCCAAGAATAATTGTTAGAACTCCACATAATGAAAAACCTAGGGCTTCATACCAAGATTTTTACACTAAGACTCCTGTTATGAGAAACCTAAGGTTACGTATCATGAGCTATACACTAACAATTGAGGCGGTGAAACATCCAAGTTTAACCGTATATATGCACGCCTCACCTACATGTGGAAAAATATTTGACCAAGAATGAAAATCTATGAAGAATTCCCTCACCAATTTGCAAGAAGGTAACGTGGGACATAGTAAGAAGTACCAATTTGAAGAACTCATGCTCGTATCATTTTATAGAGCAATGTTATGGACACATTTTCCTCGACACTTTGAGTGCAAAAAATTCAACAAATACAAGGGTAAAGGTGATCCACACAATCATATTAAATACTTCTTTATGGCTTGTCAAGAAGTTTCCTATAGCGAAAACTATCTCATTTGCCTATTCCCATGGAGTCTTGGGGCTAAGAACTTGAATGGTTCCTCCATATACCTAAAGGGTCTATCTTCACAGTGTTGAATTGGTAGAAAAGTTTGTGCGCCACTTTTCATTCAATATGGAAAGTGACATTACCATGTTAGACTTGTGCAATTCCAAATAGCGAAACAATGAAAACTTCTTTAGTTTCTTACAAAGATGGTGAAGGTTAGCTAGTCGCTTCCCTTATTCAATACCAAAGAAACATCTTGTTAGAATTTTTGTGCAATATTTACATCCCGAAATTTATTTCCACTTGCAGATGCACCGTGGTAACACTTTTGAGGAGGTCATAGAGAAAGGAGGTCAAATCAAAAAGTGTTGTTAGCTAAAGGGACTTTGAAGCACTTTTCAAGAGAAAATCATGAATCCAAGCCTACGGAAAAACCTAAGTTATTTAACAAGAATAAAAACATTGTAGGTGATGGTATAACAAACTCAAAATGCGTGAAAACATTCCGCATAAAGTGCTCCATTGAAACTTTTCAAAGGACTCACAGCACTTGAATTTAAACGTCACATGTTCACCCTCTCACAGATTCCTTGTCATATATATTGAAACAACTAGATGCGGTGAACATGATCAAATTCCCAAACACTAAACCCTTCGCAGATGATGTCGTTAAACCAATATGCTATGATACCATGAATATTGTGAATATCATCGTGTTAAGGGTCATAATATTGACAAATTTTTGAACTTAAAACACTTCATACAAGATCTTATTGATAAAAGAGAGGTTGAAATGGAATCACCTACACCCAAAAATATTCTAATCAATAGTTTGGAATTTACAAAGAGCAATTCCCTAAGCATAATAAGGGGAGAAAAGCTAGATAAAGGTCAGTCTTCCCATAATAAGAGTTCTAATCATGTTTTCGAAACTCATAATCCATTTGATTCCCTCATTGGCTATATTAATCCATATGTTGCTCATGTAAACAATATTGAGATTACAACAAGAGAGTGCACCGTGGTAACGTGACATGCTCACCTTGTTATTCTAGAACCTTCTCTCGCCTACCCTTAGATAGTAACTATGATATTTTAAAACAACTTGATAAGACCATTCTAAGATTTTGATCTTAGATATTCTTAAAATATCCAATGTTCATAAAGAAATCCTTTACAAAACACTTCAGGGGTTGGGAGTTTCAATTGATATTGATCATACATGCTTCCAAGCCTTAGTCATGTAGATTTCTCCTACTGAACACATCACCTTCAGCCAACATGAGATTCCTAGTGAGGATCATACGCACAATCTACCCTTACATATAGAATTCATTATTAGTTGTAAAAAGATAAAAAAATGGTGCTTGTGGACAACAAATTGGGCTCGAATATTTGTACTTTGAAGCTTATCAAAACTGGGATGCAATGATGTTGATTTGGAGCCTAATGTCATCACTATCAAGGCTTATGATAATGAGGAACGACAGTCAACTGGTATGATCACTTTTCCTATGGAAGTGAGGCCTACTAGTCATGATACCCGGTTCCATTTCTTGGACTTAGAACTACCCTACAATATGCTCCTTGGTCACCTATGGATTCATTCCATGTAGCTCGTGCCTTTCACTTACCATCAATGTCTTAAATTATACCATGAAAGGAAAATAATTACCATTCTTGGGGATCCTCAACCCTTTTCCCATTGCAGAGCATTTTCAGGTTATTTTCCCACTACATTTAAATGTCCTTCAACCGAAATGGTTATTTGGGATCAATCGGATGCTCTTGCCTCACGTGTTGATCCAAATACATTGTGCTCTCATTATAATGGAGCTTGTACATCTATATCTCCCTATACTTCATGGGAGGTGAAGACCCTCGCAACCGATCAGAGAAATATAATCTCCAATAGGACCTCCTAATGTCCAACCTCCCCTATCACCCGAGAATGCGTAGTAGGCCCTATTACAAATATCAACGGTCCCGGAGCGCTGCAACATATATACTTTCACTCTTGGTGGCCTTTTGGCGAGATGAGAAGATGCTCAAAACTCGTATATCTCGCCTCCAACTTCCGAGATGGGTTCATGCTATCAAGCACCAAAATATGCTATTCCTAATAAAAATGATGTGTGCCATGGGAAATCAAGGATATGAATGTGGCATAGATGAGTAGGGTGTGCGAGAACCTCTTCCGACACCACATCACAAGGTTTGAAAATATGGTATTGGTGTCTGACCGTATGGGTCCCATCCTCCAGAGGTCAAATCCACCTCTTCTAAATGAGAATATAGTTCCTATGATTATGATAGTGAAACAGATTCTTGATGTAGTCTCTATGAATACCTTACCTCCACGAACCTATTTTCTAACATGGCTATCCTAACCATATCCCCTACCATTCTTGAATTGAATCTTTTCCATCCTTCCCTTATCAACTAGGACCAACAACAACATGTACCAATTTATTTATTTGAGAATGATGAAGAAATTGGTGAGTTTATGGGTCTCCGCAATGAAATTATTGTTAGCGAACACAAAATTTAAAAGAGAACAAGGGAAAGATATCATCAAAAAGCCTTGTAAAAAGAAAAATTCCAAGTCCCACAGTGAAAACCTCTTTGAGGCACTAGCGACAAACAAAAATAAAAAGCAACGGACATAAAACTCGACCATTTTAAGAAGAAAATATCGTTGAGATGCCCTTACAGAAAGATCCCAATCTCCCCCGATCCTACTCATATGGAAGAAGAATCCACATTGCTCATGGAGGAAACTATCGACGTTAATATTGGAACAGAGGATCAACCTAGAATGGTTAAGTTGGGAGCTTCACTCTTAGCACAAGAGAAGAAAATATTTTCCATTCTTCTATGGGAATTTTCAGATATATTTGTTTGGTCCTATGCAGACATGCCAGATTAGATCCATCATCGGGTATCAGATAACCTAGTTGTGCGTGAATAAACAAAGCTAATCAAGTAAAATATAAGTAAGATGCATCCTCATGTAGCCCTCCTGGTTAAAGAAGAGCTGGAAAACTATTAGGAGTAGGCGTCATCGTGCCTATTGATCATCCCGCAGTGGATTCCCATATAGTTTCTATGCAAAAGAAACCCATTGGCATCAAGATTAGTATGAACTTCAGAGATATTAATAAATCATTTCATAAGGATGACTTTCCTCTTCCTAACATTGACATGATTTTTGATTCAACTGCAGGATATGAGATGTTATCCCTCATGGATAGCTTTTTAGGATATAATTAGATTAAAATTGCATAAGAGGATCGACATAAGACTTCTTTTACCATCCCTCGGGGACATTATGTTATCAATTCATGTCCTTCACCTCAAGAATGCAGAGACAACCTATCAAAGGGCTATGATTGTCATCTTCCATGATATATTGAATGATCTAATGGACTACTATGTTGATGACATATTGGGAAATTCTAGGACTAGAGAGGAGCATCCAAAAATCTTATGGTGCATCTTCCAACGCCTTAAATACAACATGGTAAGGCTTAACCCAAAGAAAAGATGATGGGCTACTAGGTGGTGACCCAAGGTAAGATTGCGATGGAGGAATCCTGATAGATAAAGAATGATTAGGTAATGAGAAGATAGGTCGTGGATCAATGCTAGACCCAGAATTTCATCGCCCAATGAAGAATGTGAAGATGGAAGAATAAGAGGATCATGTTCAATGATCTTAGGGTCTTCCTCTATTTTCTGATAAAAGGCATCAATCTCTTCCTCCTAATACGTGAATGCGATCTTAGGGTCTTCCTCTATTTTTTGACAAAAGGCATCAATCTCTTCCTCCCAATATGCAAATGTATCGAGGTCTAAAGAGGTTTCTTGCTCAGTAAACTTCTAAAGGAATGTCTTCATGTACCCTCATAAATTCTCTAATTGCTTCTTCATTTTGAAATGAATCAATCGGTGTGAGTAGTTGTTCTACCAAAAGAGGTTGATTGATGAATACGACATGGGAGTCGACTTGGATGATTGATTATAAGGACTTTGAGTCGAAGAGCTCTTTGACAGAAGAAGGGGTCGCTGATGCGACTAACAAATGGGGTCCCGCAAAGACAAGGAGAATCATGACTTAGGAGTCGTATTAGAGGAATAATTCAAATTGGAATCTTTTGAAGAATAAGAAGACTTAGAAGCATACCACTTACCATGAGTTGAAGATGGGGGAAGAGGTAAGTGAACGGGTTATTTAGCGCAAAGAATCAAACGAGGTCTAGTTGTGATAAACATCCTTTGATTTGGGAATGTTGAAACCTAGGTTCTTTACTTTCATAAGTATGTGGAACTCGTGTGATAATCATCTTTTTTTCAAAGACATGCCTAAACATAGATAGTCTAGGGGATATCACAGGGGTTATTGTGTTGACATGTTCAACAGGTGTATCTACACAACCAATGAGAGCATCAAAATGATTCTTCTCATTAGACGCGTAATTAGCATTCTTGTCCTGATTATGTTTAGGAAAAGTCTTCGTATTGGGGGATTTGTTAGGAGTGGATGAATCCATCTCCACATCACCACTTTCGATTAAGTCCTGGATGTAGTGCTGTAACTTTAAACACTTATCTATTTTGTGACCTTTAACACGGTGGAATTGGCAATATTCATTATCTCTAAACCATGATGGTTTAGGCACGTCATCCTCATAAGGCATAGTTTCAAGATATCTAACCATATTAACCGCCTCTAGTTGTTTTAGTATTGATGACATTGAGTCAAATAGAGTGAAATTATGACACTTATACTCCATAGGCAGAGCTCCCTTTGCAAGCTTCAAAGGAGTGTTGTTTTGAACGGCTTGTACTCATTTAGAGTCTACTATCCCATCACTAACAATGTTTTTGTTCCTATTAGGGACAAACTTTGTTTTGTAATTAGTTTTGGAATCATTGAGAAAGGTTTTAGAGTCCCCCTAGCTAATGTTTTTTTTCAATTTGACTCCCTTTTTTGATTACCTCTTCGAATGTGTTGCCACAATGCATTTGCAAGTGGAATGTAATGTCTAGATGGAGGTTGGGAACAAATATATTGATTAACTGTTTTTCAAGTAGGGAGCAAGGAAAGCGGCTAGCTAATCCTCTCCATCATTGTAAAAATGCAACGAAGTTTTCATTGTTTCTTTGTTTGGCATTGCAGAGATCCAACATGGTGACATCATTCTCTATATTAAAAGAGAAGTGTCATACGAAAATTTCTGCTAGTTCTGGCCATGTTGATATGGATCCCTTAGGGATGTGTACAAACCATTCTAGCGTCATTGCTCCTAAACTTCGTGGAAAGAGGTGCATAAGATAATTGTTGTTGAATGCCACCTCTTGACATGTCATATAAAAATATTTAATATGGTCACGAGGGTCACCTTTTCCCTTATATTTGTCAAATTTTGGAAAATCAAAGTGTCTTGGGAAAGGTACCTATAACATGGCTTTTTCGAATGGGTAGGGACATAACTCATCGAACTAATACTTCTTGTTATTGTTACTGGTTTGGCCCTCTTGTAACGCTTGAAGGGTGTTCTTCATAGTAGACCATTCTTGGTGGAAGAGCTAGTCTTGCGTGGGTGGCAGCATGGGTCTATACAAAGGGTTAAGCCTAGGTGTATGCCCACCCCTATTTTCAAAGGAAAAATTCCTCATAAGGATTCTTTCATGTCTCTCGTCGAGGAGTGTTTATGGGAACTTGTGAAATGAAGCCATATGTTTTGCCTTTGGTATAGTTTGTTTCACAAATTTTGGTTGTTCCTTTTGTATATGTGAAGCCAAACTTTCCAATTGACGAGTGAGGGCTTGGACTTGTTGTTCTAACGTCACCTCTTGAATGGGTATTTTGTTATGATCTTCATTAGGGGGAGGTTGTGCATGATGAACATGTTCTTCATGGTCTTCGCAACGAATTTTAATAGGAGGTAAACAATAGTCTCTGTCATTTTCGAAAGGTACTTCCTCATTATTTTGTCATGCAGAAGTAGAGGCATGACCTATGTTTAATATGTCATCTATATGGTGATGAGGATGTTCCACTTCTTCTTCCCCTTTAACCAATGCAACAATGAGAGAAGGGTCCACTTTGGGAGGTAACTTAGCTATAAGAACCTCATGTTTGTTTTGAAAAATGTAATCATCAAAATTGGCAGGAGGATGCTTTGTATTCATACGAGGAGAATCTTCCTCTCCACCACTATGGTCAACCATGAGATTATCATTTAAGAGAGGGTAGTCACATCCAAATATATTGGTTCCTAATCTTCGGGATCCCATCCTCAGTAGTAGGAATACTCGAGATAGGAAATACAACGTGAAGAATTTCCACTAAGGTTTACTAAAAAGGGACCTTAGTCAAATTTTTGTAGCGCAACGACGCTAAATTACCAAAACAAGGTGATTATAGAATAGCCACAAAATTGATAGATCAAAGAAAATGTATGAACTAAAGAATAACAAACAAGCTACCCTAGTAAGGTAATATATGACACAAGTTTTCCTTAGAATAATACAATGACGTACAACGCTCAAAATTTAGTTACACCAAATAGTTTATTCTCTAAGATTTTGTCTAGATAGGTTTGCAACCAAATAGTGACAACACAATATCACCAGTTAGGTCAAGTTTGTAACAAACAAGGCCTAAATGATAAGATAATGTTGATGCGATCCTCTAACAAGATATACTAAAATCTGATTTCTAAACACTAACAAAGTCTAAGCTTTGTAAAATGGATGATACAAATGCAAGCAACATAACAATGTTATTTGGACACGTAATCAAACTTTACGAGAAAGTAAGATTTTAGTATCAAAATGGCACTATAGCGATGCTAACAAAAGTAACCTCAACACTCACAAAACTCAAGACAAATCTAGGGTGTAAAAACTATGTCTAAGTATATCAAGAAATTGCTTATGCGTGCGAGTAGCGTAACCCTACAATATAGAGATTTAGGCCTAATTTCACAATGGAAACAAGACGTAAATATCTCAATTGTATGGCTATAATGTGGGTAGTGTAACAACTCAAAAGAAGACAAGGATGAAATCACCTAACTACGATGATAATAAGTCTCAAATATGGGTCTTTGAGACAAGGGGGCCTACTAGATCGTGAGTACGTACCATGCACACTTTTAACACTTGCGCTCCGACATTACAACCTAGTCACGCAAGTAGAATACAAAAGTGGTGGACACGTGATATTTAGCGGTATTCAGATATGTTGTTTCCTTTTGTCCAAAAATGGGCAACAAGAAAACAAGGGTGTAGACTAAGTGGTGTTGAAATAAACTTGGTGTTATTTTGGTAGAGTTTCGCCTTGTCTTAGGACAAGTGAAAAACTAGGACAAAATGACACTAAGTAGATTTCATGATGAAAATCACACGGTTTCAACTTTAAGAGATTCTTTCCCTTGTTTGAAAAACAAGAGTTTGAATCTAACAAAGTTGTCACTTTGTGAGAGCTCTCAAGTATAATAACTAAGACAAAAACAATGGCTCCAAGCCGGAAAACTTCCTAGGTGGTTCTCTCTCTAGGTGTCACAAGATATCTAAGGTAAACTTGATTTACCAAGGTTTCCCAAGGAGTATCTCGACTTTACTTTACCCCCTTCAATATAATGAGCACCAAAGTGCATTCAGTTATACTTTCACCGGGTCGCAATATGGATATCTTTGACTCTAATCTCACCAAGGCGTACTAGACAAGTTCGGTAGTGTGGAGCACTTTCCTGTTTCATTCACAAGGTTCCTTCTTGCGTGAACTACTTTAGGGTTCATAGAACACCCCATTGTTGTAGCTTAAGGCTTATGCCAAAGGGGTTATGTCCTAGTTAAGTGGACGAGTCGTAGCTCTTAACCGAAACCTGCAATACGGTGTTTTGAATGGTGTGTTGGTGTATTTTTATCTTTTGGATTAAGCAATTTGGTTTAGACCACCAATGGAAACCTACAACACACGTGAATGTTAGATTTTGGTTTTAAAGAGAGCCCTTCTTTCTTTGACAAGTGTTTTAGGTCCTTCACACAAATGGTTAGTAGTTCAAAAAGATTCACAATATCATAGAAATATGGCCATGAAAATGCTTGTAAATCAACTAACTACCATCAAACTTTGCAAAAACAAGGTTTATTCCCAATTAATCCAAGTGCTTCTTAATGAAAAACTAAAATTGCTTTTGATTCCCAATATCACACTAGGTGCAAGGGAAGAACATACACAAATTTTAGCCTTGGTTCTTTATCAAATGAAAAATCTCTTAAACTAAAAGATCAAACATATGTCAAAACATGAAAGTTTGTTCCCTTAAGCAAAAATGAAGGATGATTGTTCCTACTTACTCCCAAGAAGCAAAAAGTGGTTTAGGGGTGTTTTTGATTCTCAATATCACACTAGGTGCAAGAGAAGAGCATACACAACCCTATTCCAAACTCAAAACAAAGTATGAAAACATATCATTTATCAAACCCTAAGCCAATTTTGTTAGGAATATTGCTCTAAAATCAATAAATTGACAAAAAAAATCTAAAAACCCTTAAAAACTGAATCATAAAATTGAAATTCTGGAATTTGAAAAATTTTACCTTGATGCATAGGCCCTCTTAGTGCACATGCACAGACACTCATGTCATGTCATGCACGAGCACTCACAAATATGCACATGCGCCCCTTTGTCATTTTTCACACACTCAATGATGTATGGGCATTTCTAGTGAGGCACATGCACTCTCACTCATACACAGGGACTTTTTTCACTCATAACCAAAAATTCAGTGTATGCAAGGGTGCTCATAGTCATGCACAAGCACTCCTCTTTCCTGTAGGTGCTCAAACTATCTTCCGGAGGCCATAACTTTTGCTCCCAACCTCGAAACGACTCCATTTTTTTGTGTTGGAAAGGTATCAAGAGAAATGCGCAATGGTAAGATAAATTTGGAGCAAAAAGTTACCAAGAATTTATGGTATTCATTTTTAGAAAACTAGTCCTTTTCTAACATATCTAAATGCTTTAATGAATGTTGTTTTGAGAAGATTTCTTGAAAAAGGTTCAATCTTTGGTATTTTGAGGGAATTTTGACAGGCTTCACCTCCTTATATCCTACAAAGAACATGAAAACACAACTTCTACCACTAATCTAGTTGAAACAACTTTCAAAAATGGAAATTGATCTATAAAACTTTGAAAATTACTCTAAAACTTTGAAATTAATCTAAAAAGCTTGAGAAACTAATCTAAAAATCTTGAAAGTACTCTAGAAAGCTTGAAAGTAAACTAGAAAACTTGAAATTAATCTAGGAAACTTGAAACTAATCTAAAACTTGAAATGAAAAACTTTGAAACTAAGTTAAAAAGCTTAAAAATTGAAAGCAATGGGGTATTGTCCCACCGGGCGTGCCAAATGAAAGCACCATAAACTTTACAAAGCAAATTGCATGACTAAACAAGGAAAGCTAACACCATTTCCATCCATCTAGTCAAGGTTCTAAGTCTAGGAATGTAACATTAAGATAAAAGCTTAAAAGAATGCTTAACTAGTATGAAAATAATACAAAATCTAATTAAACATGCCTACTAATATGCTTGAATTACCTAACATGGGCCTAAATAGACCTAAGAGGGCAATCAAATGGTTATGGTTGCTACTCCAAACAATGGTGAAATGACCTCTCTAAATGACTTGTTAAGTCACTTTATATATTCATCTACTAACCTTGTTGAAGGTTTTAGGCAAGGGTTTGAACTTGACTATGAATCATATGTATTATATGAGATGCAAATCAAAGCATGGTGTAAAGTATAAAGGAATGAGGTGCACTCTTTTTATAGTTTTCCTTTTGGGAGAAACTTATATTTTGGTGCATGTGGGACTAAAAGCCCCAAATTAGATTAGAATTACTAATCATGATTAGGCCTTGCTAATCACAATTAGTGAATTACCAAGTGATTAAGAGGTATGGATCCTTAATCAACCGCTTAGGGTCAACTAGAAGGCTAGGATAAGCTTTTGAAGCTTGTTGAGATGTTGTGGAGGTGAATGGGGTGATTTTGAGTGGTTGGAAGAGGGGTTTGAGTCAATATTAGGGCATATTGACCAAATCAAGGGAAAAATAGGCTTAATTAGCTTATAAACGCTAATTGTTTGTTTTGAAGAGGATTTTGGCTTACGATTCATCGTAAAGTGGCATCCTAATGCGAAAGGGGTTATGCAATCAACAATGTGGTGTTAATTGGCTAATTTGGTAAGGAACATTAGTTAATTAGTGAAAACCACTAATTATAACGGATTTGGCAAGAATAAGAGTGATTTGTGTGCATTTGGCAATAAGATTGCAAAAGTGTCTACAGAGTAAGGACAATATGGAATTATCTTGCGAGAAAGAGAGGGGTTTGTAATACTAAAGCAACTACTAAAAAGAAGACATTAACATTGATAATGACACTGTGACTAAATATAACAATGAAATGTTAGATCACAATGAAAGGTTATATCAAAATTTGATTTTGAAGAGCTAAATAGTCAAGACTCATTTCAGCTACTTGATTTTGACTAAAGATGTATGAACATAGTATTTCTAGAAGTCAAATTTCATATCACATTATAAGTATGTAACTTGTTAGTTATTATATAGTGGTGTTGTTTATTGAATAATATTATCGTGTTGTTGTTTAGTGTTTTTAACAAAAAAATGTTATATTTATTGTTTTTTGCGCTCTTTTAAATACAAGATAATATCTTAGCATATTATTGTGTTAAAAATTAAATCCAACTTCAAAAACAATGTTTGAAATTGAAAATAATTTAATATCAAACATAATTAAATATTTCTCATCACAATATTATTTTATCTCAAGAACTTGTGCATGAATTAAATACAAGTACAACACAACATATATTGAATCTCTTAATATTTTTATACAATAGAGAAGATGAAAAATACAAAAACTATATATTTATTTATAGTTTGTATACAAAAACTTTTTTACAACCACTTTTTATGAAATCTATTTCCAAAGCCGGATGTATAAAATATAATTTTAACAAATTAATATTACAGCTTCATCCTCAAGAAGTGGATTCTTTTCCTTGTTCTACTATCTCTTATGTATCAAAACCTTCCTTTAATACTCCAAATTGAACCAAATGCTTTGCGATTGCATTGATATGAGAAATAATTTCATGTTATGGATTTCTTTGCATCATCGGTGACAATAATGTTGGATCCTCTTCTATTTTCTTCTTCAACAATATTTTAGGATCCATTCCATTCTCCTTTATGATCCTTCTTAAGGTATTATTCTAGCTTGTTTAAAGTAACAAGCTTTTGCTTCAAATCAACAACTGCATTTAAACTTTTCCTTGCACTTTTAAATGAACATCAATTGTTGCCTCATTCTTCAAATTCTGATACTTTGAATGCATTTAAAAATAATAATTAATTAAATTAAAAAATATAATAAATCATATTTGAAAATTTATTAAAACTTACCAAAGCATTTTCCCTCTCCGCATTCACAATAACTACAAGGCTTTTGTCTCTTGACCACATATTGTGGTAGGCTTGTGCTTCTGCATTTAAATTCTCAATTTTGTTCAACATTACATCTAATATATTATCATTGTAAGAATTAGAAACTGAAACCATTCTAGATACAACTTGATTCATAAAAATATCAAGCTTTGTGGATTCATTTTGAATCGCAAAATATAATAAATGTTTCTAGGAGTGGTTATGAAATCGAGTGTTAATTTATTTTATCAAAAATTTAGCCCTAAACTCTCACAATTTTAATTGTTCAATATCCTTTATTACCATATCATTGACAGTGGCTAAACAATTATCATCCAAAAGACTTTCAAGTGAAAAACTTGATTTAAGATCATCTATTAAGGCGCGATTTATTTTGGAGAAGGCGTGTTTGATGTTAGTTCACTTACTAGAGAAGGTTGCCTTAACCCATGAATCCTATCTTGTGGTTTGAAAGTTCCATGGGCCTCGAACCACACTTTCAATCCAAAGATATTCATCATCCAAATAAATTTCACTTAATATAGAAACACCACAATGCACTTAGAACATTGCCTAACGAAAAATTTGGAAAATCAAATGTAAAATTTAGGGTACCCTTGCTTGCAATTGTTGTATGAAAAGAAATATGTTTCCCCATGCCCCTTGTCCTCGAATTCTATGGTAGAGGTGGTGGTGGTGGCACCCTTTTCTCAAATGATAAGATGGATTTGGAGGCGTAAGAGGCACTACACTTGTAAATTATATGAGAAAATTGAAATAACAAATATAATAAGAATTGAATAATTCAAAATTATAACATTTTTGATAAAAACTTTACCGATATGCATACTTGTAGTTTGCAATTGAGGTGTACATGGAGCATGTTGATGTGGTTGAGGATTAGAATAAAGAGATTGGGGACTAGTGGTTGTGATCAAAGTCAAACCCTAATTAACCATTAACATTTTAAATTCATCACTTGACTATATTTCAAAATATAACAAACTAAAAATAAATTAAAGTTACAACTTAAATGGGAAAGTAAAGATACCTTGAGGGGCTAAAGTTGAAGAGTGTTCTTGATACTGTGTTTCATCAAATTCATGAGTTTTATTAGTCAAACTATCACAGACACCGCCATGAGGATATATACCTATGCTGCTAGAGGTGGTTGTAGCAGAGGTTTATAAAAAACTTTAAAAACTTAATTATTTTTATGAAATTATATATACATTAAAAAAATGGAAATATGTAAATACTTGCTAAGAACGACATTGTTGTGTCAATTGGAGGAGGTATTAAATAACTCCTCATCCTGTTCACTCTTGACTGTGGGGTTGACAATGATTGCTCGGGTTTCTCTAGAAAATAATCAATCTCCGGACTGGTGGAAAATGTCCTCTTATAGTAGCCTCTCTTTTGGAAGTAGTTGCAGTAGCTATGGCCTGGTATAATTCAACACACTATTAATATCTAATATAAACTATAAAAGAGTATGAAAATGAATGATTACGAAACAAGTAATCAAAATTTTTGGACTCACCTCTTGTTGTACAATTGTTATGGACATATATGTGAGCTTTATGTGGAGTCCTTTTAGAGAAGGGGTGTTGCCTAAATGGTAAAGAGCTCCATAATATAATCCAAGAATAAAATTTGTGGATATAATACAAGCGTTTTCATTCAAAAGGCAATAATTGAGGTCAATTCTTATCATGGAGGATAAGAATGTACACCAATCATATTTTTGTTTCTACGGTTTTGAACAATATAGGGCAAGGCCCTATTTTGAATATTTGTCTGCAGCGACCCTACAAAATAATTCTAGCCTAGAAAAATAACACCATAACATGCAAAAAGGGTGATTGAAATCCTATATTGAAAATATCCTTTTAGAAATATTTGGGAAGCTACAAGTGTAAGAAAACATGAATTTGTTACTGATTTAGTAAATAAAAAATTAAAATGTAAAATAAAAAAGGTTGAAAATAAAATATGATTATGAAAAACATACTAGTAATTGCATCAATAGACAATTCATAATGAGACTCAAAATAATTGATGCCATCATCTGTTAATATGGCATTTGTTGTGATAAGATCCACATATTTGTGTGGTAGTCTTGTTAAACGCTCAATGTCTTCAAGGGACATGATAATGTGTGGGTGGTGAGTTGAATGTGAAAAGTACCCAAGGAATTGTCATTATTGGTCAACTGGTAGTTGAAGGTTTTTGTATCTATTGAAAAATGAGGCATATAGACTAGCCCCCTAAAACTTGCTACTTCAATCCATTGTGAAAAAGAATTGGGATTTGAGATAAGCATGTGGAGTTGGGGGAAGAAAATTTATTGTATATGAATTTACATATATGAACAGTCGTGGTTGATTTTGGTTTCCTTTGACAACACATTTTTTACAACAAAATCACGATGTCCGATGGATGGGTATTGGGTTTGGGTTAGGAGTACAACTCGAGAGGTTGAGGTTGTTTTTCTAATGCAAGTGACATCACTAGTTTAGTTGTATTTCTCTAGTTGGTTGTCAGTGAGTGATTGTAAAAGTGAAAATAACAATGCTCCTCATCTATATATATATATAGATATATATATAGAGAGAGAGAGAGAGAGAGAGAGAGAGAGAGAGAGAGAGAGAGAGATTTGGACACGTGGCGATTGTTGATTGGTTATCAGTATGCACCCAAAAATTACATTGTGCAACATGGAAAACACAATGTCTCTAATGATGATAAAAACTTCTTCCAAGGTAAAAATGAGGTCCAAATCCTTCCCTCTCTCCTTTGCATCCCTCCTTTGACTCAAATCAACCCTTTTGTTTTGTCTCCAAACTTTAATTTTTATTGTAAGACCGTTTTTATGATTTTGGCATTGTTTTGGGTGGCGGTTATGCAACCACCACGAAGGTTGCATAATCATCACATCCATGGTTGCATAACCACTAGTTTGTCTACACTAGTGGTCCTATCACCTTAAATCTGAGAGTTAAAACACACATTTTTCAATGTGTGTTTGGATTTTGGGAGTGATTTTCTCACTCGTTTCTCAACTATTTTTCCTATTTTTAGACTCATTGGAATCATATTGATTTTCTCTTCTTATTTGGCTATGTTTAGAATGTTGACTACCTATCCTTTTGATGATTTGTCACTTCTTGATCAACACATGTAATTGACTTATTCTTTCCCATTTTTATAAAAGCCAAAATTTTACCCGTATGATGGGTTGGATTTTTCACATTCTTGAGGTAAAGTTATGCTTTATTGAATTTTTGAGAGGAACCACACAGTCAACCAACCCTTTGATCTTTCTTTCCTACCATTTTCTTTTAGTCATTTCTTTACATTCCTAGATCAATTGGACTTCATCTTTGGAAGAGGATATAAAGATGAGGAGACAACAAACACATCTCACCTTTGGGAAGCTACCACAGTATAATAGTAATCAGGTTGGGGTTGTACTTAAATTCTTTGAAGCTTTAATTAATTTATATTTGTTAGAATAGAAATAATGCATTGTTTTAAGTTGGTAGAATTGTAGAAGTGGAAGATTTCATCACTTCCCGAATGTATTTATTTCATTTATAGTATTTATTTTCAAAATATTTCTTACATAAATCTTCCTTGATAACTTCTTCTCGACTTATCCCTGTGGATTTGCTTGGGAAATTAGTTGGAGGAAGAAGTGAAGAAATCCTTGCACATTATTTATTTATTTCAATTAATTTATATTTACTTTTTCCAGGGAAAGTTCATATGACAAAGAGGAAATTTCTTCTGAGGGAAATTACATCTGAGAAGCTTTCCCTTTCCAGAAAACTTGAGGCAAAGGCTTTATCAGAAAAGGTTTATTTTATTTTATTTAGATTAATAACTTTCGAATACATTCTTTTAGAATAACATTGTTAGACAACCCTGACAACAGAGGAATAGCCACATCCGGCTATTCTCTGTTTATTTTTAGTTTATTTTATTAGAAGTAGTAGTATTTTATTTTAATTAATTTCTTGTGTCTGTAGAATAACTTATTTATTTATTTTATTTAAATTCTAAAAATACAAAAATATGTTAGCCGTTTAATTAGTTTCTTTTAATTCATTTCTTGTTCAGAAAATAGAATAGATGGTTTACTTTATTTTATTTAATTAATCGGGAATGAATTTAGCTAATTAAAAGATTAAAACACACTTGTCTTTTATTTAAGCTAAATTTACTTTTCTTAATTATTTAAAACAAACTTTCAATGTAGTTTAGTATTCAAATCAAACCAAACAATCAAACAATAGGGAACTTACACTACCTGTACATAGCCTCTAATTCCCCTTTGGCCAACTCAACTTGTAGGAACTCACACTAACTTTCAACATTCCCGATCTTAAGCATTTTGGATGTCCCGACACAACCTTGGGAGGTCGAATGTTTGGAATCATGTGTTTATTCTCGAACATACAAAATTGGTCAACCCGACGTGAATGATAAGTTCCTTCTTATTTATTTTCTTTCATTGATATTATCTCACCTTTCCATTTCTTCCCTATTTCGGTGGGTATTTTATACCTCCCCAAATATGTATGGTAGAGAGTTTGGTGGCCATTTGGCTTTGATATATACTACACCAATGTTCAACCACAAAAATCCCCTTCCCTTTCAGGATGGGCTGACAACTACACAAATAATGTGCAAGCCTCCCCTAGCTATGTCTCAAACCCCACTAGTCACGTGAGAATAAAAGAGGCCAATCAACCTTTAAACATGCAATATGTCAATCCAATTCAAATAACATGACCTTTACAAGTGGAACAAGTCCTTACCCTAGAGTCTTGTCAGACCTCACATTAGCATGCAATCAACATAAGATGACATTTTTACACGAATTGTTAATCCCCTTCGTACGATAGATGAGTCCTTGGACAAGATGAATATTCATACCTCTAAATGTTCAACAACAATGTATCGACAACATGCATCCCCCGAACTCCTATCTTCAAGGAAAACAAGAATGACAACACCAAACAATTTATAATGGGGTATCACGTGTCTTCTTAACTAAACCCTACACAACAGTACCCAAACAAGGGACTCAATCCTCTCCCAATGATGTCATTTCTACCTTAGTAGGGAGGATTAGAGAACTAGAGAGTGCCCAACCTTCACAACCTACTTATGTAATATGACAAAACATGGGGTATCTTGTCAACAACAAAGGATATACCCCTACTAACGCACAACCAATGCAACATCTCGTGCAACAAGGTTATCCAATCCAATCGAATCCAAGTGATCTTCTCACAGGATTTGACACACTAGGGATGGGTCCTTATCCATCTCACACTTATCCTATGCAAGGGTTGGTTAGAAGTGTGCTCTTAAATTCCATTCCTTCGAATAATGTGGCATTCCCTGGTTTCACGCCCACTAGCTAATATCCTAGTATTGTTCCTCCTTACCTGCACATGTATTCAAAATCCCCTCGATGGATGTGTATACATTTCATACTCCTTATACGTTGTATCAAGGAACTTCATATGTTCTCGTCAATTCTTACACTGCGGCTTATCCAACGCCTCCTCCCCCTCATCGTGGGAGCGTAAATGGTGGAATCTTACGTAATGGGTACCTACTTAGAATATTTGAAAAAACCCCTTATTTCACAATACTGGGTGTCATGCTTCCATGCCCATTGCCTAATCTTCCTAATTTTAAGGGAGAAGGAGACCTGAACACTCATATCAAGGCCTATGCTATTTGCGCCATTAGGGAATTACTTCCTTGGGATGTTGTAGTAGCTAAAATATTTCAAGACTCTCAAGGGAATTGCATTAGATTGGTACTATTAGATTCCAGAAGCTTCTATACATTCCTTTAAACAACTTTTTTAAATTCATTAGAGAATTTGACATGAACAAGTTGCTACGAATAGGGATTAGGGAGTTTCTACATATCAGGAAAGAACAATATGAATCTGCTTGCCCATTTCATCTAGAGATGGTATCAAGTTCTTTACTCCTCTACAAGTGCACCTAACATGGACCAAATGGAAATTTGTGACCTTTTCCTTCACTCCCTTAAAGAGACCAAGGATGAGGTTCGAAGTTTCCTTTTCGCAAAGTATGAGGAAGTGTTGGAAGGTGTGCTTTGAATCGACCAAGTTGTTATTGATAGTGGGCGTAAGACTATGGTCTCAATGGGAAATTGGTATCCCATAACCAAAACAACGAAAACCATCAAAAAATAGAGCCAAAAATTAGGACCCAAGGTCTTGAATCACAATCACTAATTACCATGTGTTATTGATCGTGCAAAGAATGTTAGTTTTACAAATAATGGTAACACTAATGATAATAACAACAACATGGGCAATCAAAGAGGCCCTAATTTAGTTTCCTCTGTTAACACAGTTGACATCAATCGACCCTCTCCTCGACAGGCTCAAACCCAAGGCCCAAACCAATACCAAAATTATGGCAAGGGGCAATGAACTACGGTTATAACAACCAATTTCAAAACTACAACCAGGGTTATAATCAACAACAAAATTTGAATCAAAGGCCAAGAGATTATGATCCCAATCTATATTGTGGTTTTCATCGTGTTGTTGGTCATGATGTTAGGACTTGTAGGGATTGCAACAAGTTCATACAAAGACTCCCAAAAATCAAAGACAACTCTTTATGGACATGTTCTTAGAAAATCTTGAAGCAACCTCACAACCTGGTCATACAGGGTGTTGCACCTTAGAATGCAAGCCTAGGCATCTATCGGGACCCATTCCCTAAACATCCTGAAGATGTTAAAGTAGTCCATCAAAATGCAAACAAGGGCATTCCTTTTGAGAATAAAAACCATGAAGCCTCAACTTCTGATAACTCTCGAGTTGCCCCTAACCTAGGCTCAAACAATAATACAAAGATTTTGGGATTAATTGAGTTAGAGGTTGAACCGAAATTAACGCAACAACTCGGACGAGGGAGTAAATTTCACAACCTCTTCCCACTCATTCTCTCTTGTAGGATGATGCTCCTATAGTCTCAAAACCTGTAGGAGCTTATGATTTGATTTCATATTTGAACAAGACATTTTCTCACATTTCATTTATAGATTTGTTGAAGAATTACCCTATGCATCATTATGTGTTGTTATATGCATTGGGTCTTGGTCATCTAATCCATGTTATGCCTCCATTTGGGGATTAAATCAATCATATTGACTTTGACATAATCCTCCAGAACAAGTGATAGGGATACAAGGTTTTTCTTTTATATAAACAAGATGTCATCTGATGTTGAAATAGCCCAAAGGGGATATCTAGCTCTATATTTGTAAGTCCGAGTCTATAAAAATTGCATCAAGAGAGCTATGATCGATGACGGGGATGTTGTGAATGTAGTTCCCTTCTCTTTCTTATAGAAGTTGGGATATGGGGAGACTAATTGCTCCTCTACTAGAAACACGTTGCAAGGGTATGATAATATTAAGGCTACCTCAATCGAACTATAGTTCTTCCTATCTCCCTCGGGACAAAGACTATTATGACTGAGTTTTACATCATCGACAAGGAAACAAATTATAACATGATCCTTGGTAGACCATGGATTCACCGGATGAAGGCTATTCCTTTCACTTTGTTCCAAGAAGTTAGATTTCTCTAGTTTGGAAAAATATTTGTTGCTCAAGGGATCCTAAACCCTTTGATATACATCTGGAGAATCTCAAGAAGAAACCAATTACTCATTCAGAGTATGATCTCCCTACAAACCAATTAAACAAACCACTTCCATCAAAATAATTGGTCATGACCACTCAGAATGTTTCAAAGTTGAAGTCGATGACCCAAAAACATTCGAAGTGGCAAAGATGGATAAAGATAAATCCACATATGTGAAACCATGTCCACGAAAACCACAACAAAGATTATGAAGATATTAGAAAGTGATGAGCCAATTCTACTCCCCTTTGAACCGCAAGGAGTTGGTAATTTCCTCAATTTAGCCTCTCTTCCTGTTGATGATCTTGGTCTAGATATACATATGATAGAAATAACAGAAGAGGAAGAGGATTTTGAGAACAAAATGATGCCCATCAAAGCCATTTCTAGGGCTTCTTCATCCCTAACCTGGTCCAAGTATGAACGCATCGAAACCAAGTTCATCGTGTCCAAGAGACATGACCTTATAATAAAAGTTATGTCAAATATGATCATTGCTCCCTATTTAGAGGATGAAGTTGAACAACATTACCATGTTCATATAGGTATAATGAGTCAAACAAGGAAGTAAAATACTAACAAGGAAGTAAAATACTAACAATCATACCTCCTCCTTCACGTTCCATAGCAAACCTCAAAATGGGCTAGGAAACTTGGATTGAGCCCCGATTACATGATATGTAGGTGCTTTTCTTCAAGACGGAGCAAGGCCTTCCTACAACAATGATCCACTTACTTTGCACCAATGGGAAAAAGGATTATGGATTTGGGGTGCTTCAAGATGAGGCTATTTGGGCATTAGGATGAGGCATAAGGATGTTCTTTGCTCAAAGGATGCAAGAACTTAGATGGGCATTCAAGCTTATTCTCTCGTGTCTTTAGAGGGGAGGGGTAAGGTTGTATTTATAGCCTGGGGGAGTGATTAACTTAGAGTAATTTAAGTAATCATGGTTTGAAAATGTGGGCAAGATTAGGTGAGTGGGGACCACGAAGAATGGGTGAGGATTTGATTTTGGATTTTTAATTCATAAGTGGAGGATTTTAGGTGAGTGGGGACCACGAAGAGTGGGTGAGGATTTGATTTTGAATTTTTAATTCAATAGTAGAAAAACATGGAGAATAATGACATGTGGTGAGGATTGGGTTATTTTTTGATTTTGAAATGGATAATTAATCAAATTATATTTGATTAATTCGAAGTGTATTTTTGTGGGAAATGAGGAAGGGGAATTAATTGATTTAGGACATATGTGAAATTAGGGTGTCTACATTTTCCCCTCTTTGGAAGGGTACTATGAAAGTAGTGTCCTTTCAAAGAAAGTAGACGAGATGGGGGAAGAATTCAATCTACTTTTCTTAAGCAAAAATTAGAGCGAATGTTTGTTGGGGAGAATAGAAGGTGGTGAGTGACGAATGTCATGGTATCCTCCAAGACAAAAATGTCATGAGAAGATGTGATTATGGATAGATATGATGATGCCCCCTCGAGAGGGCTGATGAGAATGGAATATATGACAAAGCTCTCAAAAGAGGAGAGATGAATTCTGGAGAAGAGGATGATAATGGAGTGGAAGAGACTGGAATGACCGCACACACAAAATGGAGAAAGGATTCAATCGGCCTTGAATGCTAGGTGTGAGGGTGTGGGAAGATGAAATGGGAAAGAGAAAAGGGAATGGATAGGATTGGGGGTTGATTATGAGAGAGTAAGAAAGGTGAAGAGTAATGGAGATAGGGGAGGGACAAAAAAATGAATGAAAGAGGTAAAAAAAGAGAGAGAGGGGATGATAGGGGAAGAAGGGAATGATGAAGGAAAAACAAGGAGAAAACAGAAAATGACAGAGTAGAGGGTGAAGGTATGAAATAGAGAGATGTGCCAAATGAAGGAAGCAACAGAGATAATAAAGAGGGATGCATGAAAGTGAAAGAAATGATAGAGCTTGAGAAAAGCAAGAAATGGGGAAGGATAAATAAGAAGGAGAAGACGAGGTGGGAGTAGGGGGTAAAATCGACAAAAAATTGAAAGAGGACGAAAGAAGAAGTAGAACGGAGAAAAAAAAAAACTATGAGGGGCGAGGAAAGTGTGAAAAAGAGTAGAGAAAAGAAGAGAAACATATACAGAATGAACAAAAAGGTAGGGGTGGTAGAGAAAAGGAGAAGTGGTCAGAAGAAACATGAAAATTAGGGGAGAGGAAAGGAAGATAGAGTGAATACAGGGAGAAGATTGAAGGAACCATGTCATTGCGAGGAAGACCAAGGCAAAGAATATGGAACAAACCATATGGAGATGCATGTGGAGGGTGGTATGATAAAAAAGACAGACAACGCTGAAGAGCCAAGTTATCGATGGGGAAGTAAGGAGGAAACGTGATGGAAAAAGGGGAAGAAGATGATACAGGGGAAGGGAAATAAGATGAGGGGTGGGAGAGAGAAGAGGATAACAGAGAAAATGATGTAGAAGGAAGGGAATACATAAAGGGGATAATAAGTGGAAAGTGAACAATATGAGGAATGTAAAGAGAAGAAAGAGGGGAGGAATGACACATTTGAAAAGATGTGGAGATGCATGAAATGAGGATACTAGGATTACGAGAAAATAGACAAAGGATGTATGATGAAGACAATAAAGATATTGAAGAGGGCGAAGGGAAGATGGAGAGATGGGTAAGAAGTGACAAGAAAGGGTGGGATTGGGGGAAAAGAATAGGAGAGAAAAGAGAATGGGGGATAGAAGAGGCAATGCCAATGAGGGGACGTTAGGGAAAGTCCACTAACAATGAGTGGTGAGGAAGGGTGAGAGAAAAAATGAAGAAAAGGAGAAAGGTAATAAGGATTGGAAAGGGTAACGCCAACGAAGGGATGTTAGGGAAAGCCCACTAACAATGAGTGGTGGGCTTAGAGGAGGGAAGGAATGAAGGGAAACTCTAGAAGGTCCAAGGGAGTGAACGAGGTCATGTGGAATGAGGATTGATGATTTTTAGGGAAAGTCCACTAACAATTATTAGCACGGGAATAGAAGATGATGATGAAAGAATGATAGAGGAATGTTAACAATAATGGTGAACACGTGTGTGGGTAGAAATGTGGGAGGATTTGAGAAGATGAAGTGGAAAGAGTAAAGAAAATGGGAGGGATGAGTTGGGACTAGGTGAAAGCGAGGAGAGGATGCGGGAGATGAGGACGAATGAGGTGAGGATGAAGAAACAAGACATGAAAAGAATGGGAAGAAATGGTATGAAGGATGATGGATCAAGAAGGGGAAAATGGGGGAAAAGAACGTGATTATAGGTGGAAGAGATTAGACGTATGTTGTAAGATGATAGGTGGAGAAAGGATAATGGTAGGAGGAAAATGTGGTTGGTAGGAGAGACCAGGTGGAAGAAGCGATCAACAAAGTGAATGAAGAATGAGGTGAGGGAAAAGTTCACAATGACGAGTTTAGCATAGGGAGGACCTTGACGTAAGATCTGTCATGTGACGGAAGTGGTTAAGTAAGATTTCCAAGCAAGTGAGCGAAACTAGAGATGACAAGTGGGCAAGCGATAAGTGGTGTTTCATGAGAATGGAAAAGGAGGTGAAAGGATGTGATAATGGGGAATGCCGAGAAAAAGTGAAGGGTGAAGGGTGTGTAGTGATGGGGAAAGGCAAGAAGATAGATCATCCTTAAGAGGGACTCTTAAGTGAGATCGCCATGTCGAAGTGAGTGGTTAAGTAAGATTTCCAAGCAGAGGATGGTGATAGTGGTGGTAAAAAGATGTGATGATGGGGAATGAAGAGAAAATATGGATGGTGAGAATGTAGAGTGATGGGCGAGTGTAAGATGACATGTCATGCTTAAGAGAATCTCTTAAGTAAGATCATCATGCATGCCAGAGTGGTTTCGTAAGATCACCTAACCGACAGGGATGATATGCAAGGAGAAAGACAAAATTGTATTGGGTACAGGGGTGGAATGGTAGGTTGAAGAAGATGATCACGACGAGAGGCAGGAGAAATAAGATGGGGAAATATGATGGGATGGGGGAAGGCCATATGGCAGATCAACCTTAAGAGGAAGTCTTAAGTAAGATTTCCATGCAACTGGAATGGTTAAGTAAGATCGCCAAGCTGAAGAAGAAGAAGAATGATGATAGAGTTGGTGGGAATAGGGTATGACAAAATGGACTGAAGGGGAACCCTCAAGTGAATTTTCCATACTACGAGAGCATGTAAGTAGGATGACCAGGCATAAGATGGATTTGGGGAAGGATGAGAAAAGAGTGAGTGATGTATGCCTGAGCGGAAGAGGATACGAGATGAGGTGATAACAAGGAAGAAAGGAAACAAAGGAGTGTAACATGAATGGATGAAGGAATATATGTAGTGGAGGGGGAGAGTGTGAGGGGAATCCTTAATTGGGATGCCCACGTGGTGAGAGTAATGATGCGAGAATGAGAAGCAGAAGAGGTGGAATGGGAAGATGTGTGTGGTGGTGATTGTTGTTTGATGAGAGGGGAGGTGGTGAAGAAGCTTCTACAATGGGAAGATCTTAGGGAGAGGGTAAACCTCCACCGAGGATCCCATATAGAAGGGGTTATTAAGTAAGATTGTCAAGTGGGAAGCAAAAGAGTGAAAGGAAAGAATACAAATGGGTGAGAGGGGACAAGAATGGTGAGAAGGGTAATATGGGGATAAGTGGCAGAGTAAAAATGAGGAGCGAGAATGAATGGATAAAATACATGGTGATCATGGTGGGGGAGGAGGAGTTGCTGGATAGTGAATGCTACTTGAGAAAAATCTTCAAGTAGGATTCACAAACTGTAATGGTGATCAAGTAGGATTCCCAAACTGGGAATGTATTAGTACAGGGTGAATGGATGGGGTGCAAAGTAAGATGTTGATCATGCAGGAAGATACTCACGTGACGAAAAGCATCTTAATTTTAATATAGCACACAACAGATGCATCGTGATATAAAAGATCAAGATGACTAGACTCAGTAATATGCGTGATAAAGCATAGACATAGGGGCCATCAAAAAGGTTTGATGCCCCAAGACGATATGCAAATGGAAGAGAGAGAGATAGACAGAGGCCATCAAGAAAGTATGATGCCCCAAAGATGATATGCAATCGAGATAACATATAAGTATATTAGAGAGAACACCAGATACATAAAATCAAGATGCCCCTGTAATATATCAAGATACAAGAAAGTAATTAATAATTTATAACTAATAATGCAACACAAGAACCAATAAACATGTCCCTAACGTGTTCCACAGTGAGGATTGATCGAATGTGCCCCTAAGCAGGGGTACAAGGACATAGAAAAGTATTGGGTCATTGTCCTCAAACAAGGAAACAATGAGAGCCAATTTTCCCCAAGCGAGGATTCACGCGAGGAGAAGTGGTTTGAATTTGGTAGTCATAAGGTGATTGGATCATTCATTGGGGATAATAGTTCAAAGGTTGAATTGTGTTGGTTATTTTAGAGTTTTTTTACGATTTTGTGGAGTTTACAATATTTTTATTTTTGTTTATTATATATATATATATATATTATATATTTTTTTTTTCCAATGTTTTTTTTTTTTTTTTTGAATGTTTTTTGGATTTTTTTACGATTTTTTTGTTTTTTTGATTTTTAATGTGATTTTTTTTTTTTTGATTTTTTTTTTTGGATTTTTAATTTTTGTTTTTTTGATTTTTTCAATGATTTTTCTAATGTTTTTTTAATTTTTTTTTTTTTAATGATTTTTTTGGATTTTTTAATGTTTTTTGGATTTTTGGATTTTTACACTTTTTACATTGTTATTGGCAATTTATGGACCAGAGTGCAGACTTATTTTGAGAGGTGATAAACCAGATATTATCCGCATGTACCGTGTTCCTCATGGTAACTCATGCTCGAATAACACAAATTCTCATTCCATTGGCAGGATATGGTGGTGATGATATGATGAAAAGAAGTCCAGCTCCATTCTTGACTCCACACAACTAGTAAGATGTGTGGGCTCATCACCGAGAATCAAGAAGGACGCAGGAGGTAGATAATGAGTATAGAGACAAATGCTAACAACAATCCCTTTGGGAAATTGTGACTCAATTCTTCATAACGTTACTGAACCGGTTTCAAAAATGGCTTTCACTTTATGAGTCACGTGCTAGACTTAGATAGTTACGTGGCTCTCATTGATTGGTAAGATATGAGGTGAAGGGATAGTTCTCTCTTCACTTAGGCATCTAAATTACTTCTTTGGGGATTCTATAATTACAAGCACTATAAGATTTTGTATTTTTGAAATGACTCCCTATGCCTTGCCCCATGCTACTAGTGAGAAGCAAGGGCTCATCACCGAAGGCAAAACATAGGTGAGTGAATTCCTTTTTTCTTTTTTTTTTTTTTTTTTTTTTTTTTTTTTTTTGATTTTTTGAATATTTTTATGCTTTTTTTATGCTTTTATGAATGACCCTCTACGCTTTTCCCCATGCCACCTATAAGAGGCAAGGGTTTATCACCAAAGACAAGACATAGATGAGTAAGGGCACCTTCCTCCATTCCCAGTCTCACACTACCAGGAAGAAGTGTGGGCTCAACACCAAAGACTATGAAGGACGAAAGATGTGACAATGAATTATTCATAAGTTATTGAATTGATGGAATTTTACAATAGTGCTTTGTATTTGGGAAGGAACGTCTACCCCCAATCTCATCCCCACACAACTAGTAGGACGCGAGGGTTCAACACCAAGACTGAGATGGATGACCAAACGAACTGGGTAAAGAAGTTTAGAGCTTTGTTATGAAAGAGAGAATGTCTTTGAAGGGAATATATTACCATCAGTAAGCTTCTAGGTATGACCATAGGTGAAAGCGACTAAAATGGGAGATATTATAAGAAGTATGATACTCACAAACTTAATAGGATCTATATTAGCACTTGTCTCATGATGATAAATATGAAGATGTGATTTTGATAAAGAAAATATCTGCCAATGGAAATGAATAAATTTAAATTATTCGAGATAAGTAAGATAGAAGGAACAATGTACACATTGTTGTTTCCTAGAATAGTGAACATCTCAAGGATAAAATTTCTTTAAATGAACTGCATTCATTGGTTCATCAAGATCTTGACCATCTTCAATGGCCAACTTATAGGCTCCAGAGCCAAATTTAGTTGTAATTACATAGGGTCCTAACCAATTAGGCTCAAATTTTCCTTTTTTTCTCACTCTTTAGTGGTATTCTTTTTATTTTCTTTAAAACGAGGTCACCAATTTCAATTCTCTGGTCTTACCTTTTATGATAACTATGTTATAATGTTTTTGATAGACTTGAAGATGATTGAGAGCATTAAGTCATTTTTCATCGAGAAGCTCAAGCTCTTGAAGCCATGACTCATCGTATTCATCCTCATTAATTACATCTTTAAGGGAGATTCTCAAGGATGGGAGTTCTATCTCAATAGGTAAAATGGCTTCACAACCATAAACGAAGGGAAAATGGGGTGGCTCCGTAGGTGTGCGGTAAGATGTACGGTAAGCCCAAAGAGCGGGGTAAATTTGAGTATGCCAATTACGTCCATGGGTGTTGACAATTTTTTCCATGATGGATTTTAAAGTCTTATTGGTTGCTTCCACTTGACTCATTACCCTGAGGGTAGTAGGGAGTGGACCACTTAAGTTTGATGTGAAAACATTTGGCTAGGTCCTTTACATCCTGGTTTTTAAATGATTTGCCATTATCTGACGACTAGAGTGGATGGAATACCAAATCGACAGATGAGATTATTAAAAATGAATTTCATATTTGGCTACCGGTAACATAAGTGAGAGGCATAGCTTCCACCCATTTAGTGAAGTAATCAGTAGCGGTAATGATGAACTTATGTCCATCGATGATGTTGGTCTGATTTTACCAATGAGGTCAAGTCCCCATTGAGAGAAGGGCCATGGTGTGGTTATTGATTGTAATGCTTGGGAAGGTGCATGGATAAGATTTCCATGCTTTTGACATGCTTGACATCGTTTGACAAAATGGCATGCGTCACTTTCCATGGTGGGCCAATAATATCCAACTCGCAGGATTTTCTTGGCTAAGGCTATACCATTCATGTGCGCTCCACAAATACCATAATGGACTTCAACTAGGACACTCTGAGGCTTCTTCCTGATTAAGACATCGAGAGGGTGCCATCATATCCTCGTTTATAAAGAGTTTCTGCTAAAATGGTGTAACGAGAGGCACATTGTGCTAAAGCACGTTTATGCATTGGTTTCATGTCGATAGGAAATGTTTTATCACGAATGAAGGTATAAAGATCATGGTACCAAGGGTTATTCGACCCACGATCTCACATACCATAGTGTTTTCAGAAGATCATAGGCAGCATTAAGAGATGTTCTACGAGAAAATGTGCCTGGGTTGACTAGATGTGATTTCTAATAGGGATCCAATGGTTGCCATAGCGTCGGCAAGATTTATTACGAATTTTGGGGATTTGATCAAAGCTAATTAATCAAAAATAGCTTCGAAGACTATCCACCATGCATTTATATGGGATAATTTTTTCATCCTTGACCTGGTATTCATCAATAACTTGCTTGATGATAAGTAAAGAATCACCAAATACAACTAATTCTATAAGATTCCAAGATATAGCTAGTTTTAATCCTGTGATTAGAGCTTCATATTCTGTGATATTGTTGGTACATGGGAATGCTAAGTGAAATGATTTGGGGATAACGTGTCCGCTAGGTGTGATAAGAAAATACCAGCCCTTGAGCCATGGAGATTACAAGATCCATCAAAAAATAGAGTCCAAGTCTACGCGATGTCTATGTGTAGAAGATCTTCATCAGGAAAAGAAAATGAAGTGGTTTTGTGCCAGGAAGGGGTGCCTCGGCAAGTTGGTCTGCAAGGGCCTGTCCTTTAATTTCCTTCTACGGAACAAATTCACATCAAATTCACTAAGTAATACGACCCAACTAGACATTCTTCCCGTGAGAATGGGTCTGGACAATGAGATACTTGAGAGGATCAATCTTGCAATCAACTTAGTTGTGTGATTGAGCAAGTAATGACGTAACTTATGGAATGCAAAGGCGACCGCTAAGCATACTTTTTCAATTTGGGAATAACGTACTTCATGCTCAATAAGTGTTCGACTAAGGTAATATACAACTTGTTCTTTTTCTTGATCATTATGTTGTGCTAATAGAGCTCCTATGGCATGTTCAATGGTAGATGTATAAAGCAACATGGGTTTATCGACAACTGGTGACATAAGAACATGTGGGCTAGAGAGGTATTCTTTTAACTTAGCAAAAGAGTCTTGGCAAATCGTGGTTCCAATGAAATTGTGCATCTTTCTTGAGTAATTGGTTGAAGTGATGGCACTTATCAACCAACTGTGATATGAAACACCGAATAGATTGTATTTTTCCTTGAAGACTGCGTAATTGTTTTAGGTTTTGAGGAGGAGGCATTTCCATAATGGCTTTGACTTTTGTAGGATCCACTTCTATGCCTCTCTCGTGAGACAATAAACCCTAACAATTTACTAGAGGTCACTCCAACACACATTTCTTTGGGTTAAGATGAACCTTATACTCACGTAATCTATCAAAAATGTGTCTCAACACACCTGATGTCCTATTCATGTTTTTTATTTTGCTAATATATCATCAACATAATCTTCCATGATATCATGTAACATATCATGGAAGATGACAATCATTGCTCGTTGATAGGTGGCACCAACATTTTTCAAGCCAAAAGGCATGACCTTATAACAAAAGGTGCCCCATGGTGTAGTAAATGTCATTTTATGTTGATCTCCTTCAACAATACATATTTGATTGTAACCAAAAAATCCATCCATTAAGGAAAGCATTTCATGGCCTACCGTAGAATCAACAATCATGTCTATATTTGGCAAGGGAAAGTCATCTTTGGGACAAGCCTTGTTGATGTCTCGGAAAGTCTATGTGCATATTCTGATGCCGGGAGTTTTCTTGGTATGGGAACTATGTTAGATATCCATGCCAAATAATCAATAGGTCGATAAAGTCAGCTTCCAAGAGTTTCTCGAGTTCGGCTTTTAAGCAATGCAACTTGGGGATGCATTTTGCGTAGTTTTTGTTTTATAGGTTTTGCATCCGGATGTACCACAAGATGGTGTACTACAAGAGATGGGTCTAGGCCTGACATGTCCTTATATGTCCATGCAAATATATCTTGGAATTCAATAAGGAGTGTTGTGAATTCCATGCATTCTTGGTCGACATGACTAATGCCAAGTTGTAAAATTTTTGGTTGTTTGGTGGTGCCAATGTTTATGTCTTTAGTTTCTTCTACAAGCATTTTAGATGTATCCTTTTTAGAGAATGATGCTAATGGTTGATGTAGGTCATCGGTGTCGGGTGTTTTAGGGAGTTGGTACAAGATTTTTGTGTGTAATGTTGGGACTTTTTATTGACATGTTTGTTGGATAAGGTGGTGGTGAGATTTTGACTATGGGAAATTTTTTGTTTGCACTTCTGATCCAAATTTTCCGAGGGTGAAGGATCTGAATATTTTATCTCTTCACCAAAATAGGTCGATTCATTTAGATTGATTTCAAATCCTTTTCTATGGTCGAAGTAGGGATTTGGTCATGAGTTCCAAGGAATTCTTCGATGGCTTCATCATTTTGGAACATGTCCATGGCCGCATGATGTGGTTGGCCATGGTCTATGAGAGTCGATGTGTAGGCTCAAAATTGATGACATTAATAGATAAATGTTCAAAGTAAAGATGTGTTTCAACGAGGTCCTCAAAAAGGCTACGTGGAGACCTGGTGTCATTATCAGAGCTGGTGTCATCATTATCACTTGAAATTATTATGGGAGCAACATCAAACACCTTGAAACCTAGACCATGTTTACCATGATGTTGTGTGTAATTGATCGGGTCTAAATGACCTTGTTCATTTGGAACGAGTCCTTTACCCTTCCATCGCATGTTTTTCATTATTCGATGAGCTTTGGTAAATTGAGGGGACTCATAACATGGAGAAAAGTCATCATTATATAACCAAGATCCTAAAGAACTTGGAATATGTTCATTGTCAAGATAACCAATTTTTTTCCAAACTGACTGTCCCATTTGGTAAGTGGGATGGATTCTCGATGTGGAGCATTAGGGTTTTCCATAGCTATGTGGGGATTTGTTGATATAAAAGGAGTCTTGCCATCTTTTGAAATTGATATTCACCGCATCCTGTGTCAATGATTTTAAATGTGTGGGATGGGGGACCAATAGGTACCTCATGTGGTGGGGAAGTCAATTTGGTAGTTTTAAAAGATGAAGAGAATGGGTTATAAGAAGAAGGGGGTGGATTGAAGGATGAAG
The DNA here is from genome assembly GCA_018340775.1 of Taxus wallichiana var. yunnanensis. NCBI lineage: Eukaryota > Viridiplantae > Streptophyta > Pinopsida > Cupressales > Taxaceae > Taxus > Taxus wallichiana. Next base: position 714,024,247 of record CM031243.1, read on the forward strand.
TTTGGTTATTCACAGGAGAAGGTATCTTAATAGAAGAGGTGTGGTTGGATGAAGAAGGTTGGCTAGGTGAGGAAGAAGATGGTGTGGTGGAAGAATAATTGTTGTTGAAGAAGAAGCTTGATTAGTGGAAGAAGATGATTGATTAGTGGGAGGAGGACTGGTGGAAGATTGTTGACTAGTAGGAAGATAATGGATTGGAAAATGTGTTTTGGTTAGAAGATGATGGTTTCGATCATTGTTAGGGAGTGTATCCGATCGATGCGTGTTTCGTTAGGGATTATGCGAGGTGGAGCATACTTATCTGTTGATGGACAATAGTGATCATGTCGATACCATCCTTCGAGGAATCTACAATACTCAAAGGGTTGGGGATCCACACGTAACGTAAATTCCTTGTCCAAATGAGGAAATTTAATACATTGGTGGAATGTTGATGGGATGGATTTCATGGCATGAATCCATGGTCGGCCGACGAGAATGTTATATGCAACTTCTACATCCACCACATGACATACCGTGTCTAAGGTGATGGGTCCAACTTGGAGAGGCAACGTGATTGTGCCTTTAGACTTTCTCTCGCTATTATCATATCCACAAATGGTTATGATATTGTTTTGTAAATCATTTTCAGTGTAACCTAGACAACGTAAAAGTTTCATGGAACAAATATTCAATGCGGATCCATTGTCGATTAATACGTGCTTGATCTTACGATGAGTTATATAACCCTCAACGTATAAAGAATGATTATTAGTGATGTTGGGATTAAGAAGGTCAATGGGACCAAAAGATAAAATAGGATTGGGGACTCGTAAGATGTGTAATTAAAGCCTGAATTGTTGTGAATTGATGTCCTCAGGACACGAGCATTTATTCAATGTTTGCATAAGGATGCGTTGTAGTGCGGGAGAAGAATTAAGTAATTCCATGATGGAAATTTGTGTAGTCTTCTCCAATTGTTTGACAATATTGAATGATGGCGTAGGTTATGGAGAGGAATTGGTGGAATTTAGATGGTGGATTAGGAGGTGATGCGGGGACGAAGTGGCAGATTTTTTTGTTGTAGGGACCCACATTTTTTTTTCTAGTGGTGATCGCACACATCAATTCTTGATCTTTATAGTTGCCACTAAGTCTTGGTCATAGTCTATGGTCGAGATGACTGAGTCATACTCGACATTGCTTGATGATTGACCCTTATCTTTTGAATTGTTATCGTGGTTAGGGAAGGGATTTTTGAACATGTGAAGTTTTTCATTAGGTGTTTTTGTCTCAAAAGTATTTTCAACTTCTATGTCTCCACGTTCAATCAGGTCTTGGACGTAATGGTGGAGTTACATGCATCGATCTAGAGTGCCCTTTTATGCGATGGTAATCACAATATTCGTTGTCCTTATACCAATTTGGTTTGGGTTGTCCTTCTTCGAAGGGTTTGACGATGGGATATGTAATCATATTGGCATTTTCCAAATGACGAAAGACACTAGATAGACTTTCTCCGAGAGGAGTGAACTGTCTTCATTGGTCCCGAGAAGGAACTTCCTTTCTAGGGATAATGATTGGTTGTTTGGATTTTAATGTGTTGATGGGATGGTTTTGAATGTTTCGGACATGGTGGAATCAATAACGCCATCGTTGACTATATTTTGATTTTGGTTAAAGAATTTAGATTTGTCCTGGTTCTGAGGGGTGTCTCGATAAGGTTGGTCCCTAAAGGGTGCTTTAAGTAAGCCCTTAGAAATGAGGGATTTTTCGATTTGTGTGCCCTTTTCAATGACTTCTTCAAACTATTCAGACAATGCATTTACATGTGGAATGATAATTCGACATTGAGATTAGGAACAAAAATGCTAACTAGTTGTCTCTCGTATTGAGCAGGAAATCGGCTTGCAATTCCTCACCATCATTGTAAAAAGGAGGCAAAGTTTTCATTTGGCCTTTTCCTAGTGTTACAGAGATCAAGCATGGTTATTTCTGAGTCTAAGTTATAGGAAAATGTTTGACAAATTTCTCCGATAAGTCTGCGAATGTCGTGACCGACCCTTTGGGAAGATGGAAAACCAGTCTAAAGCCTGTCCTCCTAAACTTTGGGGAATAATCATAAAAGGTATGTGTCTCGATAGGCAACTTCCTGACATTGCATGTAAAATTCCTTGACATGTTCACAGGGGTCACCTTTGCTTTTGTATTTATCAAACTTTGGGATTTCAAGGATGACAAAAATGGTAAGCATGATATCTCTGTATCAAATGGATAAGGACACAATTCTTCAAAGTTGAATTGTTTTGATTGTTTTTGTAGTCCCTGAATGGTGTCTTTCATATGTTTCCATTCTTGTGTGAATGGAGAGGTGGGGGATGGTTTATCAAGAATGTCATGAGTATTGGGGTCTGATTGGGGTCTTTTAATCTTTCAGCTCTAAATCATTGCTTTCCTCAAGTTTCTTTGTTAAGTCTTGGATTTTAGTGAATAACTCATCACCAAGAGCTATTTGGATTGTTTGGTATTTCATTGTGATAACTTGATTCACCGTTGTCGATAAGTTTGTTTAAATTTTCAGTCCCAAAGTCAAGGGGTAGTTTTTCCCCATGGCTAGGATGCGTAATAGATATTCATTTTTGTTTTGTTCTATCACCCTATTGACTTGTTCTTGTTCTTCATTGGTGAGTTCTGGTTGTGTGACTTCTTCATCGTCATTTTCATGATTGTGACTACGTGTGAATACCATGATGAAATGTGCCTGATTAAGTTGAAAAGTGGGTAGGAATTTTGAGCAGGTGTGATTAAATGAGAACTTGATTACTTTGGATTTAGCTCGAATAAGCTCGTGATGACTGATAAGGAGAGTAACTCAAATAAGTTATCTCAATATGATTGTGATATAACTCAGACGAGTTATTAGGGAATTTGTTTCACATTGTGTAGATTTGGCTTGAACAAGCTCTAGATTGTTGATGGGAGAGTAACCCAAACAAGTTAATCTCAATATGGTTGTGATATAACTCAAAATGAGTTATGAAAGGATTTGTGTTGGCTGTGATTTGGATAAACGTGATGGTTGACAAAATAATGAGTGAACTCAAACAAGTCACCCAATATTAGTTTGATATAGCTTGAAACAAGCTATGAAGGATGTTTTGACAATTGATGATATGGGGAGTGAATGCTAGTCACTCAATATCAGTTGGATATAGCTAAAGACAAGCTATGGTAGATGTATTGTTGGCTGAAGCAAGCTAATGAAATCAAAATGTGTTTTTGGTCTCTCATTGTTGGATTGTTTGATGTTTCACTTGGTATTGAATTGGTCGAGAAATGATTTTTTTTGGAACACAACTAGGGTTTGAACTTTTACAATGAACACATTGATATCAACCAAGTTTTATGATAAAACAATGCTAAACTATTTTGTTTACAAACAACAAGCAATCATGTGGATCAAATTGTTTTGGCTCAGAGAGGTAAATTCTTCAGAATGATCATTGTTTCATGCAATCATACAAGTATGTTGTGGAATGATGGATGCAGGCTCTTATTACTCCAAAAAGATGCGTCCTCCGATATACCCTAGTCCTGATATACCTAATTTTGTACGGGGACAAAATTGGTACGGGAACCCTTAGAGCACTTGGAGGAGACTCACCAATTCTTACTTACCTTGCCTACTTTGAGTGAATCACCACGTCCAAAACAAGTTTTGTGAAAAGGTGGAAGGTGATGGGGAATGAATGTGTATGGTGTCCTTATAACTCCCTAAGATTTACAGGGATGATGCCCAAGCTTCATTGTTATAACTATTTAGGCGTGACTCACATGCGCCACACAAAACATTACCTGTAAGTGAAGAGCAGGGGTGAGGTAAATACCGAATGTTGTGATGAGACTAGGTCTCAAAGTGCAATGCAGATGTGAATGTTGTTGGTGCGTGGTAGTCAAGTCCACGTCACCGGTGTAGCTTTGGTGGTGATGAAATCCACCTCGACTATGTGTAAAAACAAAATGATGAAGTGATTAAACGCAAGGTTCTTTCCAACTTGAAATAAATCACTAGCAAAAAATAATTGTGTACTGAAAGCGTAATTTTTTTTTTTTTTTTCAGCAATTTTCTTTAAATGGTGGTACTTTTGCGAGATTTTTTTGTTTGTTTTTGTTTTTGTGTTTTTGATAATATTCTAGTGACGCGGTCCTACAAAAAAAAATTAGTAGTTATCCTACAAACGAAATGTTAGAAAATTGATCGTGGTTGTTTTTTGATTTTCCAAATCACTCGAAGGCGCAGAAAAGAGCATACACAACCAACAACCAAACAAATATTAATAATAGGACAAAGTAAAATAATGATGAAATGATAGTTAAAAAACAAAGCTAGAGGATCCTGTAATGTTAGAACAAGAAACTAAACAATCACCACCATGCTATTTTTTTATTTTCCGTATCACTCAAGGCGCAGGAAAAGAGCATACGAATATAATTGGAATAGATGTTTTGTAAAATTTTGATAAATATTACAATTAATCGTGATTGTGAAATAGTGATAATGATTATCTTCACAAAAAAAAAAAAACAATGACAAAAGAAGAGCTATAAAACATTACCAAAAGTGTGGTTGTGGAAAATTGGAATGTAAGGCAAAAAAATTTTAGTTTTACGAGCCCAGGTGGCCTCCAATGTGGAAAGGATGATGGGGAATGCAAACCCGATAAGGTTGAAATAGTATATAAAATATAGATGTAAATATATATAAAAAGATATAATAAATATAGAATAATTAGTAAAAATAATATTGTTTTGTGTTTTTGAAGGGCAGTAATGAAAAATTACCGTCACTCAAAATTGTTTTAACAGGCAGAGGTGGCCATCAAATTGAACCCCTGGGTGCGAAAATGGTCCTGTATTGTCGAAAAAGGGCTTGCAAGAAAAAGGATTAGTAGTTTGTTACCGCACAAAACGTGGAAAAAAAATTATCTAGAAAAAGTAATTCCTAAAATTGATACATAACGTATGAAAATAGATCATTTTTTTGTTTTTGTTTTTAAATTAATTAATTTTTTTTGTTTGACAATCATTAAATTGCGTACAAAAAGCTACTAAATTGATCCTAAAAACCAAATTGTGAAAAATTGTTAACCGTGACATATAAATCCACCAAAAAGAAGGGAATTTTTTTAACAACAAAAAAGACCTAAGTAAAAAAAAAGGGAGGTGTATAAAAAGTCTCGTAAAAACAAATCAATCAATGAAAAATGAGAAGCCTAAAAAAAGATGTAATCTATATGAAAGTGTAGACTTTTACGACTAAAATGTGGACTTAGATGGCGAAAGTGAAGACTTTTAAGGAGAACATAGACAAATAGAATAACAAAAATGTGAACATGGAGACTTATGGGGTATGGACTAAAATAATGGACGTAGGTAGAGGACTTCAAGGATATGACAAACTGAGAAAGAAGAAAGTGTGAATTAAAATATGATGATAATGCCCTAAGTGACACTAAGGAGGTAAAGGGCAAGGAAGAAAGTCTAACGGAACGTGATAATTGAATAAAGAGGTTGGTTGGTGACAAAGTGTGAGTCCGATGATGATAAAGCAAGTCCATAAAGTGGAGTAATAATATAAGAGGTGCCACATATAAGACTAAATAAATGATAGATAAAGGCAAAGGAAACGATCTAAGATGAAAAAGTTAGACAACTATAAAAATATGTAAATTAGAATGCAATTTGGGAACATAAGTTTTACAAGTGTCCAATTATGGTTGGTTTGTGGTTGGGGCGACCTGAAAGTGATTGTAATGAATGTAGATGCAATATTGTTGTCACTGCTTACATCACCATTTATTTTAGATACAAAGATCGATCCGTAGAGCAAAATAGTTGTAGAGGATCATGTAAAATTTGATGGAAGTCATTGTTATGTACACAATGAAGAAGAAAAGTTGTCAAATGGTCGATGAGGAACAAACTTGGAGTTACAAAGTAATTGTGACTCTCAAATCAAAATTCATGAAATGGCTTAGCTCTTCCAGTGGCTATAAATTCCAAAGAATTTTTTATATAATATATTCCTAACCTATTCATATATATATATAATAGGTATGACTTGTCACTTGAAAAAAATGTGCAATTTAGTAAAATTTACAGTTGGTTGATGGTTTTGAAAAATTGTCACAATCAGATATGGTTTAAAATCACAAAAATGGCCTACATACAATCAAAATTACAGATCTTAAGAATAGTCGAGTGTATGGCGAAGCGTATGACGTGAATGGGGATTTGAGTGGGAGTTTGGAATCTCACGTAGGACAAAATACGTAGAAGTGGGGAGATAATCAGGGATGGGGAATTGGGAAGATTGGATGGGTGTCTGGGAGCATGGAGATGGGGAGATGGGTCATGAGTTGAATGGGTGGCGGAGTTAAGGAGTTAGAATAGTTGGACAGGGGAGTCTGGGAGAAGAGATTGACGTGGAAGGGAGGATGCGGATTGTGTGGAGAGTCGGCGCCGTGAGGAGGAGGTGACAGGGGCATGAGACGTGGGAAGAGTTGGGTGGCCACGTGGAAGGAAGATGGGTGGTGGATGGATCAGAGAGGAAGGACTGTGAGGGAGTTCGGCGTGGAGGTTGGGGAGGACTATGTGGGAAGCCGAGGAGGGATAAATGGGGAGAGGAACTGTGTGGGATGGATGAGTGGCCAGGGATGTGGGTAGTTGGGTTAGGGGGTAGGAAATAAGGTGGGTGGAAGGGGAAATAGGGGAGGGAAGGGGGATGAAGCTCGATGAGGGGAGAAGGGAGTCGTGGCAGAGAGGATACGGGATGGGGAAATAGGTGGAGGGGTCTGCGAGGAAGGCGAGGTGTGATAGGTGTCGGGGAGATGGTGTGGATCAAGGTGGGTGTTGGGGATGTTGGGATGGGTGAGCTGAGGGCTCGGGTGGTGTGTGGTGAGGTTGTATGGAAGGAAACGAAGGGATTGGTGGGAGAGAACAAGTCTACGTGGAGGGAAATAGGGAGGGGTTGATGTGGGTAGTCGGGTTTAGGGGGCTGCGTGGAAATTGGGGAAGGGATAGTTAGAAGTTGGGAGTTGAGGAAATGGGGAGAAGAATAGGAGAGCTCGCAGGGAGGATTTGAATGGATAGGAGAGGTTTGAATGGGGATGGGGAAGTGAATGAAGAGTTGGGAGATGTGATCGGTGGGTGACAAGTTGGTGGTTGATAAAAAGTGGGATGTAGGAGATAATGGGGTGTGGAGTTGTGGGTAGGTAGGTTAGGATATTTACAATTTGTTTTTATTTAATAAATAAATATACATGTTTATAGCAGTTAAAATGAAAAACAATAGAGATGTGAGAATGGAGATCTAAATAAAGAAAACTTGCTAAGTGAGATAATATATTTTTTGTTTTGGAGCAAATATTTAAATGTATTGAAAAAACTAAGTGGTTAAAAATGTGTGTGTAAGCAAGATCGATTGGTTTTTTTGTTGTTTTTTTTTTTTTGAAGGAAATCAATAAAACATTAGATAAACTAAGATCTAGATATGCAGGGAAAACTAAAAAGTGATTAGTAAATAAGATCAATTTCCTACAAAATAATTATTTTAGCTAAAATAAATAAATAAATTCATTTTCTCGGATTGGTTTCCCATGACGATAGTAGGATGATAAGCTAATGGCTAGTTCATTTGTTTCTGCAGATTACGAGTGAATAGCAAAACCAGAACCAAGAACTATTCGAAATGTAACCTCTGTAACGACCGTAGGATTGAATATTTCCGCCGTGATCCACAAGTATCTGGATCAGGTGATAGATGTCCCTCTACTAAACACCAAGCACCGATGAGATCAAAGAGACTGCCTGACGAGACGAGCATTGTAGGTTCATTGGTACTATAACCTACAGATGCACCACAAGACACTACACAACAAAAATACTACCCATATTGTGAAGGTTAACCAAAGAAGGCCATAAGGCATAGAAAAGGAGATAATAACAAACAATAATAAACAAAGAATGATATAAAACCACTAATTGAGAAATTAATGGTAACAATCAAAAGTAACCAAGGCGTGCCAAATGTAAGCTAGGAAAAATACACTAATTACAAGGAAGTAAAATACTAACAATCATACCTCCTCCTTTGCGTTTCATAAGAAACCTCATAATGGGCTAAGAAACTATTAGAGTAGGTATTTACCTTAGCTCATGTTCACCTAGGTACATTATTTACCTTTATTGTATTTATCCTCACCCACTTATGTGTGTGGATATTTCTTTTTATTTATTTAGATATTAGGAGATATTATCTAGTTGTTAGGTATAGTTCTTTCCTTGATCTATGGTATTGACTAGTTCTTTCCTAGATCTATGGTATTGACTAGATCCTTGATGTCTAGTTCTCTCATAAATCTATGGACTTGACTAGTTCTTTGATGACTAGTTCTTTCCATGATTTATGGCTTGATCTATGACCTTGATTGGTTCTTAGATTGTTATTCCTTGCCTATATAAGCAAGGTCCATTCTCATTGTATTTCATTGAGTTCCATAATAATATATGATATTGCTGCTCATTTGTTTGCAAAGGTTTATGTAAAGTTATTACGCGAATTGATTTCATCTTATTGATCATGATGTTTGATTAGCATCTGTGTTCTTGGCTTGGCATGATCTTGGTTATCGTTCCTTTTATGGTATCAGAGCAAGAGATTGCTATTGACATTCATCTGTAAGTTTTATTTTGCAAATAAATTCTTTATATATTCATATATTTGGGATTTGCTCGTATTTTTTGCTTTGTGTGCATTTTTATGCAAAATAGAGGCTTCCATTGGATCCGGAAGGCAGCAAAACCCTAAGATCATTGTAAACTCGACCATTTCGGAGGCAGTCATTTTTTTTTTTTGTTGTGCAGAGAAACATACTTGGATTCACCTCGGGATTCGTGCCATATGAAAAAGGAAATCTAGAATTTTTTTCTGGGTTTTGCTTGGGTTTCTTGAGATCCGATTTGGGTATTTTTTTTGCGGCATAGCATTTTCGGTTTGCGCGCAGGAGGTCTTTTTTTCAAAAGACGTTTCTTTCCTTTTTTGGCAGGGGTCCACGGATGTTGTGCACGACTATTACTATTTTGGGAAAATCTGCAGACTACTATTTTGGGCGGCGAAGGTCACTTTTAGCACAGTCCAAAAATAATAGTTTTTACTAGAAGAAGCAATTGGATGTGACTTTCTCGAAAACCAGCGACACACCCCAAGAATAGTAAGTTACACACACCCATTGAAATTCTTAGCCCCTGGTCATATGGTAGGGTCATATGAGGCTTAAAGCTTGTGATTCCTACTAGTAGGTGCTTAACTCCAGCCCCCTTTCATTTTATTTGTGTGGTGAAGGCAAGAGCATTTTATTCTATTTTAGTGGAAACTAAAATAAATAGTAGAGCATATTATTGAAAAACTTGTATCTTTTGATCGGTAACTCCATTTTGAGTGCCATTTTTTTTTGCAAAAGTGCGTTTTTTATGCTCTTTCCATTGGAAATATTTATTTTGAGAATCACACTATAATTATAAAGTTCCATATTGTAACACACACTCATTATAAAGTGCCAAAATCTGGGGGCTCTTGTTGCATTGTTTGGGGTCTTGTTGCATTGCTTGGTTCTTGCATTTCTTTTGGTGATTTTTTAGGATGGCATCTTTATCTACTTCTGCATTAGATCATGTTGAGCCATTAACAACACATAATTACCACACATGGAAACCAAGAATGGAAACAATAATTAAGTGGAAAGGATTATGGGCTTTAACTTCTTCAGAACAACCAGTGTTCACTAGAGAATATGAGAAATTTCAGTACCAGTGCAAATTTGATGAGTGTATGGGTTTGATAGGAACTTATGTAAGTGACAGTCTTTTGTTTCATTTGGAAAAGTGTAATCTCCTTTCAAAATATGGGAGAAATTGAGGATTTATTTGGTAAGGTGGATCATATGAGAGCCATGCAACTTGAAATTGAGATCACCTCTCTTAATCCTGAAGATTTTCCAACAATTATAGACTATCTTACCAAGTTCAAGCATTTGTTGACACAGTTGAAGGGAGTGGAAGAGATAAGAAAGATGAAGAGTGTGTTTACTTGATTCTATCCAAGTTGAGAGGACCATTCCAAATTTTTTCTTCTACCTTTTTCTCTAGCATGGATGCCTTAGGTGACACATTCAAAATGCCTAACTTAGAAACATTTTGTGAAAGACTTACTAGGGAAGAATCCAAATTGTCTCACCTTGAGTCTTCCACCTCTCAAAAGGCATTAGTTGCATCTAATCCTAAGGGCAAGGGAAAACAAATAGTAAAACCAAATCCACACCTTCTCCATCTCAAAATGCTCCTAAACCCAAAGAAAACAACTCAAAACCCAAGGAGTCTTCTAAATCCAAGAATAAGTCTAGCCGTTCATGCTCTTTTTGTGGGGTAGTAATCATGAAGAACATAGGTGTTATAAGTGAATGCAAGCCTTAGAGGATGCAATCAAGAAACACAAAATTTCTATCTCCACTCCACCTCCTTCTAATCAGCATGGAAAAACACTTAATGTTGTTGGAAGATCTCAGTCACCACTTGTAGACAATTGGGTTATAGATTTTGGTGCTTCTCATCACATGACTTCTTCCAAGGAGTCTTTTGTTTCTCTAGGTTTGAGTTCTACTTCCAAAATTGAGGTTGGAGATTCTTCCTTTCTTTACTGTTGAGGAAAAGGTGATATACAACTTGATGGTGGCAATATCCAAGATGCACTATATGTTCCTAACATCACTACAAATTTGCTTTATGTATATCAAATTTGTCATTATAGTAAGGAAAAACAATGACTTTTACACCACATGGAGCAGAAGTATGAACTTTGTTGGAGCCTCATTCACTTGTTGCTCAGGGTATTGTTGATCATAGTTCTAGACTATATCACTTTGAGGGTTTTGATGACACTTCTTCTATAGGGTTAGGATTGGTTTCTCATGCAGATTCAAAGAGTAAGCTTTGGCATGAAAGATTTGGACATCTCAATTACAAATATTTGAAGGAGTTGAGCACTCATGGTATGGTAGATGGTCTTCCTAGAGTTTCTTGTCTTGAGGGAGTTTGTCATGGTTGTGCATTAGGGAAACAACATCAAGATCCTTTTCCTAAGAATTTGTCTAAGAGAGCTTCTTCACCACTTGAGCTTGTGCATAGTGACTTGATGGTTTTCCTACCCCATCTTTCAATGGAGCTAAGTATGCACTTACGTTTATTGATAATTTCTCGAGGTGTACTTGGGTTTATTTTCTCAAGTACAAAAGTGATGTTTTTCACACTTCAAAGTCTTTAAGGCTTTGGTCGAGAAACAATCTTCTAGTTGCATAAAGAACCTTCATGTACTGATAATGGGGGAGTACTTCAACAATGAGTTTTCTAAATTTTTGGCAACTCAAGGCATTATTCACCAACATTTTGTTCCTCATACTCCACAACAGAATGGATTAGCAGAAAGGAAGAATAGAACTTTGAAGGAAATGGCTAACTGTATGATGCATTCTAGAGATATACCTCCTATCTATTGGGCAAAAGTAGTTAATTGTGCTAACTACATTTAGAATCACACACCACACAGAGCACTTAAGCATTTGACTCCAGAGGAAGCTTGGTCCAACACTAAGCCAAATGTCTCATTTTTTCGAGTCTTTGGGAGCCATGCTTGGGCCTTTGTGCCAAAGAAGAAAAGGAAAGCTTTGGATAAGAAGAGTAAACCCTTGATCTTTGTAGGGTATTGTGAGGACATGAGAGCTTATCATCTTTTAGATCCTGATACACATGATGTTCTTTTTCGAACACATGTTCAGTTTGATGAGCGCTTCACTCCTCATGAATCTTCTTCTTCTTCCATGCTTCCTTCTTCTTCTTCATCTCATCTTGAGGATTCTTTCTTTGAGGAGATTGATGAGGAGGATATAGATGTCGTTGAGGATCCTATTCCCACTGATGTTGTCACTATGCCTAAGTGGGCTCGTACTATAGTTTCTGAGGCAACACCTTTCATAGAGGATCTTCCACCCACTAGGCATCATCATGCACATTCTACAGGTTCTGGACTTTTGTGTCAGGCAGTTTTTGAGGATCCATAGTCTTTTCAAAGGCTCATGGGATACAGGAGTGGGATGATGCGATGATGGCAGCTGAGTATTCTTCTTTGATGAAGAATCATACTTGGGATTTGGTATCTCTTCCTAAAGGAAGAAAGATGGTTAGGTGTAAGTGGGTATACCAAACCAAATACATAATAGATGGGTCCATTGACAAGTATAAGGCTCGTCTTGTTGCAAAGGGTTTTTCACAAGTTGAAGGTATTGATTACTCTGAGACTTTTGCACCCGTTGCCAAGATGGATTCTGTACGCCTTGTACTTGCTCTTGTTGCATCATCAGGGGCCCATATACCAGATGGACGTGAAGAGTGCCTTCTTACATGGAGATCTACAAGAGGAAATATACATGGAGTAGCCGGCTGGATTTGTTCAGGATTCTTCTCTTGTTTTTAGGCTCCGAAGGTCTCTCTACGGTCTCAAACAAGCCCCTCGGGCTTGGTATGAGAAGATGGATTCTTTTCTTCTATCTACTAGTTTTGTTCATTGCCACTCTCGATCATACAGTGTATCTCTAACATGTTGGTGAGGATATTGTGATACTTGTCTTGTATGTTGATGATCTGTTACTTACTGACAGCTCTTCTTCCCACATTCAGAGTATTCAGAGGGCTCTTTCTACACAGTTTGACATGATAGATCTTGGGTTATTGCATTATTTCCTTGGTTTGTAGATTTCTCAGATAGATTCAAGGATTCATTTGAGTCGCAAAAATACACCCATGATCTTCTTCAACGCTTTGATATGGCTGATTGCAAGCCAAGTCCATCTCCTTTTCAATCTGGGGTTACTCTTACATCCACATGTACCACACCACTTTGTGATCCTACGTTGTATAGGTAGTTGGTTGGGAGTCTCATGTACTTGACCCATACTCACCTTGATATTTCATTTGTAGTAGGGCTTGTATCTCGGTTTGCACATTCTCCTCATAGTAGTCATTGGCAATGTTAAAAGGATTTTGTGCACTATTTACAGGGCACTTCCCACTTTGGCCTACACTACACTAGGGGTTCTACTCAGTTGGTTGGGTATACAGATTTAGATTGGGTAGGTTCTATTGATGACAGACATTCTACTTCTAGGCTATCTTTTTTCTTGGTTCTTCTCCGATTCTTGGGCGTGTAAAAAGCAACAGGCTATTGCACTTTCATCTTCAGAGGTAGAGTACAGGCAGCAATTATTAGCTGAGAGTCAGCCAGATTCTTTGGCTTTACCGATTTATTGTGAGTTTGGATTCCCACAGATTCACCGACTATACTTTGGTGTGACAACCAAAGTGCAATTCACATTTCTTACAACCCAGTTGAGCACCAACGGACCAAGCATATTGAGATACACATCCACTTCATTCGGCAGCACATTCAGGATGGAGTTCTTTGCTTGGAGTACCTTTCGACTCAGCAGCAGGTTGCAGACATCTTTACAAAGCCTTTTGCATCACCTCACTACCTTGAGTTGCGTGGAATGCTTGGGGTTTCAGAAGTTGTTCTTGGGGGTGTTCGTGAGAACATCTTCCTTCTTCTTCTTCTTTCTCTTTCCTTATAGCAGGATTCTTTCCTTCTTTTGGTTTGAGATTTCTTCATGGATATATTGTACATGAGTACCTCATCAGGCCTAGTTTCAGGACTCATACTGTGGACATGCCACTTCTATTTTGGCCCTAGCTTCACTTGAGGGGGGGTGTTAGAGTAGGTATTTACCTTAGCTCATGTTCACCTAGGTACATTATTTACCTTTATTGTATTTATCCTCACCCACTTATGTGTGTGGATATTTCTTTTTATTTATTTAGATATTAGGAGATATTATCTAGTTGTTAGGTATAGTTCTTTCCTTGATCTATGGTATTGACTAGTTCTTTCCTAGATCTATGGTATTGAATAGATCATTGATGTCTAGTTCTCTCATAAATCTATGGACTTGACTAGTTCTTTCCATGATTTATGGCTTGATCTATGACCTTGATTGGTTCTTAGATTGTTATTCCTTGCCTATATAAGCAAGGTCCATTCTCATTGTATTTCATTGAGTTCCATAATAATATATGATATTGTTTCTCATTTGTTTGCAAAGGTTTATGTAAAGTTATTTTGTTATTTCATCTTATTGATCGTGATGTTTGATTAGCATATGTGTTCATCTTATTCTAGTTATCGTTCTTTTAGAGGAAAAAGAATGATGGATTTTGGGTGATTCATGATGAGGCTATTTGGGCATTAGGATGAGGCGGAAGGATGTTCTTTGCTTAAAGGATGTACGGACTTAGACATGGCATTCAAGCTTATTCTCGGTGTCTTTAGAGGGGAGAGGTAAGGTTGCATTTATAACTGGGGAGTGATTAACTTAGAGTAATTTAAGTAATCATTGTTTGAAAATGTGGGCAAGATTAGGTGAGTGGGGACCACAAAGAATGGGTGAGGATTTGATTTTGGATTTTTAATTCATAAATGGAGGATTATAGGTGAGTGGGGACCACGAAGAGTGGGTGAGGATTTGATTTTTAATTTTTAATTCAATAGTAGAAAGACATGGAGAATAATGACATGTGGTGAGGATTGGGTTATTTTTTAGATTTTGAAATGGATAATTAATTAAATTATATTTGATTAATTCAAAGTGTGTATTTTTGTGGGAAATGAGGAGGGGAATTAATTGATTTAGGATAGATGTGAAATTATGGTTTCTACACAAATAACTACACTTCTCGGCCCTATCGGCCCTACCAACCTTCGGTGATGAGCCCATGCTTCTTACTGATAACATGAGGTTGGGAAATGAGGGAAGTGCCCTTATTCATGTATGTCTTGTCCTTGGTGATGATCACATGCTTCTTACTAGTAGTATTGTGACAAAACATAGGGGATTACATTGATAAATCAAAAATTTACGAATAAAGAAATTAAAACGCTTCTAAAAATTCCCAAGAAAATGACTTAGATGTATATGTTAAGAGAGATAATTATTCTTTAAAACCAGATTTTATCAATCAATAAGCCATCTATGAATCTAAGTCTAGTTAAAAATTACAAGAAAAATTCATTTCAAATTGGTTAAGTTAATCTTGGTTTGGGTTGGGTTATAGGTTTCTCAATAAATCCTTGTCAAAGTTCTTGTCTCTTGGTCATTCTCATTCACATTCTTCAAAACATACATCTCGCATTCTTCTTGGCTCTCAATGGTGAGCCCTCACATCTTACTAGTTGTGTGGAGTTAAGAATGAAGTGAGATTATCTTATCATCATATCATATTCAACACATTTTTCCAATGAAACAAAAATGCTAAAAGTTACTTGAAAAACAAAGTGTCCAAATTACAATTTGTTACCATACTCATAATCACATGCATATCATTTTGTTTATCACATTGTGTCATTATCATCATCCATAACATGCATTCAAAAACATAAAAACATCAGAAATTCTAAACCATCTAAGAGTACACAAATGAAATAAACCACCCTTACAAAGAATGCCAAACTAAGAAGATGTCAATATGTATATATGTATAATATGTCAAGTTTCTTGTGTACAATGTCATCACACCATAGAGTAAGTGTGGTCAAATACTCTCTCTAGGAGATCAAAATTAAAAAAATCAATAAATACACAAAAATGAGACTAAGAAATAAAGGCACTCTACCTATCCATCTCTTTGAGACCCCTTACGACCGCTTCAATTATGAATTTCCCATAAGTCCTTCTTGAGTGCATTCAAAAAGCAAAAGCCAAAGCCTAATGTAAAAAGACAAAATCTCTTGCTTCTAACATGTTCTTGAGCCCCATCCATTTTCGTTGGGTCTAACACCATCATTTATAAATCCTTTCTAATTCAACCATACTCACGAATGAAACATTTTCCAAAAATTAGGAGTTCTAAATTCAAAAACTTGCAAAACACAAATGATTTCCAAAATTAGAAAAAACTAATACACACACACATCACAAGTTTGGTTTTCTAATGTTTCTTTGAGTGGGTGTATACATGGTTGACACGCTGGAGCAGTATATTTCTTACCCTTGCGGATATGGTAAGTAATCTTGTCATTTTATTTCAGAGTATTTTGCTAATCATGTTTTATATTTGGACTTGATTCTTGTCTCTCTTTTGCAGGTGGTGGGAATGTTGGATTGGTGTGGTTTCAACACACTGACAATTAAGGTATAATTTCTAACTCTCCCATTTGGGAGTGCCATACTGACTCCACGTTTTACGCCCATTCATGGCTAAAATGATTCTCTGAGGGGGCAATATGTACGCACCCAAAAATTACATGGTGCGACACGAAAAATGCAATGTCTCCAATGATGATAAAAACTTAAGGTAAAAATGAGGTCTAGATCCTTCCCTCTCTCCTTTGCATCCCTCATTTGACTCAAATCAACCCTTTTGTTTTGTCTCCAAACTTTAATTTTTCTTGCAAGATTGCTTTTATGACTTTTGGCATTGTTTTTGGCGGTAGCTATCAAACCGCCCGGTGGTTATGTAATCATCACAAGTAGTGGTTGCAGTAACTGCTAGTATGTCTACACTAGTAGTCTTGTCACCTTAAATCCGAGAGTTAAAACATGCATTTTTCAACGAGTGTTTGGATTTTGGGAGTGATTTTCTCACTCGTTTCTCAATCGTTTTGCCTATTTTTGGACTCATTGGAATCATATTGATTTTATATTCTTGTTTGGCTATGTTTAGAATGTTGTTGCCTCTCCTTTTGATGATTTGTCACTTCTTGATCGACACATGTAATTGACTTCTTCTTTCCCATATTTTACAAAAGCAAACTTTTACCGTATGATGTGTTGAATTTTTCACATTCTTGAGGTAAGGTTATGTTGTTGAATTTTTGAGAGGAAGCACACAAACAACTACCTCTTTGTTATGTTCTTTCCTACCATTTTATTTCAAGTCATTTCTTGCACCAAGCCAACCATAGCCAATATTTTGCTTTTCTTTGCTACTAGCCAACATTTGTACATCCCTAGATCAATTGGAATTCATATTTAGAAGAGGATACAAAGCTGAGGAGACAACAAGCACATCTCACCTTTGGGAAGCTACCACAATACAATAGTAACCAGGTTGGGGTTGTACTTAAATTCTTTGAAGCTTTAATTAATTTATATTTGTTAGAATATAAAGAATGCATTGTTTTAAGTTGGTAGAATTGTAGAAGCGAAAGATTTCATCACTTCTCGAATGTATTTATTTCATTTCTAGTATTTCTTTTCAAAATATTTCTTACATAAATCTTCCCTTGATAACTTCTTCCTGGCTTATCCCTGTGGATCTGCTTAGGAAATTAGTTGGAGGAAGAAGTGAAGAAATCCTTGCACATTATTTATTTCTTTCGATTAATTTAGATTTACTTTTGGAGGAAAGTTCATACGACAAAGAGGAAATTGCTTTTGAGAAGCTTTCCTTTCCAAAAAACTTGATGCCAGAAGAGATTTATTTTATTTTATTTAGATTAATAACTTTCGAATACATTCTTTTAGAATAACATTATCAGACAACCTACCTGCATGCAGAGGAATAACCACATCCAGCTTATTCTCTATTTTTTTAGTTTATTTTATTGAAAGCAATAGTATTTTATTCTAATTAATTTCTATGCATTGTAGAATAGCTTATTTATTTATTTTATTTAAATTCTAAAAAATACAAAAAAGATGTTAGTTGTTTAATTAGTTCTTTTAATTCATTTCTTGCTCAGACAAATAGAATAGATGGTTTACTTTGTTTTATTTAATTAATCGGGAATGAATTTAGCTAATTAAAAGATTAAAACACACTTGTCTTTTATTTAAGCTAGATTTACTTTTCTTAGTTATTTAAAATGAAATTTCAACATAGTTTAGCATTCGAATCAAACCAAACAATCAAACAATAGGAAATTATGCTACCTATACATAGCCTCTAATTCCCCTTTGGCCAACTCAGTGCATAGGAACTCACACTACCTATTCTTAGTTCTTAATTCTCCTATAGCTACCTTTTAACATTCCCATGATCCTAAGCATTCTCGGTTGTCCCAAAAATACCTCGGGAGGTCGAGTGTGTTTGGAATCATGTGTTGATCCTCAAAGCGATAGCTACCCATTAGGGTTTAAGTCGAGATCATACTCGGGTCAAGAGCATTTTTTATGCTACCAACCTGCGCAACATAATCGATGCTTTCGATTGGAAGCATCCTTGATGCTTCGACCAGATTATCATTTTTCGTTGTTATCGATCGGTAGCATTTTTGATGCTACCAACAAACAACATCACCGATCTTTACCGATCGATAGCATTTTTTTCGATGTCATTGGTTGGTAGTATAAAGGATGCTTTATCGTGCCGTAGTATCCTTTATGTTGCCAACTCACAACATAAATAATGCTACCAACTAGTAGCATCAATGATGTTCTTGACCGATAGTATCCTTGATCTTTGCCAAAATGACAACATCCTAGGTTCTACCAGTGACAACATCATCGATGATGCTATTGACCCAAAACATCAATGATGCTATCGGCCGACACCATTTTTGTTGCTACCGAATGATAGTTCTACTAATTGGTAGCATTTTTAAAGATATCATTCGAAGCAACCATTTCCGAATTCACTAACCTTGTGAAACAAATTTTCATATAGTTCGCCATAATTTTGAAAGTGGCTTTCAAATATTCTCCAAAAAAATTTCTACGGGTTTTATTGGGGGGCCTTAAAATTTACCCTGACTAATGTCATTTATGTGGTACTTATTTTCTATCCTCTAATAGGCGAGGCAAAGTGAGAGAGCATCTAGTAGACATCTTGCGAGGAGATACACCATACGAATCTTGAGTAGTTGTTTGAGAAATGATGAGAACATGGGTATCCAAAAGTGAACTAGAATACCTTGAATTACATTTCTCTTTTGAGGATTCAAATTGGTTATGAGAAGGCTCTCAATAGGGTTCAACCAACAACATGACAATTATGAAAGACTTAGACATGTATGAAAGGCCTAGACAATTCATGCACACGAGTAACTAAACAAGAAATTAGAAACAAAAAATTTATCATTGAACATCCTCACATAAGGGTTTGTTACCATAACCCTTATTTTTTCTGGATTTATGACCTCTAATATTGGTCCATGCATTATCAATATAAATCTAGAAGTCTCATTCATAAGATTTGAAACCGGTTTGTCACGAGCAATCACCAGAGGGAAATATTTGATTTTCGGTTTAGAGGATTGATACCAAAAACAACGGTTGGGTAAATTAATATACATGACTATATAAATATGTTAGATGTTCTCGATCCGAATATCAATGGATTCCTTAAAGTCATGGAAGAGTTCATCCTCGATACAAATCTATTTTTGGGATGCATCAAGTAAAATTAAGTCGACCAATGGTAAATGACTCGACCTAAGGAAGCATCCAAATGGTCAAAGAAGTGCTAAGAAGATAGTCTAGGAGACTTAGGATCAATTCTACCTAGATAGGGACTTTAAAATTTATTTATTTATAAACAACAAAATCCATCATCTATGAGGATAAAAAAAACAAGGACCTATAAAATACCATGTGCCTTTTTATAAAATTCTATCTAGGCATCTTGAGGATTAACAAAACAAAATTAAAAAAACCTTAGTCAAATTGTCTCCAATTCATACCATATAGGCTCGTGTTGTTTGCATCTAATACTTTTTAGCATATTTTTAGAGGGAAATCTCTTGATAAAATGTCTTATTACAAGTAAATTTCTCTAGCGACTTATATGCACTATCAAAATTAGGAATATACAAAACAATATTAGGTGACGATTCATAGTCAATACCTCAAGGAAGACTTTCGAGACAAACTTACGGAGCTTCTTAATTGAGAGTACCATGTCTAACAACTTCACTATTTACAAACACAATCTTATCAATTATATTATCGATTTAAAATGCCATTATATAAAGTTCAAAACCTTTCAAAATTGAACAAACCAAAAAAGAAACAAATGATACAAATTTATCTTAAATATTTATTTCCACTATTAAATATTGTTAAATTATTACTAATTACGCCGAAGGAGTCCCCCCTATGAGAAAGGGCTTTGTGGACATTCACGGTACTGTGTTGAATTTGACGGCCATCTTCAGCAATTGTATGCTATATTCTCATTCGTTGGAAGTTATTAAAGTATTTTAGTTACTTCTTCTATTCCAATCCAAAGCCTCGTGGAATGCATTTTCTAAGCGGCAAGATAGCTTTCTATTTTGTCTATTTTAAATTCTTGTTGCTCAAATGTAGGGAGAAATCCCCCATTAAACTTGAATTATCTGAGACATGGCAAAAATAGAGATTGATGGTGCTCATGGCTCAGAGAATTATGAAGATGAGTATGAAGATCGTCTGCACTTTATTTTATTTGTTGTTTATAGTGATTGAAGTAACAATTGCACTTCCATCGCATGATGCCCTGAACAAAATTAAGGAAATCAAGATTTCACATAGGAAGGATTTATAACCACAGAGACATTGTTGTGATGTCGGGTTTGGAAATGGTTGGTTCTAAATCCTCCCCAATGATCGATGGCATGGATACAGGGTCCAATCCTATAACTAAATTGCAAGGAAAACATTTTGTTTTACTATGGTTTGAAGTTGAAAAGTCACTTTCCATTGTTGGGCATCAGTTAGTTCTAAACCCTCTTCCATGCAAGATGATCTAACATGCTAAATTTTACCCGCAGCCGCATAAGCTATTGTCAATTTCTCTTTTTTTGTTTTTTTAATAGAATTGACACATGAATTAATACATTGCAGGTTAGCAGGTGCATCACTCCTAACGCCTGTTGTAAATTATAGGTAGCCTGGATGCCCTGCTAATGTATCAAATCAAGCTTATAATCAGCAAGCTCGACCAGACCAATGGGCACTTCGTATTTCATATTATGCTCCTTGGTTAACTTATTGGTGGATGGCACAAAAGTGGTTTCCTACTTCAAGTGTTATATCTTGCAATTTGATGCCTCTGAACCGATTTGATGCTGAGATGCAACAAAAGTATTTGTCCGGTGGAAGATCAGCTGAAGTATTTTTTCCCCTCTTCCTTACCAATATAACAATTATTAGTCTATTTTGAGACATTATTTCGTAATTGGTTTTTTGTTGATATTTCTTTCATGTGGCTTGCAATTCACACCATGTTTCTTCTTAGTAGGAACAACTCAAAATCTTTAGTTAGAATGTTGTATCGTTTTCTAAATTTCCGATAAATTGAATTTTGAGATCTCCTGGAGGTTGATTGCCTTTTGTTATTCTCTTTGAAATAATGATGAGCTTATAAATAAGATTCTAAAAGATAGGTGTGTCTGATTTTGAGTTGTAATGCATTTGTAATTGCTTTTTCTACATTTGCAGCATTTTACATCAGCACATCAAGGAGCTTTCAAATCTTTGCACAGAGACATGATGGTCATGTTTGGTAAGTGGGAATTTGATCCCATGGATCTCGAGAATCCCTTTCCCAACAATGATGTTTCTGTACATTTGTGGCAAGGGTGTAGCAAGGGGATGAGGATGCACTTGTTCCAGTTTTGTTGCAACGTTATATTGCTAGAAGGCTCTCTTTGTTTCATTACCGTGAACTCCCGGAGGCTAGTCACATGTTTACTTTCATGGAGGGCATGCCTGATCGTATATTGAAGAGCCTTTTGTTGGGAGAGTAAATTCCAAACAGTATGAATTAGACCTGATGCAGATTTTTTTTTATTTCCTCCATTATAGACCAGGATATTTTGTAGTTTCAATGTTTAGATATAGAAGGCTTCCTGTTTTGCAGCTTTTTGAATGTTCTCATTATCCTATTCTATGCACAGTCATTGTAAAGTATCTAGAGTGGTTTTTTGTGCATTTGTGATTTAAATGACAATGTCTATTTGCAAAAATCACTGTTTTAAAAAGTCATAGAAGCTAATAAGTAATTGGCCATTAAGCTAACATAGTTGAAATGGATCAAAGACCTAAATTTCCTCCATCCATCCAACACAAAAATTGTAAAATTGAAGTAAAGAATGAAAATGTAATAATTATTGACTATGCATGCAGAAGTAAATTATTTTATAAAGAACTGATTATGCCTGCACAATATGTAACTGATTTGTCTTGCTTTTCTTTGCTCTTATCAGGTATCTTCACAATGTAACAATCAACAAATTTACAGGACCTATTCCACCTGAGTTGGGAAACATGACAAAGTTGAGTTACTTGTAAGGGTCTTTATGAAAATGTTCTATAGTTTCATCCAGCTAACATAGGATTAAAAGAGTAAATGTTTAGAAAAATGTTGTCCTCTAAGATTTTCTAAGTTTGCATGTTGCCTTTGGTTATAGCAACGTGCATGGTAATCGATTGAATGGAACAATGCCTCTTGAATTTGAAGCTTGGAAGCCTTACTTATTTTGTGTTGTTGATCGATCATGTATATGATGATTGTGGAAGGGTTATGTCAAGCACATTAAGCATGCATATATAATACACCCGTGGTCTAATGAGTCTAGCAATATTATGTTATTGCTTTTACACGAATCTATCCTCAAACAATATTAAGGGAGCAATTCCGATAGAGCTGGGATATATTATAAGTTTAGATACATTGTGAGTTCAGTTATTTTTTATTTTTTGGTGATACTTCCAATAGGCTATTAAGAATTGTGTTTGGAGAGAAATTTATTGTCTAGATGACAGTTGTGAAAGACTTCCAAATGTTTTGTTGATCTTTGTTCTGGCATGAAATCCTAGGGACCTCTCTGATAATAAACTTTGTGGACCCATTCCACGATCTGTGGGGGCTTTGGAACATCTTCTGAAATTGTAAGTCTTGTCCATATAGGATTTTATGGAGCATAAACAAGAAGTCCAATTTTTATGAGTGAACATTAAATTGACTTGATGATTCATCTCAATTATAAATTCAAGGAATTTGAGTGGAAATAGATTGAATGGGTTTCTGCCAGAGGAATTTGGAAATCTGAGGAGTATAGTGGATATGTAAAATGATCCCCTTCAATATATTTCAATCCACAAAGACATAGAGGCATAAGATTGGACGACCCTTGCAAGAAAAGGCTTGTAATGCTTCATCTATATTCTTACACTTACAAAATCAATCACACTCCTTATCAACATCAACTACAAAAGTAATAACTATCCCTCTAAATCAAATAACATATACCATTCGGCGTTCACATCGCATTGTATACATGCGATTGCTAGTTACACCAAAGGCATTACCCCTATGGGAAAAGAATTTGCGGACATTCATGGGACTGTGTCAAATTTGACGGCCTAAATGACGGTTTTGCTATTTTTAACAATTTTGTTTTTGCTTTTCTAACAATTTTGCTTTTATTTTTAAATTTTATTTTATAGCTTTTGCATGCATTAACCTTTGCTTTTGTTATTTTTAACAATTTTGCTTTTGCTTTTCTAACAATTTTACTTTTTTGATTTTGCATGTTGCTTTGACTTTACTTTTAATGTGAAGGTTTTGACGTTTTTATTTTTTTAATTTTTTAAAAGATATTTTTAGCTTTTCCGTTTTTAACAATTGCATGGTGAATGTTGCGTATATATATAGTCTGCAGGAATATTGTTCTCAAGATTGTTTTCTAACAATTTAGTGGATCGGACACGCGACCCTTGGATCTGCGATAGTATGTGGTATTTGTGAAATTGTTGTTTGAGCAACATCCCTAATTTTTCTCTCCAAAATTCAAATGATTGGAGATCATTCACGAGGCTTCGCTTTCGATTTATGATTCTAACGAAGATGCACTAAAATATGAACCACCCCACAAATGAGGAGAATGGGAATACAAATCAAGGCATCTCTGCAATTTGGACAAAAATACAAGAAATGTGCAAAGAAAATTACACAAGCAAAAATCAAGAAATTTGATTTTAAAAAATAACTTGTAGTGGTTAGTTTATAAGTGTTTTTGAAACAAACTATAACTCATTCCAAACAATTCCATGTATGTATTGTGGTAGTATATATCCGATAGAGTATCAAACTTATTAAACACATGTTCAGTTTTTTTATCCAACAACTATGCATTCCTAATTTCTTTATCATTGTATCTCCATACAAATGCCTATAGTTTTCTCACTTTAAGTGTACATATTGTTTTCCATTCTATTTTCTTAACATAATAATCTGTAATTCGTTTCAAATAAATGCATGTATATATTGCGGCGGAACATATGGAACACAAAATCTAACTTTTCAACAAACGTGTTCAATTTTTCCTTTATACAATTGCTCGCTACTTTATGTAAACCAACAACAACGCATTTTTAATGTGTTCTTCATTATATCTTTCCTTTATACAATTGCTTGCTTCTTTATGTAAACCAACAACAACGCTTTTTAATGTGTTCCTCATTATATCTACACACAAATACATATAGTTTTAAAATGCCGAGAAAGAATCATGCAATTTTTAGTTATTTTCATGCAAAGCTTTGTACATTATATCACTTTTTTGCATATTGAATTGTTAAAGGGTTAGACTTCATGTTTGCGCTTTTTAGAAAATATAAATGAAAAAGGAAGCAAACTTTAAAGGTTCTCATTGTTTACAAATGCATGCTTTCCAAAACACATCCTTCATTTCATCTTTGACTGCACTACAAGTTTACATTTTCCACCATACATTTGTAGAACTCCCACTATCTCGAGCATCTTTTAGTTTCCATGGAAATAACTTTGACACACGAAGGCATTTCTCAATTGATTGAGGGCGGTTCCATTATTGACCCCACATTTCAGATATTGCACTTGTCCTCCCTAAGGTCCATTCTCAACACGACAGCCCAACATCGTGTTGACCTTTCAGATGGGATACATTTTCAGACAACACTTCTACCCTCCAAATTTGCAAGCCATGTAACCGAAAAATCAATACAAGAAGGCTCCATTGTGTGCTTACAAAAATCCCGCGTTAGAATGATCAAAAGTGAACTGTAAGTTTCATCTCTGCTTTCGATTACCAATGTATATAAACTCCCTATATTAATTATAATTTCTTTATGTTTGTTTTTTTCATCCGTTGCTCAATTCTAATTCTATCATGATTTTCTTTTCTGTTCGAGTTGCAACGTACAACTTTAGAACTATGATTATAGATATGCACTCAGGATCGATCTAAAGGACCCAACATGATAACTCTAGTCGATTCTACCTTCGCTGATTTGACAACCGAGATGAAGGAGTCAATCATGGGTGTTGAAGCTAGCGATCTCCACCTATTGTCTATAGACGAAGATGCGACTAGTGAAATTACAAGTAATGTCATCGATAACGAATACTGCTTCACACTTTCCCTGAAAAAGAGACATATTGTGGAACAACATATTGAAATGTGTCATCCTCAGTTCTAAGAAAGTGGATAACAATGCAACTCCTCCGTAACCTTCTTTACGCAAATACTTCTAATGTATCCGTCCCTTCAAACTTTACACCCTCACCCATCCCATTCTATACTTTGAACTATCACCGCTATGTTGCTTATTTCATATCTATGTTTCGCCCTTTTTCCTACTTTCAAAAGAAAACTTCTGTAGTTCCTTATAAACTGACATACTATTGTCACCTACTACTATGTGGATTGTAAGTAATTTTAAGAAAATAAATGCATTTAACTTGCACTTTTATTATGTACGTATTTTCATCCTTGTATAGTATTAGAACGTATTGTATCTTTCCATATAACAAAAATTCTTTTACAACAACATCAACCACATCTCCCTCGCCTCTCCTTCTACTCGCCCCTACTGGTGTTTCAAAATTCAACATCTCTGCACCCACAATCCATGCATCCCTCCGTATTCTAATCAAAGAATTAAAACCCCTTGAAGGCCAAGCATTATCGTCTTTTCAAGAGTCACTAAAACATATAGAATATGTTCTTATTGATGAAATGAGTTTCATCAGCCCAAAGTTGCTAGGAAAAATTGATAGTAGGCTATGCGAGGCTTTCCCACACTCAAAAACATTTGAATTTGGAAACAGATCAGTCATCCTCCTCGGTGACCTCAGGGCAATTACCATCGGTTATGGACAATCCTCTTTATGCAAGTAAATCCTATGGAGCCACCCTTTGGAAGGGATTTCATTCATCCATTACATTGCAAACAATATTTCGGCAACAAGGAACAACCAATGCACAAGTTTCATTCCGAATTTACTACTCAACATGCGAGATTCAACCCCTCTTATTGAGGATTGGGAACTCCTAATGTCTCGCACAGACACACACCTAACTCAGCAAGAGCTCAAAATTTTTAAGGACGCACCACATTTGTTTGCAAAAAACGACCTCGTGGACTCCCACAACCTTCAAATGTTGAAGGCATTGAACGTTTCGATCACCCAATCCATTCTTGAAAGTAACAGGTGGGCTAGACCAAGAAATCCTAATGATGATCAGTTAGAGCACAAATTTCATTGTGCAAAACAACAAAAATCATGCTTATTGCAAATTTATGGGTTGATGCAGGCCTCGTAAATGGTACTACAGAATAATCACCAACATTGTCTATGACGCATCAATGCCACCACCAACATTACCTTTATTTGTTGTTGTCAAATTTGATAGATACAACGACCCATGTTGGGATCCCTCCAACCCGTTACATATTTCATACCCCTATTTCGAGAGGGAATAAAGACAATTGCCACTTAAAATGGCACGGGATTAACTATCCACAAGTCCTAGGGACTTACTATTCATAAAGGCAACCGACGACATGGAACCAATGAAAGGCAGGGTCTGACATTCACAACTTTCTCCAGAGTTCCCTCGCTTGCAAATCTGCGCATTTCACCTCCTTTTTCATTCGAAAGGTACTAAAAATGGTGCACGTACCAACACTTGGAGCAAGAAAAAGGAGGAAGCAAGACTATTATCACTCAACCCTTTGTAAATACTACACTCTACTTTGATAGCACCTCCACTACTACTTTACTCAACACTTCTTCTATCCTAGATGACATTTCCGTTCAAGGGGTATCAAATTTACTCATGTTTACCGGATATAAAATTACCCTCAAAAGGCTACCATTCATGATATAATTCTTCTCATGTTAAGTTCAAATAAAATAGTTCGCAAAATGATACCACTCATGATATGAGATTTGAAAATGTATATGTACGAATTTGTAACAAGTTTGAAATGAAGAGATGAAACCTTTAAATGAAGTGGTTCGTCTATATATCTACAATTACAAAATACACTTTTCAACATACATGTTCGATTTTTCCTTTTTATTGTTGCTTGTTTCTTTATGTTAACCAACAACAACACATTTTTAATGTCTTCATCTGCACACAAATACCTACAATTTTAAAATGCCGAGAAAGAACATGCAATTTATAGTTGTTTCCATCCAAAGCTTTGTACATTATATCAATTTTTTGCATTTTGAATAGTTTTAAGGGTTAGACCTCATGTTTGCGCTTTTTAAATGAAGTGACTCATCTATATTTCTACACATACAAAATCAATCACCCATAGTTTAAACAAACACAACTACAAAAGTAAAAACTATCCCTATAACACAAATAACATATATCCTTTTTGTTTGCAAAATGCCTCAAAGAAATGTGGTCTCATGGAATGCTATGATTGTAAGATATGCACAAAATAGCTCTAACAATGATGCTCTCAAACTCGTTGAGGTAATAAAGAAATTTGGAATGTACCATAACCATTTCAGATTTGTTTATATATAATTGCATATTCTGTCTCATTTTAGTTTCATGGAGAGATAATATGTTAAAGCACTTAGTCATTCTTTCAATCTACTTTGACAACAACACTTCACATTCACAACATTCTTGAGAGTGAGTATTAGCAAACTTACATGTCTCACTTGCATTTGTATTCAATTATTACACAACTAACTATTATCTAACATCCCTTCTAATGTATTTTGCAACATTTGTTTTGGCTTTAATAGAAAATCAATATTGTCAATCACACCCCTTATCAACATCAACTACAAAAGTAATAATTGTCTTTCTAAATCGAATAACAAATACCATTCGGCGTTCACATTGCATTGTACACATGTGATTGCTAGTATAATGAAATACTACAAAAATGTGAATCAATTCAACAAGAGTGTATAATTAGACTTTCCATTTTATAAAATTTAAGTATGACTAAAATCCAACCACATCTCTTTTATATCGAATAATCTTCTAATCTAACTTTTTCAACACTTAACATTAAAATACAGAAGAACCATTAAATATTTTTTAAATTGAAAAACACACTATTATTAATAAAAAAAGATATAGCACATGCTGATCACTCTATTAAATTTAATTTAAGTGTCAATTAAACCCAACCTCGTTCGATTTATTTCGAGTATCTTCCATGGTATAACATACCAGCATCCACGGCATCAACGAATATATCTGTTCACTCAGGGATTAGCATCCCAACTACCATTCATACACTGGAAAGACTGGCAGATAGATGATTTGAATTACCAAAATCAAGCTGTAACTTTCAACATGTATTCATCCAACCATGGAATTCCTCCTCTAAACAACAAACCATGGCGATACCAATCGATATATTTTTAAATTTTTCCTTGCACGCACTTCACACGTATTCAGAATCACAATAAAACGTAGAGGACACATCTCACCGTCATTCCCAATGAAAGCTTAAAGTCAACAGGTCATACGTACAACTCTACCATAGCTCATTCCAGAAGTTACAGCTCATCTTGTACAGACCAATTCTACCTCGTGTTAAATCTTGGGTTTTTACACAGAGGGCATCCTGCCCTAGTATTATATAATATGTTCGATTGACTTCCCAACCAAAAACTCAGGAGCTACAATCACTCCTACACAGATTGCCTATTTATCACTGCAGCTGGGTATTCACTTCAACTAGTCATTTTTTTGTTACAGCGATTTGGGTATGGGGAAGAGGAAGATTAATAAGTTGGGTACTGGTTGGCTTGTGAAGTATTTCATTACAGTGATCTGGGTATATACAGAATAGGAAGAATCAAATTGGGTGTTGATTGGCTTGTGATATATTACATTACGGTAACTTGGGTACAGGTAAGTGGAGGAATTAAAGAGTTGGCTACTGATTAACTTGTCAAATATTTCATTACAGTGATTTGGGTATAGAGAAGAGAAAGAATTAAAGATGTGGGCAGCTACCTGCTGTGCTTCTTGTTGTTGTGGGGCGTGCTCATCACTTGCAGGAACTATTAGTAAGAGATCTTCACGGCTTGCCTATTGTGGGTTATTTGCGCTTTCACTTATAATTTCATGGATTTTGAGGGAAGTTGCTGCTCCTCTCATGAAGAAAATCCCTTGTAAGATTTTTACTTTTTCATCCAAATTCTTGTTTTATTTTCTCTTGTAAAATTTTTGTTTTCAAATTTTGACTTTTTGATAAATCGGACAGCTCCCAATTTGTTAGTTTAGATGTGCAAAAGCTTCTACAAATCTCCATGTGAGATGAGATGATTTGTAATATTCTTTAGGCCAAAGTGGTCTCTAGGACCTATCAAAGTATGTATACTGGTCTCTGTGGGTGTCTACGATTAAAATAAGGTTCCCAAGTTTTGTTGGATTGAGGTGGCTTAAGACTCCATGCACCATGTTTTGACTGCAAATATGTGCCCAATTGGCACTAATATCATTATATGGTGGAGAAGTTAAAAGGAAATATGTTTCATCTTCTACATCCTCCCCATTTTTTCATTGTTTTGAAATCTAAGTGCTTTTGCATTAGAGTATTGAATAGTTCAGTAACAGACCTCTCAAGTTTCTGTATTTTGTATAAAAGCTTCTCCACATCCCTATCTGACATCTACAAACTTCGAGATTTACATTCTTTTTGAAACCTAATTGCTTTTGGATTACAATAATGGATATTTGAAGTCCATCCCTTTCAGTTTTCTAACGTGTTCTGTATAATAGTTTCTCCGCACCCATATCTATAGCCTTCCCCAATTCCTTATCATTTTCAGCTCTAATTGCTTTTGGATTATACTGTTGTATATTTCAATTACCTTTCTCTCAATTTCTCATGTTTTCTATACAATAGTGTGTCTTGTCGTATGTTTGATCTCCACTCCAGAAAAGCATCAATCTGTGAAGGGCAGGTGGCATAGTGGTGGAGTATCCAGCAATGTTGATCGCAGGTCCTATATTTGAGTCCTAGCTGGTCATTGTCTAGAACATGGGAGTGGAGCTAGGTGGCCAGGTGTGTTTGAGCTCTATGTGGCTTGAAAGGAGTGTTGGAGGTTCAATTGACACTCTAACAAGGTCCAAACATCGCATATTGTTAGATTACCCAGCAGTACACATAGGAGGTCATAGTTTTGAGACCTAGATGGTCCACGCCTTACAACATAGTGCCAGCCCTAGGAGATTAGGTGTGCTCAATCATGTTGTGATTTGAGAAGAGGTATCAAAGGTCCAATCCACACTAAAGAAACCTTGTGACAGGTTGATGGATACCTTGCCAATTGAAGGTCCTACATGGCAGAGTGCCTAATATTGTTGATGGAAGGTTCTAGGTTTGAGTTCTAGCTTATCCTTGTCTTAGAGCATGATGTTGGAGCTAGGTGGCCAGGTGTGCTCATGCCTTGTGTGGCTTGAGGAGCGATGTTGGAGGTTCAATCTGCACTCCAGAAAAGTTTAAATCTGAGAAAGGCCAGTCACTTAGGGGTGGAGCACCCACTAGTGCTAACAAGAGTTCCAATGTTTGCATCTTAGCTGGTCCATGTCTTACAACATCTTCATGTTCCCTATCTGAAGCTTTTACAATTACTTATTCTTTGGAAGTCTATTTGAATTTAGATTAGGTAAAATATCTCACAGCCAGATTCAAAGGATTTGTCTTAATTTAAGTAGTATAGAAAATAATTTTAAAATTTCTACCCAATGCACCTGCCTTCTAATTCGTGTTCTTTTGGGGCTATGCTACATAGATTAAAAAATTGGATGGCCATTAAGGTAGTCATAGATTTGCAGGGTACAAATACAACAAGTGTAAGGAATTGTTTTTTAGTTACCTTTGCTACTTTATGTCTATGCATTTGTAAGCCCAGAACTATACACTTTGATTTCAAAAGCAATTCATGCCTTAGTTCTGAGGTTGATCATTCCTCCTGGGATGGGCTCTAAGTAATTTTGTTTTTAGACTTAATATTTTGATCTGTATTATTGAAATTCCTTTGATATGCTGAGAGCAGCCCACTACAAGGTCTGATTATTGTAATCCATTGTGTGAAATATGTTGCAGTTAAGGAAGCTGTTTGACTTCACATCATTTAAGTGTTGATTATCCGTAAGTGAACTTTGAAACCCACTAGGACTATCTAGATTAGTCAGTCTTAGCCTGAGTATTAAACAATTGGTAGTTTTTTCAAGGAGGCAAAATTGAATCCTCCCTTCTACAAAGCAACAAGAATATAGAGCAATTTATTTTTGTTGACAATTTTGTGTTCAGGTTCTAATATTATTTGTGAGGTTATTCATTGTATATTTAACTACGCAGCAATCAAAATATGCCTTGTTCATTACAATCCTTATATATTTAATCATGACTATTGTAAGTTGGCTCGCTGCCCGGGATTTTGAGGTTGCTTTGGTGAGCACTTCCACTAAAAGTAAAGGAGTGCTTAATTGACAAAATCCACTCCTTTGAATATTGCAGGGATCAACCATTTTGCTCATACCCCTACAAAAGAATGGTTTCAGACAGATGTTGTATTGCGTGTGAGTCTGGGAAGCTTTTTGTTTTTCGCAATATTTTCCCTTGTGATGATTGGAATTAAGACCCAAAAGGATATTCGAGATGGCTGGCATCATGGTGGATGGATTGTGAAGATAATTTGTTGGGTTTTACTGGTAGTCTTGATGTTTTTCCTTCCCAATCCTGTTATAAGTGTCTATGGTAATTGCCATCCTTCTTATGCCACATTTTCATTCTCAATTTTAGTGAACTGAAGTTGCATTGTGGTTAATTGTTTTTAATCCAATTTAGCAGATGACATTATAATAATTGTTAGAACTGTCTGTCTGAATTTCAGTAGTTTCTCCCCATCAGAGGATGTTCAAAGATAACGTCTATAACTTGTTCAATGGCAGAGACATTGTCAAAATTTAGTTCTGGTTTGTTCTTATTGGTTCAAGTGATTATGTTGCTTGATTTCACACATACTTGGAATGATGCCTGGGTCGCTAAGGACGACGATTTTGGTACATACTTGTTTTTCAGCTATTCAAATATCTGAAGTTTGTGATCTTTGTATCTTCTTGTTTACTTGATTTCTCTCTCTCTCTTGCTATATTCTTTAATTTCAACATAAACATTGGGAAGCAATTTCTATCTTAATCACATTATTTTGTCTAAAGATATTTTCCTCCTATTGATTGTAATCATATTTTTACTTGCAGGTACATAGCATTGCTTGTTGTATCACTTGTATGCTACATTGTGACATTTGCGTTTTCTGGGCTATTGTTCTACTGGTTCAATCCTTCAGGCAATGACTGCAGTCTCAATGTTTTCTTCATTGTTATGCGTTGATTCTTGCATTTGCATTTGCAGTCATCGCATTGCATCCGAAGGTATCATAACTCTCGGTTTTTCGTTTACAAGTATTTAAAGCATTTATACGTTCTAAACAAGGATTTCTGAATGAAGTACTAAGTTGAGTTAGCACAAAAGATTGCAAATAGAATTACGTTCTTTCATTGAATGCCAGAGTACTCAGAACTTGAGCGAGTTTGTTCTTCAATGATAATTTATTCAGGGCTAAAGGAACATCATTTTCCTTAGTTCTTTATTAATTCAGAAAATACCTTGAACTATCATTGCAATGTGTGTGGCCAGGGCCGAATTAAGGTTTCCGAGCGCCCTAGGCAGTACTCGGAGCGTGCGCCCCCTCCCACCCTGGACCAACGACCCACCTATATGTGAATGTTTTTTAAACAATTATAGACTCTAAATGAGATTACTACTTAAATCGAACTTACAAAATCTTGAAATAGACTCTATATGAGATTATCAACATCCAATGTACATTGGAAATTCTTTCCAAGCCCACTAGACAAGGCAATAAGTTAACTATCATTGTTTCCGCAGGGTCTATATCACTATGAAATAGAAATTTTGTTTTTTGGGTACAAAATGGAACTGTTCAGAGAATTCATGCATTTTAGAAAGGTGGAAAAACATTTTAAAAGGTCTCAAAGGCTTTCACTCTCCTTTATCCACTTAGGATTGATCAAGAAAAATAGTTTTAATGCTCTCGGACTGTGTACAGTCGAATACCCTGAACTAGGGTTTTAGCAGAGAAGATTTTCTCGAATACAACAACTTATCCAACCAAAAGCTCCAAAATTTCAGGGAGACCTCTATATAAGATGTATCTCACGTTTGCAAAAATAAATTAGTGATTTGGTTTGTTTTAAATAGAGATATCAATGACTGAGTTTTCCCAAAACCGTGATAGCACACAGGTGACTGTAATAAACATTTAGACTGAGAACTGAGAGTCAGAGAGTTTAAGTTAAGAACACTCTGAGTCGCTCCAAAGTTAAGAACTCTGAACAGTCACTCCAATATGGCAATATAATATATTAAATAATCAATTCCAAAGTTAAGAACAGGGTTACAAGTCCACAGCCTACAGGACGTATTACAGTTACAAACTTACGGTGTTCTGAGTTGAGAGTTCATAGTTCTACAGTTCTACTGAAGAACAGACTAACAGACTAACAATTGCTCCAAAATTTGCAGCCGCAGGGGCAGGGCAGGGGCAGGAGATTCGGGAATTGGAGAACAATTCATAAAAACAAATTTGAAACTGTAATTTGTAAACAAGCTAACAGCGCGCCCTCCTTTTATATCAATTCTTTTTTGTAAAATTTTAATTTAACTCCTTAGCCGACTACCTCAGTGCCTAGCCGACCTGCAACCTGGAAAAATTTTTAGAAAATGCGGCGCCCTCCTTTTTGTGCGCCCTAGGCAACTGCCTAGGTTGCCTAGGGCAAGACACGGCCCCGTGTGGGCAAGAGGCCATTTCTATCTATCTGCCTTTTAAAATTCAGCAGCTATCTTAACTGTTCACAAGTTCTCTATAAAGAGATTTACTTTGCTTGCAAGGACATTACCAAGTTGGAACTAAACAAAATTGTGGCGTAGTATGTGCCATATCTTCAGATTATTCTTTTGAGTTTGATTTGTTGATGCATGGATATTTCAGCTACGTTATAGGGGACTTCATACCTTGATACCATCTCATGACAATTTTAACCTTTTCGAATGTATTTTTCCAATTCCAAATGCTAAGTTTGAGGTGAACTCCCAAGTGGAGAACAAAAAACAGTCATTGAAGATTTGTTGATATATGTCGGCGATTAGAAAACTTTGTTGCATACACTGTATTTATTGTGTATGGGTCAAGAGTTTTTGTTTGTTTTTATATTCTCACCATGTAAAATTATAAGCTAGAGATCAACTGTGGGCCTAAAACTGTTGCCATCGTGTTGTTCTGTGTTTGCAGGTGAATGGCAGCCTTTTGCCAGCTTCTGTAATTTCTGTATATTGTGCATACTTGTGCTACGGCGGACTTTCGAGTGAACCCAGGGACTATGAATGTAATGGGCTTCATAATCATACAAAAGCTGTCTCTACTGGTACTCTCATTCTTGGGATGCTGACAACAGTTCTCTCTGTTGTCTATTCTGCTGTCCGAGCTGGATCCTCTACTACATTTCTTTCGCCACCATCATCACCAAAAGGAGGTACTTCATAAGTTATTGTAGTGCTTATAATATTTGTCCCATGAGGCTTGTGTCAATTGTCTGAAGATACAATATTGTAGACATAAAGTTTGCAAAAATCTTAAATCAGCATTGTTTTAATTTACCTGGTGTGCTGAATGATGTTTTTGTTTCCAGGCACCGAGAGACCTTTACTCACATCTAAAGAATCTAAAGATGAAGAAGGGGGACAGAAGGATGAAAACAAGGATGAAGCACGGCCTGTTACTTATTCCTATACCTTCTTCCATTTGATTTTTGCACTTGCCAGCATGTACTCTGCAATGCTTCTTACTGGTTGGACAACTTCAACTAAAGACACTGAGGATCTAGTTGATGTGGGTTGGGCTTCTGTTTGGGTTCGTATCTGCACAGAGTGGATTACAGCAGGACTATATGTTTGGTCTCTGGTTGCTCCTCTTATTTTACCAGATCAGGAGTTCTCCTGATTAACTTTTTCCAAATCTTCTTTGGAATTGGCCTCTAACCCGAACTGTTGAACCACTTAAGCACATGAGGACTGTTGTCTTTTGTAGTAAGCACCATAGGAATCTCATATGGCATGATATGATATGGAGACTCAGTATGTGAATTCTTGGATTTGTTTTACTCTTATGACTTTCACAAGCATTTGAAGATTTTGTATATAATATATATTTTAATTAATCAGTGTGAGATTTTATTTTTGAATACCTTTCGAAGCTGCAGAGGGTACTCAACTCCACTCAATTACACTACTACATTGCCATTGTCAATGATGTCCCCACATGATTTGAACTTTGGTTATTGTGGCCTAAGTGCCCCAACTTAACACCAGACTACAGTTCCTCTGACAGTACAAGATATAAATCTGAAACTTGAAATTTCTTCTTTTTCAGTTGATAGACATCTTTGTTTTTTTGAAATTGCTTTATTCATCTTAAAATGGATCACAGGTTGGGCTTCTTATCCTTAACTAATATTTGTTACTGGGGCTTCTTATCCTTAACTATTATTTGTTACTGTTTCCCTAATCAATTTTGTTGATTTTGCAATCTATCTACATTTTTCGCATTTCATTAAAATGG
The DNA here is from genome assembly GCA_018340775.1 of Taxus wallichiana var. yunnanensis. Classification (NCBI taxonomy): domain Eukaryota; kingdom Viridiplantae; phylum Streptophyta; class Pinopsida; order Cupressales; family Taxaceae; genus Taxus; species Taxus wallichiana. The sequence continues at coordinate 714,060,334 of CM031243.1, forward strand.
GTAGGTTGATATTTGTACTTCATTAAGCTTAGGATCTTGGCAATTTAATTATCATGAAAACAAAGTATCTGGAAAAAGACTTTGTTGATTTGAAACTAAATTGAAGGCTGGTTGTTTTCAAACTTGGGAGTGGTTCAGTTGGTTTTTTTGATTATTGGTTGTAATCAACTCAGTGTCTTTATGTTGAGATAAAATAGATATTCTTTTGAACTCTAAAAAATAATATGTCAGTCTTTAAGGAAAATTTTCATTTCCTAAATTGTTTCAGAATTTAGTTTGGTTCATAACCAGTGTTCCAGAGGGACACCCCCCTGAAACTGCTGTCCCATAGACTTGGGATGTCTCCGAGACTTGGGGACCAAGGGGCGTCCCCCTCGTCTCGCCACCGCCTGCCACTGCCACCGCCACCAGCTCCACAGCGATGTCCTGAAACGTTTCCCTCAAAGAAGGGATGTTTCTGAGACGTCCCCAAATTTTGGGGACTTTGGGACGCCCCGAGGATGTCTTGGAGACTTCTAGAAGTCTTTTGACCCATCCTAGTGACTCCCTAACGTCCTCGAGACTCCCACCCATCCCTAGAGGCATAAGGCTGTCAAAAGTTTTTAATAAAAAATCATTTTGTTTTATAATTTTTGGCCCCAACCCTAACCCTAATACTCAATGGGCCCCACCCACCCCTAAGCACTCCAAAACAACTATAAATAAGAGTTACACCCTCACTCCAAATCACAATAAAAAATCAAAGCAAGAGTGAGAGGGTGAGAGCATTAGCAAGCAAGAGTGAGAGCAATAACATTAGCAAGCAAGAGTGAGAGCATTAGCAAACAAGAGGAACAACATTAGCACCAAGTAACACCAAGAGTTAGAGCAAGTGTCAAGTCTTCATTGCATTGAGCTATTGGCCAACTGTATTTGAATTTTGAATGTAATCATCATTTGAATATAAATATTAATATATTGATATTTGGCATTTTCACTGTTCAATGCAATGTGTTTAGTATTTCAAAGTTTCATTTATTATTTCTTATACATTTTTTATAACTAATTTTTCAAGTACTATATATATTTGCTCAGTCGATCTGCCACCGTCCCTAAACCTAGGCCCTTGGTCCCCGTCTTGAGACCTATCCCTCCGTTCCAAGACTCCATGGAATACTAGTCATAATTGTCGACTTGTGAAGTTATAGTTGTAACATTAGGAAGAACTAGATAAAAGTTTGTTAAAACATACAATGACATAAACTTTCCAGCGTTTGGTTGAAAACATAAACAATATGAGTAGGGATATCAAAGAAATGACCTGCTTCATCACATACTCCTCATGCAAGGATGAAACATTGCATAGCCATGAGGCTAGATCTAGAAGGGAGCCTTGTCTTGAGCAATGATGGTCTCATCCCGGATAAGGGAATCCAAGAAGAGAGGTAAGAGGATCAAATGAACATCTTATATGAAGGCTATATGGAGAGTGTGCAGGCAATGACTTGGCTTGATTAAATTATGATTTTCGGGCATACTTTATTTTAGAAGCATAGATTGTGCAGTGGTAGAAGAAATAATTTTCCTACCTCGATTTCAAAAATATACATCCCTACATTTAGACAAGCCTACATGTTTGTTGATGATATGAATGATTAATTAAAGGGATATGTTAAGGCTCTTAACTACTACACAAGCCAATATCCCAGGTTTCTCTCTTTATAGTAACATGACCGCCACTTTGAGCGGGCGGCGGTTATGAGAAAGCCCAACTAGGGTGGTGGTCCCAGGTAAATATATGTCATGGCTCTTTCGATAGAAAATAAAATATCGAAATGAATAGCCTCAAAATTTGAAAGATTGTTCGTGTCTTAGTCTCCTCCATGACCTTTCCCATTTCTAGTGCACGGAGGACATGAGAAAAATAAATATATGTTTGTTGAAGAGAATAAGATCATCGAAGCATGAAAGCAAGTGAGCAAAAAGTTCTGGGAGGAATTGTGTGAGATATGTTGAGACTACAAGTAATTTGGAGGAAGTGCGTGAGATTTATTTACTTCTCTTTCATACTTATTGTAATTTCTGTACTTATTGTTTGAATTGGCCAATAAAAGTGGGAAGAAAGAGCAATTGCCCTTCCCGACTAGTTTTCCTCCTCTGGAGGTTTCCAGGATAAAACTTGTTGGTGTTTGTGAGTTTATATTCTTTCCTTTCCTGCAATTATTGATTCTAAGCATAAGCAAAATTCATTCACTAGCTATCTCTGTCATTTTCTAATAGAAAGTAGAACAACAACGTTTAATTTGTGATTTTGTGGATAATTCCAAAGTTGAAGAGTTTACAGATCATTTTGGTATCAGAGCTAACAAGTATCCAGGACTTTGTGGTATTCGTTCTTGGATTTGTATGACAATGATGAGATCTAAAGGCGAAGAGGCTTTACCTTGCGATCTAGAAATTTCTACAAAGAAGTGGAAATAGAGAATTCAGGGACAAATGGAGGAAGAGAACTTGGTCCGTAGAATCGAGATGCTTGGAGACCATGATGGATAGGATGTTTAGAAGGCAAGAAGAACTTGCAGATTTGCAGAAAGACAACTTCTGTCAAGCAAGACTCCATGGACTCAGTGGTTCGAGGCTTAGCTGAAAAGTTTGGCATAGGGAAGAGCCACCATGAGGAAGATTATGGGGAAGAGCATGAAGAAGAGACTTCAAATGCAAGAGAAAAGGTAAAATCTGATCATACTCCTTTTAAAGTTGAGACGAAAGTTGAGATTAAAAGCTTTGAAGGACAAGTAGATGCGAGTTGCTTGATAAATGGTTAAAACAATTAGAAGTCTACTTTAGCATCCATAATGTCATTGAGGCACAAAGGATCACCTTTGCATGTCTCAAAATGGAGGGACACACTCTGGTTTGGTGGGAAACCCATCTAACCACTTGTGAAAAGAAGAAGCGTCCTATTGTGAAATCTTGGCAAGAATTTAAAGAATTACTTAGAGCTAACTTCTATCCTATTGGCCACAAGACTGACCAAATGATTAAATGACAATATTTTAGACAAGGCAGTGGTCAAAGTGTGTAGGACTATACTACGGAGTTTCGGAGGCAGGCCATGTTGTTAAACATGGACTTGGAGGATGAGGATATTTTGACTAAGTACTTGGGAGGACTTCACACTCACCTTCGAAGAAAAGTCATCTCCACAAAGCCCAAAGATCTCAACGAAGCATGTGTGCAGGCATACTACATAGATGATGAAAAGAAGCAAGGAGAAGCAGAGCCAAGGGCAAAGCAGTTGACAAATCAGCAAAAAAAAGAGTATGGGCAAACAAGTAACAAGGGTAAGTGGAAAGGGAAAGGTAAACAAGCTACCACTACTTTAAATACTTGTAAAGATCCCAAGAATTTTTGCAAGAACTGTGATATCAATGGTCATACTGACGCTACATGTTGGAAGTTGCATCCGGAGTTACATCCGAAGAACCGAACCAAGGACTCAAAGAAGTCCATGACAAGCTATAAAAAAGAAGGGAGGTGGAAATCGAAGATGACTCTGATGTAGATGAAAGGCTTGGATGCACGACCACCAACATGGACAACCAAGAAGAGGAGATGAGTAGACTATTCCAGATCAAAATCTAGATCAAGAGAACTAAGGTAAATGCTTTGGTTGATACGGTTCTCGGTCTAACTTGATTTACAGAAGCGTTGTAAAGAAGCTTGGTCTTGAGACTTACGAGCATCCACACCCCTTATCCTTTGGGTTGGGTGAAGAAGGGTGTTGAAATTCAGAGTAACAAGATGTAAGGTCAAGTTTGGGATAAATTCCCAGTATATTGATGTTTTGGAAGTTGACGTTATTCCACTTGATGCTTTTGATGTTGTATTTGGGAGTCCTTACTTGTATATTAGGGATGCTTATATTTATGAGAAGGGAAAAATGATACATATGGGTCAAGGATGGGATCAGCTACAACATCCGGGCACACCAGCGTAAGACACGGGTTACTATGGTGAGTGCTTAACCAAACAAAATGACTTATTCAGGAAAATCATAATCAGTTTTGTTTACTTTTGTTAAAGGATAAACAAGATGGGGTAGAAGTTTCAGAGATTTCTAACCAGGGAAAACATGATTTGGATAGTATTATTCAGTCTTTTCAGGAAGTATTTCAGGCTCCCAGTGGGTTACCACCAAAATGGGAAGTAGAGCATGAGATTCAACTATTGCCAGAGTCCCCTCTACCGAACATCGGGTTGTATAGGCAATCCTTGCTTGAGAGTACTGAAGTAAAGAAATAACTCCAGAACTACTAGACCAAGGGGTGATACGTCTGAGCACCTCACCATGCGGTTCACCTATTGTGATGGTGCGAAGAAGGATGGTTCTTGGAGAATGTGCATCGACTACCACGCTTTGAACAAGATCACCATAAAGAACAAATATCCACTTCCCCGCATAGATGATCTCTTGGACCAGCTTCAGCATGCCAAATTCTTCACGAAGTTGGATCTCAAGTCAGGTTATCACCAAGTCAGAATGAAGGAGGAGGATATATGGAAGACTTCCTTCAAGACAAAACAAGGTTTGTATGAATGGTTAGTACTTCCTTTTGGGTTATGCAATGCACCCACTACATTTATGAGATTGATGAATGATGTATTATGGGGATTTCATAGATTCATGTGTCATTGTATATCTAGATGATATCTTGATTTTTAGTGCCACATGGGAAGAACATCTAACTCATTTACAACAAGTCTTGCAAGTTCTCAGGGAGAAACAATTGCTTTGTAATATGAAGAAATGTGAATTTTCCAAACAGTCACTTGTCTATCTTGGGCACGTGGTTGGAGGAGGAGAGCTACGAGTGGATCCAAAGAAGGTGGAAGCCATCACTAATTGGCCAACACCAATAGGAGCCACAAAGACTAGGAGTTTTGTGGGAGTAGTACAATACATGCGGAAGTTCATTCCGGGCTTCTCATGCGATTGCAACACCTCTACACATAGTGGCCGCAAAGAGTAAGGGTTTTGACTGGGGTAAGGAACAAGACAAATCCTTTGAGTTATTGAAATACAAGATTAGTCATGCTCCAGTACTTGCTCTTCCTAATTTGCAGCAGCCTTTTGAAGTAGAGACAGATGTCAGTGATTATGCTATGGGCATAATGTTGCTTCAAGGAGGTAAACCCGTATGCTATCATTATGAAACTTTCACTTCAGAAGTTAAAGGATATTCAATATATGATAAGGAAATGTATGCACTAGTTCAGGAAATTAAAAAATGGAAGCATTATTTGTTGGGTAAAGAAACTATTGTGCACATTGACCACAAACCTCTCTAGTATTTGCAAGCACAGTCTAAATTACAGCAGGAGGCACTACAAATGGATGGGGTTCCTTGGCAGGTTCCATCTAGTGATCAAATACAAGAAGGGTAGTACAAATTTGGTGGCAGACATGTTGTCTAGGCCACCCACACAGGAGAAGTTTTCTGTTTGGCCACTATCTCTCAGATCGAGCCCTTCACGAAGGAAGCTTACGGAGAGGCATATGCCCAGGGACAAAGACTTTGGGGTGACATTTCAGCGATTGCGTCCCGAGGACTAAAAGGATAGAGGATTGAAGATTGTTATCTCAAGGATGGGCTGCTCTACTGATGGGGAAGCTTTGCGTGCCTAAAGAAGAAAGACTTCTATTGATGAGGGAAGCACATACCTCGAAAGTAGCGGGACATTTCGGTGTTGGTAAGACCCTAGCCCACTTGCAAAGGTACGTGTATTGGCCCAATATGCAAGAAGTATCAAAATTTATACGTGGATGTAAACTTTGTTGTACCAGCAAGCCTAAGACTAGGAAGGAGGGTTTGTATATGCCTTTTCAGTACCTACTCATCCATGGGAGGACATTTCTATGGATTTTGTAGGAGGATTACCTATGTCTAAACATGGCCATGACTATCTCTATGTTGTTGTTGATAGATTTAGTAAGATGTGTATTCTTATGGCATGTAAAAAGATAGTAAAAGCACATGAGGTAACATATCTTTTCTTTGCTAATGTATGGGTGCATTTTGGTTTGCCAAAGTCTATTGTTTCTGACAGGGATTCCAGGTTCTTGGGGAAGTTTTGGACTACTTTGTGGGACAAGATGGATACCAGGTTACAGAGGAGCACAACTTTCCATCCACAGACAGATGGATAGATAGAGGTGGTGAACAAGACTTTGGTACAGTTGATCAGAGGGTATAACAACAAATACCCAAGGACTTGGGATGAGTCCTTAGCCTACATTCAACATTCCTATAACTGGCGTACACACATCCACTATGAAGTCACCATTTGAAGCATGCTTGGGATATCTACCTACAAATCCATTGGACATAATAGTTGGGCAGCAGGATGAGGAGGAGACACGAGACACAAAGGTGACTAGAGAAAAAACAAATTCATTGAGAGGATCTGGAAAATCCATCTCAAAGTCAAAGAACAACTAGAGAAATCTCAAGCCAAGTACAAAGCTAGGCATGATCAGCATAGGAGGAACATAAGCTTCATGTTGGAGATAGAGTTTGGCTTTACTTGAGCAAGGAGAGACTACAAGGTCAAGCACGGAAGCTCAAGCCACTACGATATGGGCCCTTCACCATATTGGAGTAGGTTGGAGAAAATGCCTTTTGACTTGATTTACCATCATTTATGAGGATGTACTCTGTAGTAAATTGTGAGAACTTGCACCTATATGAGCCATCCATGCTAGATGAAGATGAAGGACTACAGTTGCTACCTTCCATTGAGGATTGCATCTTGGACTCACGAGGCGAATTGGAGGAGGATGTAGTGTTGTTAGCGAAGGTCAGAGAGACTAGGAGAGGTCCGCAAGGAGTCTTGGCAGATTGGAATGAAAGGAAAGACACCAAGGTAGGCCCGGTGGTACTCGAAGGAGCAAGTGAGGGAATTATTTCCTCATCTACTCCCCCACTAAGATTTTGTGGGACCAAAAGCCTCCTAAGCAGGGGAGGTGTGATCCATAGGGATCCAAAAATGACTCTACTTCATCGAGATCGATCAACAAGAAGGAAAATAAATATACGGAGGTTCTGTCTTTATAGTAATAAGACCACCGCTTTGTGCGAGAGTGGCGGTTATAAAACCGCCACCCAACTAGGGTGGCGGTCTTAGGGTCTTTGGACTGGATTATGCATTGGCGGTGGTCTGGCTCTTTTAGACAAAAAAAAAAATATGAAAACGAACAACCTCATAATTTGAAAGGTTGTTTGTGTCTCTTCTCCTCCATGACCTTTCCCATTCTCCAGTGCATGGAGGACATGAGAAAGGCTATAAATATATGTTTGTAGAAGAGAATAAGATCATCGAAGCATGAAAGCAAGTGAGCAAGAAGTTCTTAGTGTTGGAATTGTGTTTTGTAGAAGAAAGGAGTGTTGAGATAGAGCAAACAAGTAATTGGGAGGAAGTGTGAGATATTATCTACTTCTCTTTCATACTTATTGTAATTTTGTACTTATTGTTTGAATTGGCCAATTGGCAATAAAAGTGGGAAAGAGCAATTGCCCTTCCCATTTAGTTTTCCTCCTCCTGGAGGTTTCGAGAGATAAAACTTGTTGGTGTTTGTGAGTTTATATTCTTTCCTTTCCTACAATTTTGATTCTAAACACAAGCGAAATTCATTCACTAGCTATTTTTGTCATTTTCTAATAGAAAGTAGAACAACAACGTTTAATTTGTGATTATGGGATAATTCCAAAGTTGAAGAGTTCTGAGATCAACCGTAGCTCAAATAGAATATCACATATTATCGATTTCCACCTAATCTTGTAATGAATGCTAATAAAATGACGGGGAAGATTCAAGGAAGCAAGCCCGTTGTTTCTCATGCATGAGGAAGTGGGATTTGGGGCACATGCATGGCTGAGGGAAAAAAATATTTGGTTGAAATGTTGCATCACTAGGTAGTAGGTGGAATGAAAAACCTTATATTGATGTGGGTATGACACCTCTGGATAATACATCATTAGGATAGACAATTGGCCAACCCAATGCTTCTTTGGCTCTTATAAGAGAGGTATTTTTGCACCCTACTTTTGAGAGGAGGATGGATTCAAGGAGGCGAGTTATACTACATATTGAACTAGGTAGCAAACATGATTTCATTGATTCTAGACTTTCTTTTACATGGTTCGTACACTCCTTAAAATCCCAAGTTAGATATTCCTCTTGATGCATCTTCAAATTTCTTTCATGAATTTAAAATGTCCATTCATTCGAAAATAATAATCCCACCTAGATTGTTAGGATTGTTTTGACAACATATAAAATTTATATGCATGGTCCTTATGTCATGGAGGCGATGCCACATTTCTTCCTTGCCCTAACCCTCTTCTCTATGGCTTCATAATCCTAAAAATGTCTCTTTCAAATGTACATGCCTTACTACCCCAAGTTAGATATGTGTCTTAGTGCATCGCATATGAGAATTGCTTTTGTGACTCTAAAATTCTCATTCATATGGGTGCAAATTCCTTTTAAGGTTAAAATTGCAAGTCGAGCTAATATGACTTGTAAGGAGTATGTTGAGCGTGGAAACCTCTAGACAAGATCTTATTTAATGACATATGATTTTTATGGATATCTTTTGTGCGATGTTGATGTGATGTTGGGCTTACAATGGCTTCATGAGCTAGATGAACCCGTGTGGAATTTAAAAGGGAATACTTGAATTTCATACAAGAAGATAAAACACATGAAATGAGAGGGTTTTGATTTCTTAAATGCTGCATCATAACAACCCATAAAATGCAAAAGCGGATCAATCAACACAACCCAAGCTATATAATCACTTGTAATAGTTTGAAGGGATTGCATACTTTAGCTAGTTCAAAAACAAATAGCAATCATCCATTGACATAGCCAATAATACACACTATACCAAGTGGTGATTAGTGACTTTTCTAAGGGCCTTCCACTTGATAGGGGTCAAGGGCATCGTATATAGTTGGAAAAGGGCACAAAACTGAAAATGGTTACCTCTTACTAGTGCCCCACTTTGTTTAAGGATGAAATTGAAAAGGTGGTTTAGGAACTAATTGACACGAGGCAAATTGTTCCAACGGAAGGTTTTTAATGTGGAAGGACTGCAAATCAGATTTGATATACCCTTTAAATGAAGTTAACAATCATGCACTCTTGTCCAAAATAACTAACTATTAAACTAGTATGCTTATAAGTGAGATTGACGAAAAAAAGATGTACCAAATAACCTCTTAATCATATTCTTAAGCTTGGTGGTTTTCCTCTGTGAATGCCTATTATAAAATTAGAGAATCACACAATGCAAAAAGTGTTTCACTTGGAAAATATTCACCCACTAATGTTTATTCAATTAATCAAGAAACAAGGTGTCTGACCCGTATAACAAGATTTGTATAAACAAATGACATGTAAAACACTAATAATATGAGCTACGATGCTTAAAAGAACTAAAGTCAACCAAAGACGATTAAAAATAAACTCAAGATAAAAAATATCATCCACTAATAATATATGGTCAACATGCAAAAGTCATCAATTTAAGTGACACGTATATAGTCTACTTTTCACACTAGTTAAACTAGGCATCTCAACCTCTCTAAAAATATAAATACACTAAAATAAGACTAAACTCAATCATTTATACATAGAAATGACACTCCACTTCTTGGGGATGAATGGATAATGATTTGACCTCGAGTAAGTACACATCTAGTGAATTACACTCTAACTAACACTTCGATCTACAAATAGAAGATGTTTAAAAATAAAGTTATAAAAATAGATTTCTAAACATTTAACAAAAATCCTAAAATTAGTAAACAAAAACTAAAACTAGTTCTAACATTAATTAATTAGGTGCTCATATTGACATTATACCCAACACCAAACAAGAGACATGGGGCACATTGTTCCAAGTGAAATTTTTTAATGTGGAAGAAGTGCAAATTAGATTTGAAATTTCCTTTAAATGAATCTAGTTATCATTCGATCTTGCCTAAATTAACTAACTATTAAACTAATATGCTTGTAAGTGATTTTGACAACAAAATATGTCTTGAATAAAGTCTAAATCATATTCCTAAGCTTGTTGGTCTTCCTTTGTGAATAATTGTAGTAAAACAAAAGTATAATATATTGCAAAAAGTGTTTCCATTGGAAAATATTCATGCAACTAATGTTTATTCAATTAATCAAGAAACAAGACTAATATAGTCATTACAACAAGACTTGTCTAAATTTGCATGACAAGTAAAAGACTAATAATATGAGCTCTGACTCCTAAAAGAACTAAAGTCGGATGGCTAAAGTATCATCTACTAATAATATATAATATATCAACATGCAAGAAGCCATTATTAGTTTAAGTGACACATACATAGTCTATTTTGCACACTAGCTTAACTAGGTGTCCCAACCTCTCCTAAAAATAGAAATAGACTAAAATAAGACTAAATTCAGTCATATATATATACCTAGAAATGGAAACCCACCATTTGGGGATGAATGGATAATGATTTGACCTCATTTAACTACACATCCAATGAACTCGCACTCTAACTTGACATTTTTATTGTAAAAAAGGTGTCTAAAATAGAATTTTAAACTAAGCCAAAAATCTCCTTAAAACAAAAAACATAGCTAAAAAATAATTCTAACAATAATTAATTAAGTGCCCATATTGACATCATACCCAAGATTCCCCCTTTGATGCAAAGAGATAAAATGTCTATCATCTCCTTAAGTCTTCTATGAATCTTCTTCAACAATCCCTTGTTGAAAATATCATCAAGTTGATCTTCACTTCTCACATAGTCAATCACAAATTGATTACTATTGTCCAAGTCTCTAATAAAATGATGCTTGAGTTCTAAATGTTTGGTTATAGCAAATAAAATTTGATTCTTGGTCAATTGTATTGCCCCATTGTTATTACAAAAAGAATTGTGTAGACTCAATTTGAGCCTCTCTAAAATTAATCAAGAGTCTTCTCAATCACATACCTTGTATACATGTTGATGTAAGGGTTGTATATTCAACTTTAGTAGATAATAAAACAACTATAACTTGCTTTTTGATGACCATGAAACCAAACCACTTCCCAATGTGAAGCGATAACTTGAGGTATGCTTCATCTCCTTAAGAACCTCCCCAATCTAAATCAATGTATCCAATTAGACATGATGAACTTGTTGGTTTGAAATTAATACCATGATTATAAGTATCTCTTACATGATGAAAACTCTTATCACTGCTTGTAAATGTTTCAGTGATGGATTTCCCATAAATTTAGTGATTCCTCATAACTCATAACTTTGGTCTTGTAGACCCACCTTTTCGAAAAGAAATATTTATTAGCTAGAAATTGAATAAGAATACATGCACCATTAATCTCAATTGAATCCATATCAGTTTTTATATCATCAACCCACTCTTTCGTTTTGACTAGCTTCTGCGTATTTTTTGGTTCACTAGTCATAGATGCTAATATAAACATAGTATTTTCATCATGAACATCATCAAATAATTTACCTTCATGAGCTTGGAGTCTTGTGATCCTCCTCTCGAATTTGGAGTCAACATTTGATTTGTTGGATATGAATTAAAAATGCTTGTTCTTGTTTGGTGTTGATGTAGATGGATGACTAGTCTCTTAGGAAGAACAAACATTGTTCCTTGTGAACTAGAAACATGTGCAAGACTTTGTAAGCTATCAAAATATTATTCATGAAGCTACCCCCTTCACTTACGAGAATTATATAAATTTGGTCATGATCAACATACATATCATTTTCAAAAAAAAAATATAATCCCTAGAAACAATTATGAATTTACTAGCATGATTATAAAACTTTTATGCCTTACTTTCATAATTACAAACATGATTTAATTCTCTTTTTGAAGAAAAATAAACATCCTTAATCTCACCCTTACCTTGATTTGTGGTGAGTTGCATGCCACCCTTTTCTTAAACTTGATGGACTTTTAATCTCCAATTGTGCTTGGATTTTGAAGGATTATCTAACTTGTTGAAACCATGTTTATGACTTGTTGTATGACTTGATCAACTTGAATCAAGAAACCACATATTATTTTCATTTTATAATCCCACATTACATGAGAGACAATAATTTGAGTCATTTTAACCCTCACTTTTTGCAGCTTGAAATGTCTTCTTTTCACCCTCTTGGATTAACTTGATTCTTTGATGCCAATGTCTTACAATATTTTATAAAGTGTCTTGATTTTTTTGCAATAATGAAAATTAAGGTTTATTTTTAATTTATTTGTGAAGTTAGCTTGATCTTTCCCTTTTGAAATACATTGCTTGGTTACAATTTTGTTTTGAATTTCGATATGAATCTCATGTATATAGTCTCATCTTATCTTCATGGGACAAGAAAGAACCCACTAATTCATCAAAACTTATAATGTTCATGTTCTTTCACTTCCCAAGAGTGATCATAATACATAGCCATATTTGTGTTAAATATCTCAAAAATTTCCTTTCTATAAAATTATTTTCTATGGTTTCTCCATAAACCCTCATTCTATGCACTAAATCATTTATTTTTATGCAATATTCTCCAACTTCTTCATTATCTAACATTCTCAAATTTTTAAAATTCATTTTCGAGTTTAGAATTTTGCTTCTCCTACCTTAGAAATGACTTGACATGAAGTGTCCAAGCTATTCCATGCCTCATGAGCATTTTTGCTTCCAATAATTTTTAGATAAATGTTTGGGTCTATAACACATTTGAGATAGAAGATAGCTTGTGCATCATCCTTTTCTTCTTCCTTTTTTTTCTCTTCTGATATTGAGAAAACGTATTCCAATATGCAAGTGGAGTGTATCTATTGATAAAATTCTACTAAACTCCCTTTTCAAACAAAATTCTCTTCAACCAATCTCTCCAATACTTGAAGTTGTCTACTTTAAAGAAGGGGATATTCATCTAGCAATAAAATTTACCAAATCCATGATTCTCCTGCCAATGGAAAAACATTATTCTATATATTTTTGAATGAGAAATTGATACCAAATGATGGTGTTTGATGTGGAAGGAGTGCAAATTAGATCTGAAATAAACTTTAAATGAAGTTAGTGATAATCCAATCTTTCTCAAAATAACTAGTTATTAAACTAGTATACTTGTAAGTGAGATTGATGAAAAAATATGCATTGAATCACCTCTCGAATCATATCCTTAAGATTATTGGTATTATATTTTGAATACATGTAGTAAATTTAGATAATAAAAAAATTAAAAAAGTGTTTCCACTTGAAAATATTAACCTAATAAATACTTATTTAATCAATCAAAAACAAGACTAATATAGCTATTACAACAAGGTTTGTCTAAATTTGCACAAACAAGTAAAAAAATAATAATATGAGCTACAAATCCTAAAATAACTAAATTAAACTAAATACGGCTAAAAATAAACTCCAAGATGACGAGAATTATCCACTAATAATATATGGTCAACATGCAAGAAGTCATTATTAGTTTAAGTGACACATGCATAGTCTATTTTGCACACTAGCTAAACTAGGTGTCCCAACCTCTCCTAAAAATAGAAATACACTAAATAAATTTAAATTCAATCATCTATGCATAGAAATGACACCCCACCTCTTGGGGATGAATGGATAATTATTTGACCTCAATTAAGTACACATCCAATGAATTGCACTCTAACTAGCACTTCTAGTATAAAAATAGAAGATGTCTAAAAATAGAATTACAAAGATATATTTCTAAAAATTAAATTTTACACTTAACCAAAAAATATCCTAAAAACAAAAACACAACTAAAACTAATCCTAATATTAATTAATTAGTTGCCCATATTGACATCATATCCAAAACTAATCAAGAGACCATGTTTCACACTAGTAGTATTAGTTAGGAAGAAGGACAACTTACTTCACATGTACATTGATTTATCATGCCCTAAATACTTGAAGGCTATAAAGAACCTATTTCCTAGTCCTTGAGTGTATGAGTTGATTGATGAGTTACATGGAGTGAGTTAGTCTTCTTCAAAATTGACCTACAATTTAGCTACAATTAGATCATGATGGGCCCCGTAGATACACACAAAATGACATTTTAATTTTAGACCATATGTCTTTTGGTCTTATAAATGCAACGACAAATTTTTAGGCTATCATGAATAAAATATTTCATCTTTACCTCAATAAGTTTTGTTTTTTACATCTTACTTATATCTTGATCTGTATGTGAGAATTTATAGGAGCACTTACTTACCCCGCCTTGAGTTGTTCTAAATAACATGAGGATGAAAAAATTATTTACAAAAACATGTTTTTAGTTTGCACTTGAACTACTATATTTGGAACATATTATCTATGGGGATAAATTCAAACTGGATGAGTCCAATATTTGGGAATTAAGGAATGGATAGAACTAAAATCACTCAACTAAGAGGGTTCAAAGGATTATTCAAATCATTGATGTATTATCAAGTTTTTTCCTCACTTGGCTACTTTTTTCATAGACACGTCTAAGACATAAACATTTGAATGACCAAATTTAGCCAGAAAATATTTCATAAAACTCATGGAACTAATATGCACTTGTCCCATCTTGTTGAATCCATATTTTACTTGTAATGCAAGAAAATATTAGCTTGTGAATGCAAGAAAACAAACAAACTTGTTCTCCTACTCTAATCTTCTCAAACAAAACCTCAGATAGAGCAATGGATGGAAAGAAAGGATATATTCAATGAATTCACTTAGCCACAAGTCACACAAATCCTCCTTTGATGTGTTGGATTTTATCTTGATTGATTGTTGGTTGCTTCAGATGTTGGTGGAGACACACAAGCAACACCTCCCCTTGATTTTGCTTTGAATTGCTTGATGAAGAATGATGATTAATAGATTGGATGATATATATAATGGATTGATTGAGTGATTGATGATGAAAATGGATGATTGATGAGAAAAATTGACAAATATTTTTATGGAATTCCAAGTTTCATGGCTCTCGATGGAGGATGAGAGCTAGATTTATAGTTGAGGGGTGGAGGACTCAATGGATAAGATGAAGCCAAGTTGGATTGGATCAAGGGTGGATAATGCATGAGAGGAGAATTCTAGAATAGAGAATTATAGAATTTGAGAGAAGTCTCCATTGAATTGAAAATTCAATGGAGGGAGAGAGATATATTTGAATTTTTAAATATGAAAGAGGAAATTTAGATAGGTTTCTAGAGATAGAAGCCTCTATATTTAGAGGTGGAGCATGTGATTAGTTTTATAATTAGATTAGATTAATAAAATATGATTAGGGGTGAGGTTACATGGAAAGGATAAATGTAGGGATATGTAGGAATATTAAATTCCTATAAACCGATAATAGGGATTAAAATATGATATAATAATGAAATAAAAGGAATTAATGAAAATATGGGATATAATGAAAATTTAAAAAATTAATGATGAAATAAGATATTAAGTGAATGATAAAAGGGGAAATGTGATAAAAGGATTAATAATAATAATTAATCTTGTGATTAATTATTATAGGGGTTATGTTGGGATATTTACTGAACATATTAATCATAATTAATCGTGTTGACATTTTAGATGCCTACATTTCACCCCTCTTTCAAGGGTTATTGAGGAGAAATGACCGTTCAAATAAAAAAGAAAAAAAGGTTAGTATGGTGATTTGATTTCCTTTTGAGGGGTTAGGCGGGAGGAACAGGCGGGTAACCACTCGAAAAGAGGAGAGGCCCAAGTTAGTAGATGAGAGAGGATTAAAGGATGAGAAGATTGAGGATTATAAGAGGAGAGAGAGGATTAGATGATTATAAGAGTGATTGAAGAGGCTAGATCGGAGGATGCCCCGATTAAGGGTTGAGATTAAGGATATTGGATTTGAGGATTAGAGAATAGATGAGGATGCAAGATTAGAGGATTAGAAGATAGGAGAGAGGATTAGAGGAGTAGGAGATTAGAATATTAAGAGATATTGGATTTTGAAGTAGAGGATGTCCCAAGGGTGAATATTTAGGATTTGTGGATTAGAGGATGCCCCAGTCAAGGGGTTAGGTTTTGAGGATTTTGGATTATAGGATGCCCCAGTCAAGGGGTTAGGATTAAAGATTTAGAATTTAGATTTGAGGATTGATTGGATTAGAAGATGCCCTAGTCGAGGGTCGAGGGGTTAGGTTTTGAGGATTTTGAGGATTTTGGATTAAAGATTTAGAATTTAGATTTGGATTGATTGGATTAGAAGATACCCCAATCATAAGATTTGGATGTTGGATGTGGATATTGATTGATTGATAAAGGATTGATTGGATAAGGGATGAGGAGGTTAGATAATTAGTTGGATGATGATGATGATCAAGTGTGGATGATGATAAGGATAAAATATGATGATAGAAAGGGTGTGCTACCATAAAGTTCCCACTATTATCATCATTAGCAATGTGATTAATGTGGCATAAAGAAAAATGCATCAAGGTATAAAGACCATGATGATTGAATTGCCAAATGACTATGTCCTCATATCATTGGACATATTAATATAAAAATATGGTCCTCATATCATTGGACCGTGCTTAAAGAAAAAGAAACAAAAGGGGCCTCATATCATTGGCCAAAATGTAAATGCAGACAAACAAACAAACACACATAAACAAAAGCACACACATTGCATTTTTGTATTTTGTGATCATTTTATGGATTTTTTTGATGCTTTTATTTTTAGAGTTTGGATTTTGGATGTTTAGATTATTTGATGGTGGATGTTGATATTTTGGATGTGTGATGGGGAATGGATGAGATTAGGTAAGATGAAAGATTCGGGACATGATAGTTCATGGGGGATGGGAAAGGATGTAAGGTGGGATGCGACTTTCTCCTATAAGTCCCAAAGCATGTTTGGGTAGGATGAAAGGGAAGGATTGAGGGAAATTGGATAGGTTGGATATGATAGGGATTGGTTGATAGGTTAGGATTGGATGGGATATGGGATGAGATATAAATAGATAGGATGAGGGATGTGGAACAAGATAAGGTGGGGGATATGGAAGATAATAAGGTATGTCCCTGGTTCTAGGGGATAGATTGAGGATAGGTGTGGTGTGCACCCAAGTGTAAACGGATGGATGGGTTTGATTTTACCCCAGGTTGTAGGGTATGACGGGTATCTAAAATGGATGGTGCCCTTAGCGGATGATAGAAAGGATGCCCCTAGTCATGATGATGATATTTGAAAATGAACATGAGGAGGATTGGATGAAAAGGAAAGGATCATCGTTTGTCCACATATATTCGATCCAAGGGAAAAATGATGTGGATGTGATGGATGGAAGGAAAATACCATAAATTATTGGTAACTTACAATTTTGTATACCATACACCATCTTACTTAGTTGTGATTTCATTGTTTGGTCTTTTAAGCACCTTGTACATGAATGCCCATTGGAGACAAGAGCACCCAGTGCCACTCTGTCCCCTCTTGGCACTTTTGTCCTCTTTATCTCCTTTTCTAATATTTTGAATGTTACTCCTTTCTTGTCTTCTTTTATCACCCTCGAATGACCTTTCACTTGCTAATGACAAAACTTATGCAAATGAATCATATTTATACATGTCTTATTTAACCTCCTGATAAAGATGAACGCATTCAAAATGCACATACATCTACAAGGAGCTAACATTTTCTATCTACTACATCAAGGATTCTATTTTGAGCTACATTATTCACTTCATAGGGGGAGCTATTTTGAATTACATATCACACATTTACATTTGGGACAACGCAGTTATATCCTGTTGTCTCTTTATGTGTGACTGACACTAGGAAACCTAGCTCAAGGGACATTATTTCAATCACACAAACACACTAGAACTACATTGAGTCTTAAATGTAGTGTAACACTCGGTGGCAATTACATTGGGGTGACCATTGAGGTTAACTTGACTCAAGCATATGCATTATTTATTCATCTAATGTGTGCTTGAGTATTGTGCAAGTAGTTAGGGTTTATTTTTAGGTACATGTGTGACTCAATGAATTTGATGCAACACAACTTCCATGTACACAACACCTAGAACAAACACCAAAGCACTTGGGAGGCCCTGTCATCTTCCGGAACTCCTTTCCTTGAGATTTTCACATTCTAGTTTCATAATCAAATCTTACACAATCTAGAATTAGTTGGTCTAGATCAATCACCAACATAAAATTAGTCCAAACCTACAATTTCAAGATGAGTCATTCTCTAAACCATATTTATAACTCTTGCTTGTATTTCTTTAGCTTGATCTTGCATATTTAATTTTTATCAATTTGATCAACAATGTCCTTATATTAGATTTAATTTTGTTAAATCATTTGGTGAACCTGCTCCTTACATGCCCATTATCGGATCTTTCATGGCTTCCCATACCTTTGATTCCAATGCTTCCCCATTCTATACCTAGGTTCAACTTTGTAATCTCCTTGTTAAATGTCTTCTAGTTGATCATGGATTTAGTATTAATATATGTGATATTTCCTTTCTCCATAAAATAGGACTTTTTGTTACTCATATCAAACCATATAATCTTTGTATTTGTATCCTTGATAATAAACCTAAGTAAGTGTTAGACAAAATCTCTCTTCCCCTTACACTTGGATCTTGCACTCTTCATGTTCTATATCATGTTATGCCTCATGATGTTCCTTATACTATCCTTCTAGGCCTTATTTGGTTACATGCTATGCATACACTTATTTCTACCCATGTCATAACACACAATGCCCTTGCTAAACCTTATTCCATGTATATTGCTATAGTAGATTCTGTTAACTTTACAAGTTGCCATTTCTAGGAGGACTTTTAAAAATTTATTGCAATTTTTGCCCTCCTCATACCTTAGATTTTTTCAATTTTTTTAAAAAAATTTGTCTTAGCATCATTTTCCCCATTTTTGGATTTCTGAGGAAGTTGACCCGCATTTTCAATGCAAAATGAAGGTTGAGTTCAAGTCTGAAGTTTGATCTATTGAAATTCGGGCCCGAAAGTCGGAACTACAGGAATGCTTTGCATGTAGTTTGGCTTATGAAACCCAAAGTTTGATTTCATACCATTTTTTCAAACTTCAGAGTTCAAAGGGTAGGTTACATGTAATTTGAACGTTGATCCCGATTTCCGAAACTCGACCACTTTGCATTTAAGAACTTTTGACTTTCAGAATTTGGAGTTCAGATTACATGTTGCATGCAATTTGCTTCGACTTCCGGAGTCTAATTTTCTAAGTCATTAATGCTCAACCACCCACATAGGTGTTGGTTCAAAGTAATTAATTTTAACCTCCTATAAATACGTGAGTTTTTACCAATCATTTTACCATATGATTAAGTACATTGGCATGCTAAAACACCTCTACAATTCCACCGTACTCCTTTAGGTGATTTTCGAAGCATTTTTTTTCACATTTTATTTTTGGTTTGGGTAAGTTTTGTAGGTTTCATTTTAATTCCAACTTTGGGGTTCTTGCTCTTCCTTTCTTCTTTCTTTTATCTTTTGGTTTTGTTCCTAAATCCAAACAACGACTTACCCTCCCTTGTTATTTTTATTGATTTACAAGTCTAAAATGCAAAGTAATTTCCAAATAGGAAAGAATAATCTTAGGCACTTGATAACAAGAATTTTGTAGAAATTCGAGGATCAGAGCTTAGGAGTTCATTTTCAAGTTTCCTCTAAAATTTCACAAGTTTGGTATTTTTCTCTTTTAGGGGTTTAAAGTTTTGTCTCAAGATCAAAGCTTTGAAGTTGCTTTTGAAGTTCTCATTTTGAACTTCGGAGGTTATCCCTTCATATTTTAGAGGTTTTAATTTTTAGATTTCGATGGTGCTTTGGTTTAGAGTTCAAAACTCTACTATTTGAACATAATCACTTCGGAGGTTATTTACTTTAGGTTTAGGAGATTCCCATTGTTTTAGGTGTTGGGCATTAGGGTTTTAGAACATTTTATTTTTGGAAATCGAGGTTAAATATTTTAGAGTTTTGAATTTTCTTTTCAAGTGTAAGTTTCGATTTGAATTTCGGGCTTCAGATTTGAAGTCTAGGCTTGTTTTGTGTAAGGTATTATGCAAGAATGCACTTCCACTCCAAACTCCAATTTTTTGGATTCTTTAACAGGGAATATGTCTAGTTTTTCATCTATGGTAAAGGAAAAAATGAAGTACAACTACGAGGGTATCACCCCTTCCAATATCTCATTTGATGTAGATAATATTGGGGATACAATTTTGGACATATGGACATGTCTACATTTTGGGAAAGAGTAAAGTCTTTGAACAAGAAACCATGGATTCAAGCTATTTATGATAGTGGAATTCCCCTTGTGGCTACATTTCCCCACTCTATGCAATGTCTTGAGTCTGTACTTGCTGTAACATCCCAAAGTTTGATAAAGATTCACGTACTATAAAGGATGATGATGGTACAATTGTAATCAGGGTAGATAGTGATTTATTTGAAGACCTTTTGAAGCTTCATGACATTAAAGGATATGCCCCTATCTCCCCATAATCTTCTTTAGAACATTAGGTTGTGAAAAATGAAACTTTCACAAGGGTTATCAAGAAGAGCTATTTAGCCAAGACTAAAACCTCATTGTCTAGATTTCCTAAGACACTTCCCCAATCTGATTTCATATTGGAGGTGAATGATATTATCACACTTTTGAGAAAAGTTACAAGTCTCTCTTCTAATAGGGAATTCCAAGAATGGATGTACCTCTACATTGCCACAATCAAGAAGAATAAAGATCTCATTTGATGGGGTGAACATATAAGCAATGTTATATGCTTTCAGTTAGAAGATGTGTTAAGTTCAGGTAACTTCTACATGACCTTCTACCTAGTGTACGTAACAAAAAAATGAGATACTATCCAGGGATAATTCTAAAGGGATCAAAAGGTATAACTCATATATATGAGTAATATCCCCAACTCACCATGGCAGAAGGCCCCAATCATTTTCAGAGAGTAAACGATGTTTTCTTCGTCATTCTCCTATATTTATTTGATAAGAATTTATATAATTGGAGGTTCTCAGAAAAATCTTGGAAAGAAGTATGAGAATGGGGAGGTATCTAAGTTCGAGTTTCCAACTTTTACTTACATCAAAGTGTTAGGGTTTGTAGGAGCTCTTAATAAGCTTCCAAGATGCTCACCTGATAAGTGGATCCTAATGGAATTGGTTTGTCAGTTGCCTGAGTTATAATAACATCCAACATGATCCTCATAAAGAAGGGGCCCAATTTCTTCTAACCATAGGAATATATATGTGTGCATCTACATACAGGAGAAAATGTTGAAGGAGAGATGTATCGAGATGACTCTAAGAACATTCCACCCGCGTACTAACTTTGATTACTGGGATAAATTTGGTATAATGGGATCAACCAAAATTCATGTCCCTCAACTTGAAGACATTTGGATTCATTGCTGAGATGAATATGCAATAAGAGAAAGGGAATTTTAGAGGCTAGACCTGAAGGAGATAAGGAACTATGGAATTGCAATCATTTCTAAGGGCCTAAAAGATGATGGTGAAGTGTTGGATTCTTCCTAAAAACAAAGTAATGTCATGAATCAACCTTTTCCTATAATAAAGTGGTCAATAGAGTGCAGTAACACAAAGGATAGGGTAAGTCCCATTTTACAAAGGACCTACCAATGGTTGACATCCTTAGGAATTACACCTAAAGTGTCAGACCAATCGCCAAAAAATTTGTACAAGCACGATCATTAGTGAGTCATTCCACCCCTTCAAAAGGAAAAAGGGTGACTCAAAATCCTATCTCAAGACATCACAAAATTTCCTTTATTGTTGGAGGTTCAGGATCCTCTCTTAGGAGTTTCTACAACAAAATCGGCATCCCCTCAATTACAATCAAATGAAGTGATAGATCTAAGTGTTTCACCAAAGGTTTCCCAAGTGTCACAGTCACCACCTTCTTCGTCTCTTCCATATTCACCACATTCACCCCCTATCCCATCCGTCTCTCTCACTCTCCCTTTGACCTTGTCTTCCATTTATCCCTTGATGGCCCATATTTTCTCCTCTCTTCCAACACTCTCAACTGAAGAGGTTTTAGAAATGGGGTCTCCTTTTACAACCCCTCTTCCTCAACAATCTCTTCCCATTTCCACTTTTGTTTCACCCACACCGAGGCCATCCTTTCCACTCCACCCTCCATCATTACCACTTCATTGCCACTTTCCGTAACTGCGACCAATGATCTTGTCATATCAACTACCCCAAGTAATACTATAATAATGCCTATATTGTCTTTTAAATCATCTTCTTCTATTCCTGTGTGGTTGTATAGGAAAACACAAAAATAGAAGCAGAAAGTGCCTATTATTGAAATTGTCGATTGGAGTGCTCTAGATCTAACTCCCGAATGAAAGATAAGCAACCAAGAGTTGTTTCTAACTTATCATTCAATCAAAAGCGAGAGAAATATTCATCAAGATAACCACTCAGATTCTGAGAAAAACTAAAGAATAAATCACGATGCATTATCAAATTTCCCGAGTTTGCTCTCAAAGCCACCCATGAGGGCCAAGTAAGATGTTCGGTGTGCCCCGGTAGTTTGATAGAGAAATATGATAAAGACAAAGCCACTAAGGATAAACTTAAGGAAAGGTTGAGCGAGTAACCACTCTACTAGCTAAGATCATGCGATCTTGTCCACTCTTTTATTTCTCGGAGTTTGATAACGCATATTTTCATGTAGTGGAAAGATTGGACAAAATGGTGAGTGGTTGGTGTATCAATCTTCAACTAACACTGCTTTGATGTCCTCGATATTTCTTGGCTCTCCTTGATATGTCTCAAGGTTGATCAACCTTCTTGATATAAGAAAATTACATCAATCATTTCATCAATGTCCTACACATCACACTCCTCTTACTTGAAAATACAAATACTGGTACATGTAGTATAATATTCACTCTACTTATCTAGCACACATCACACTATACCTATACTAGAGGAAATCAGGACTCAGAGCAACCGAGATTGGCCATAAGGCCCAATACCACTTCTTTGCATAGCCAAGGCCTTGTAGTCCTGTCCTATTTCAGTGACAAGGTCAAACTCTTTCTTGTTACAAATAAGGTAATCCCAAACATCAATCCAGGAATCCATTTTTTGGAGTTACAAAGTGTAGGTAGGGATCCGAGTTTGTCTCTTTGTGTATCATCCCACTTGCCTTTCACTGTCCTATATCAACTTAGGACTGATTCAATGACTACAATATAATTCAAGCTAATGGAATGGAAATTCAAGAATCTGATGCACCAATACCTTAATGACCTTCAAAGGTCATTCCCAAGATGACAGAGGTTGCCTTTGCTTCGAACCATGAAGGATTTCAGCTTAGAGAAGATGAAACGGTCATGCACTAGGTTTTCTTAAGCAAACTCAATCAAAACCCATCCCCAAAAGAATGAATGTGCGACTGTCACTGGTAATCACGAACTGGATTGACAGGGTTTAGTAGAAACGATACTTGCCGTTCGAATTACAGTCTGCACATTTATGGGATGTTAGGCGACCTGGCAAGCATCGAGATTTTCAAAGAATATAGAGATTCGACCGTGGAACGTGGGAGATCTATCGTGCCCTAGATACGGCCAGAGCAGGGGAAATCCGACGATAAAACACTTAACCGACTATTTCACGACCTGCAAAAAATTTCATTGTGCTCAGGGAGGTCGATTATCCACGTTCCATACTTTACAGAAGGTTTATCGGCTAAGAAACCCGACTGTCAATTCTCCTCCTCACGGCCTGATACGGGATTCACCATGAAAGCTCAGAAAACAAAATAAATAACAGTTAGAACATGCACGAAAATGACTGTCTAACTCTGAAAATTTGTTCAGTTACTTCAAACACTCCAAAAGGAAAACTATTTTATTCCCATCTGAATCTGTCCTTCCTTTCATTACATCAATTTTTCCTTCTCTAAATCGAATACCTTCTCCAGTCACCACCAAAAAAAAAAAACAAAAACAAACTTTCATCTTTTTTAGACTGCTATCCCATTTCCCTGATTTTCTCCCTTTTTCCCACCTAGGCTTGATCCTCTAAACTTAGAAAATCCCTGAAACAAGGAGATGAACACACCCTCCTATTTTATTCCCCTCTATCCCAATGAAATCTCTATTTTAGCCAAAAACCCAAATTGGCCTTATTTAGCTCATGGAGCTGTTTTTACATCCTCACTCCACTTGATTTAAATAGGAAAAAGGAGGGAAAATGAAGAAAGCATCTTCCATCCCCTTACAAGACAAATTGATCAAAACCAATAAAACAAAATAAAACATAGTTTATTTATTCATCTATTTTAACTGGTAAGGATGCTCCTGCATCATTCTACCCTGGAGAGAAAAGATGTTCTTCATGGCTGATTTGTCTTTTGCAGGTCTTCAATCTTGACTCCCAGCTTGATCAGGTCCCCTTCCATCATCCACGTTGCATCCTCAGCTGGAAAACCTCTCCACTTGATCAGATACTGGTAGTATTCTTTGTCCCTGGTCTTCTTGATAACCTTCTTGTCCAACAGTTGCTCTATCTCCTTGGGTTTGGTTCTAGGCATTTGTGCCTGCCAATCTGTGTTCTGCTGTCCTATTTCAGACTCCTCTTCCACTCCTTCTCCTCCTCTGTACTCATACAGGTCTGCAACATTGAAGATTGGAGAAATCCCAATGCCTTCAGGGAGTTTCAATTCGTAAGCATTGTTGGAAAATTTTCTGAGTATTTTACAGGGGCCAATCTTTTTGACTTTCAGCTTGTTATACTCTTTCCTGGGAAATCTCTCTTTCCTCAAGTGTGCAAGTACTTCATCACCAACTTCAAAACTGACTTCCTTCCTCCTCTGATCAGCTCTCTGCTTGTACTTGTTGGCATTTTCTTCAAGGTTCTTCTTTACCTGTTCATGGATATCCTGCATTGCCTTAGCAAATTCTTACATCTGCATTCCTACCTTCCATTTTCCCCAAGTCTCTCAGCTCATATACACCCCTTGGGTGCTGCCCATACATGATTTGGAAAGGACTCATGCCTGTACTCCTGTTGGGTGAATCATTGTAAGCAAATTCAGCTTGTGCAAGTGCTAGATCCCACTGTTTTGGGTGCATGCTCACCAAGCTCCTCAGGATGTTTCCAAGGCTCCTGTTGACTACTTCAGTCTGTCCATCTATTTGTGGATGGTAGGCTGAACTGAAGCTCAGGTGAGTTCCCAACTTCTTCCAAAGCGTTCTCCAAAAATGTCCAACAAACTTTGTATCCCTGTCTGATACAATACTCCTTGGCAATCCATGCAGTCTCACTATCTCCTGAAAGAATAAGTTAGCTATATGGGTAGCATCACTAGTTTTTGTGCATGGAATGAAGTGTGCCATCTTAGTAAACCTGTCAAACAACTACAAAGATGGAGTCATGTCCCTTCTGAGTCTTGGGCAATCCCAGTATAAAGTCCATGCTCAAACAATCCCATGGTCTGCTGGGAATAGGAAGTGGCTGATACAAACCAGCATTTTGGCTAGTCCCTTTACTGTATTGGCATATCCTGCATCTTTCTACAAATTTCTTCACATCTGACTCATTCTTGGCCAAAAATAGTGTGTACTCAGTTGGGCTAATGTCTTGTTTTGACCAAAATGTCCCGATAAACTTCCACTGTGTTTTTCTCGATCAGGTTCTCCCTCATTGAACCTTTAGGAATGCATAACTGGCTGCCCTTGAACAACAGTCCTTCTTGCAGCATATAGTCCATCCATGGACTCCTATCCATCACTGTGGGTTGCTTACAAGCTTTGTAAGCCTCGCTGAAATCATCATCCTCTTCATATTGCTCTCTCAAGTTCTCAAAACCCATCACACTCACCTGCAGCTCTTGTACAACCAGCACCCTCCTGCTCAAAGCATCTGCCACTTTATTGGCCTATCCTTTCTTGTGTTTAATGCTGAAAGTATAATTTTGCAAGTACTCCACCCATTTGACATGTCTTTGATTCAATTTAGGCTGATTACTAATAAACTGCAAGGCATAATTATCAGTAAACAACACGAATTCTTTAGGCAACAGGTAGTGTCTCCATTTTTTTAGTGCCTGAACTATTGCATAGAATTCTTGATCATAGGATGAATACTTCCTTTTTGCTTCACTGAGTTTTTCACTGAAGAAAGCAACTGGTTTGCCTTCTTGGCTCAAAACTGCCCCAATTGCTAGGCCACTAGCATCACACTCCACCTAAAACAATTTGTTAAAATCAGGTAGAACTAAAATGGGCTCTTCTGTTACCTTCTTCTTCAGCAATTGGAATCCTCTCTCTGCTGCTTCAGTCCACTGAAAATGTTTCTTATCACCTTTTATAGTCTCTATCATGGGAGCTACAATACCACTGAAATTTCTGATAAATTTCCTATAAAAACTAGCTAACCCATGGAAACTTCTCACCTCAAACATACTCCAGGTGTTGGCCACTCAAGGATGGCTTTGATCTTATCCTTATCCATTTTCAGTCCTTCCTTTGAAAGGACAAACCCCAAATACACCAGCTCGGTTTGTAGAAAACTGCACTTTTTCACATTGATCAACAGTTTCTCTTCCTGTAACTTATTTAGTACCATTCTCAAATGCAATAGATGTTCTTCTCTACTCTGACTAAATACCAAAATGTCATCCAAATACACAATAAAAAACTTACCCGTGAAACTTTTAAGCACCTCATTCATCAGTCTCATGAAGGTACTAGGAGCATTGGTCAAACCAAAGGGCATAACTAGCCACTCATACAGACCATCATTTGTCTTGAATGCTGTCTTCCACTCATCTCCCTCTCTGATTCTTATCTGATGGTATCCACTCTTCAAATCTATCTTAGAAAATAAACTGATCCACTCAAACAATCAAGTAAATCATCTATCCGGGGCAAAGGAAACCTATACCTTATGGTGATCTTGTTGATGGTCCTGGAGTCTGTACACATTCTCCACATTCCATCTTTCTTAGGACTGAGCACCGTAGGTACAACACATGGACTCAAACTCTCTCTTATCAATCCTTTGTCCAACAATTCTTGAACTTGTTGCTTGATCTCTTCATTCTCCCTTGGTGTCATCCGGTAGGCTGCCTTGTTTGGCAAACTTGCTCCTGGGATCAGATCTATGTGATGGCTGATACTTCTCACAGGTGGCAGCTCATTTGGTAGCTCATCCACCACAATGTCTACATATTCATTCAGCATCTCCTGGACTTCAAGAGGTAAATCACTCAATTGAGTGTTAGTCACTACACTTTTCAATTTACCAATGACTGCAAAACTTACCTCTTCCTTCTTCATGCTTTGTAAAAATTCTTTGCCACTTACCATCATTACTTTTGAACTGGATTCAGCTGTATCATTCTCTTCCTTCAGAGGTATGAGTGTATGCTCTACTCCATCCTTCTTGAAGGTGTAAGTATTCTTCCTCCCATCGTGAATGGCTTTGTTGTCAAACTGCCAAGGTCTTCCTAGAAGGATATGGCAAACATCCATGGGCATGATGTCACACATGACCTGATCTTTATAAGCTCCAATCTGAAATTCTACCTTACATTGTTCATTTACCAACAGCTGATGTCCTTTTTGCAGCCAAGACACTTTGTATGGAGTGGGGTGTGGCTCTCTTTTCAAGCCTAGCTTTTCTACCATCTCAACAGACACAAGGTTGTCTGTACTCCCACTATCAATCACCACCTTGCAGCACTTCCCTTTGCTCTTGCACCTGGTCCTAAACAAACTCTTCCTCTGAGGGGGTTCCATTGCCTCCTTGTTGGGTTTCAGCAGCACTCTCTTCATGAGAAGAGACTCACCATCTTCCGGGATATTCTCTAGTTTAGGTGCTACATCTAGCTCTCCATCTTGCTCTTCATTTGAAGCAATATACATATTCTTCCCATGGCTGTTTTGAGGGTTCTCTGGACACTCATAGGATCTATGACCAGCATACTTGTTGCACCTGAAACACTTACCCAAAAATCTACCCCTACCTCTTTGATAACCTTGATAAGGTCTCCTTCCTCTGAACGGTGAACCGCCTCTTGTGTTCTGTGTGCTACTGGAGCTGCTCCCCTCTTCAGCACTTGTTTGTAGCTGTCTTCTATCACTTGGAGCACCTCTTCCTCTGAATGATCTGCCCCTTCCTCTTGAGACAGTGTTGTGTCTCCTGGTTATTTTCTCCTCTGCTTTTAGAGCAATCTGGTAGGCCTCCTCAATAGTCTTGGGAGTGAGAAGGCTGATCTCATCCTGGATGTTGAATCTCAGTCCATTGATGTATCTAGCTACCTTTTCCAAATCTTCTTCTATGTGACCTGATCTGATTGTTAGCCTGTAGAATTCTTCAGTATATTCTTTCACAGACAACTCCTTTTGCCTCAAATTTTGCAACTTCTTAAATAGGTTTACCTCATAATCTCTGGGAATGAATTTTCCCTTCATCTTGGCTACCATTCTATCCCAGCTCTTAATTTTTGCTTTGCCTTTCCTCTTCCTTTCTTCTTGCACTCCATCCCACCAGTGGCTGCATGCTTATGCAATCTGGTCATGGCAAATTTCACTTTTCTGTCATCTTCCACTATACCTTCAAAATCAAAGTACTTATCCAGTGCTTTGATCCAATCAATCAATTCTTCCACATTCAAGTTTCCTTCGTACATGGGAACCTCCATCTTTGGTTTTGTGTTCACCTTCATGATGGCTCTAATCAATCTCTCTTCAGGTGTCTCTTCCTCCACCTCTGCAGTCAGCTCCTCCTCTGGTGGCTCTTGCTCACCGTCACTGACTTCTGCCATCTCTGTTCCTCTTCTTTGTGCCTCTTCTAGGTCCCTCAACCTAGCTGTCAGGTTCTGATGTCTTCAGCCAATGCTAATTGGGCTGCTTGGGCTACTTGAATTGCTCTCCTTGGTGGCATCTTGTTCTGTCACTTCTTATCCTTTCCTTTTTGCTCTGGATCTTTAGATTGTGCACAATCAACCGCTCTGATACCACAAATGGTGTATCAATCTTCAGCTTTCACTAACACACTGATGTCCTCGATATTTCTTGGCTCTCCTTGATATGTCTCAAGGTTGATCAACCTTCTTGATATAAGAAAATTACATCAATCATTTCATCAATGTCCTACACATCACACTCCTCTTACTTGAAAATACAAATACTGGTACATGTAGTATAATATTCACTCTTACTTATCTAGCACACATCACACTATACCTATACTAGAGGAAATCAGGACTCCAGAGCAACCGAGATTGGCCATAAGGCCCAATACCACTTCTTTGCATAGCCAGGACTTGTAGTCCCCCTATTTCAAAGATGACAGGTCAAACTCTTTCTTGTTACAAATAAGGTAATCCCAAACATCAATCCAGGAATCCATTTTTTTGGAGTTACAAAGTGTAGGTAGGGATCCGGAGTTTGTCTCTTTGTATATCATCCCACTACCTTTCAATGTCCTATATCAACTTAGGGTGATTCAACGACTTCTGATATAATTCAAGCTAATGGAATGGAAATTCAAGAATCGATGCACCAATACCTTAATGACCTTGAAAGGTCATTCACAAGATGTGAGAGGTTGCCTTTTCTTCGAACTTCGTCAAATAGGACTTTACGAAGAGCAACTGATCGGGGACAAGAAGTGCCTCCTCTTTAATGGGAGAGGTTCCCTTATTCAGAAACGAACCTATTTACAAATATACAAAACATGATTTTCTTGGTTGAACTTGGATATTACGAAAGTGTTTTCTATAAAGATCATCAATTACAAAAGGATCGAGGAATGAGAGTACGAGAATGAGCGAAAGGCAACACTCGAATTATGAGATAATAGAGTAATTCTTTATGTATGTGAAGTTGGCGATGAATTGAAACAAGATCATTTGTATCATATAAATAAGATGGAATTTAAAGACACAAAGTTATGTAAATAACATCTGCTAGAACACAAAGTTTGTTGACATAACACAGAAAAATGATCTTCACAAAGTTAAATGAAAGCTTGGGAATAAACGAGATCAGATAGACAAAGAATGAAAATCCCTTCTGTATTGATTTCTTTATGATCTATTTACACTTTTGGAAAATAAGCCAAATTCTTCCTCCTTTCAAAATGGCGTGGAGAGGCCATTATATAGCTTACAAATCGGTTACTCTTTGTAACTACTTCTTTTAACTAAAGATTAGTTAAGGATTGCCAATCTCAATACCTCGAACTAATTACAATGAATCCGAGAAAAGAATTAGAAAAGAAGAGAAGAATAAGGAGAAGAAGACAGGTGGTTATGAATGGGAGGGACCCACTTGACTTGAGTGTCATTGCTGAATCTCTTCAATGCCTCGGCTATGTCTCTACCACGGGGACCGTAGCGTGTTGGGTACATAGGCCCGAGACCAAAATCCGAGGCACTTCTCCATTTCCTTATCAAACTCGACATGAGTATGATAGTATTTATTTGCTTCTTTAATGGCAGATTGAAGAGAGCAAATCTCCTTCATTTTCTCTTTGGAAATGGAGCTTTCCTTGAATAGACGATCTTTGACAAAAGCTCTAAATTGAGCTTTGATTTCTTGCAGGAAAGAGGCACACCGAAGTTTCATCCTCAAGATGACAATATGTCTTTGAAAGCAAATACAACCAAACGAGTGTCTTGAAAGCCTCACCCTTACGCTATTCTTGACTCTCCCAAAGCCTCCTCCAAGACTTTGATCTTCCACTCCATCTTTGTAAACCCAGGACTTCAACAGTTATCCTTTGCATCATCAAAAACCTTATTCGCCAATAAAATGTTCTCATCTGTCTGTCCCATGAGACGGAGGTCTACTATGCAACTGCTCCAGAGTTTGAGCTCTTTATCTATGACCCCGATAGTGGAGGAGAGCTTCAGTTGCAAATTGTTCACCTTTCCATGGAGTTTGAAAGCTTCATCGATGAAGTTTAATCCTTACAAGCATATCTTCCACCATGGCCTCCATAGCTCTGCCATAGAGGCAGAATACTTGTGCATGTCTTTGATACTCATGCTTCATCTTGGCTCAAAATTACAGTGGCTGAAGGGTAGTCAATGGGGTAGGGTCCAAAACTTTTTCCTTGACAAAGAGATTTGATAAAACCTGTGAGAATCTAGGCTTGTTCCTCCAACTGTTCAATAGTTTGCTGCCCTTTCTCTACCCTCCCAATGACTCTTGTGACTGTTTCCAGAGGTTGTGGATCTCACCTTCAGGAGTAGACTCTCCCATTGGAATCCTTGAGAGTTCTAGGTCGATGCCTGTAAGTCCTGCTCTGATTTATCTACTGTAGGCTTAGCAATCTCGAATTGCGACCACGAGCATTAGACACGATCCACGGGAGGTGGTTCTGGCTTTCTTGGCGCGAGAAGGAGTAGTGCCTAACATGGCTGCCATAGCATCAAAATTTGGCCCTGAGCTTTGAGAGGAAGATTTCCTCTTTCTCTGTCGACAAAAAGGTTGCACCCATGCAAAAGAGGAAGAGGAATCGGCGGGAGGGCAAGAGGACCAAGACAGTCGATGGTTTGAATGATATTTCAAAAGAATTTGAGAAGATCAAATGCAAATTCTTGAATAAAACTATTGATGTCCTTCCAGTTGAGAAAATTACTACGAATTTCAAAAGTTTGGTAAACCAAGTTGATGATGTGACCAAATATTTTAATCTTGAATTTGTTTATAGGTTGGTATCTTATCAAAAATTCTTGAGCCAATTGAAGAAGGTTATTGATAAGACTCAAATATTATTGGTAAAGGTTGTCGAGAAACTAATTCAATGCGGACATTCTAAGCCGTTACACATGTGGACCTAAGGATGAGGAGGTCTAGGGAATTATTAAACAATTTATCGAGTATATGAAAAGGTTAGTTGTTGAGGAGGAGCAAGAAGAACCCGAGAAAGGAGAAGGATTCTACCAGCCCTAGCTAGACATGATAGCTATTGTCGAGTAGCCTCCAAGCTCCAGAACTAGTGGAAGTTGTAGGGTTGACTTGGTCAAACTGTGCAACTATTTTTGCTATTTTTATGGGAGCTATTCCCTAGACATTAATGCATTCTATTTTTAATAGGAATTAGTTAGAAGATAGAGCTATAATCACTCAATATCCTTAGTCTATAAATAGGAGGATGCATTATGTTCCAAAAAACTTTTAGATCTTATTGTGAAGGGGCTCTATAATTTTGAGGAGTTGAAGAACAAACTTTAAATCATTTGATATATTCGAACACCATTTTCCTTGAATACTTGGTGTGTTGTGCAATTTAATAATTTATTTGATACTTGTGAATGATTTAATTCCTTGTATGTGGTGGATTATATTGTCTTTACATCAGCTATCTTTTGTCAATTATATGTAAGTTATGGTATAAAATCTTTCATTTCAGTTGTGGACAATCTTAACTCCCTTCTGTTATTAAAGTTTTATATTTAGTTAATTCATTGATTGAAAAGGATTATTAGATGTGCATGTCATATATTGTTCTGCAATATTAATTTGTGCACATGAAGTAGATCTCCTTGTTCCATTTACTCTTAGTGCATTATTGATTTTATGTATTTTAGTTATAATATTATCCCTATATCCCATGAACAATAAGATTAGTTTTATTTTAAGTACTATAGCCATGCACCTTGATCTTAAATTAGGTGCACCAAGTTTAAAAGGAAGTCAACCTTCTCTCGGAGGTTCATCCTAAGACGCCAAGGTCCCACACTTGGAGATGTTTCCATGTTGCCTTTGGATCACTTGAAGATTCAACGGGTGTGTGATCCAAGTGAATTTTTTTGCACACCTGATGGGGCTGAAACTAGAGTTAATACTCCTCTTAGCATTTGTATACCACATTTACGGACTTTGAGTTTTAGTGTGTTAACTTATGCAAAGAATTTAGATAAGAGCTTCTTCAAGGAGAGAGAAACCAATAGAATATTGAGTTATCTTTATCTCCTTCAAGAAGAATAAAGGTGAATCTTCATCATCATCTTGTAGAGGTCATTCAACACCTCCTTTTGGAAGGTTTCCTCCACCAAGAGACAATCAACCACTCATCACCATGGCCATAAGAAACCAAGTTTTCCCTACTTTCAATGCCGGTAGCCCTCTCCTATTAGCCCCACGTGATGTTATACCTGAAAGCTACTCTTAATAGTCTACCTTTCTATAAGAGAGACTAGCATTACTCCCATAGAACATATTTAGGATATGGCTAGCGGGAAAATTTTAAGGAACCCCCTAAAAAACTTATAGAAATCATGGCAAATATACTTGTAATCGGTTTCATGGTTTTGGCGAATATCCCTATAACATGTTTCATTCTTTCGGGAAAAAGGTAAAAATATTAAAAAATAGTTAGAAATCGAATGGTGAATCTCCTATAACTTGTTTGGTGAATACCTTTTCTGTCGAATTTTATTGTAATGAGGCCCAAAATTTTCATTTCTTTTACATGCCTTACCTTTACGCTCAAGTGTCTAGAATGTGTGACACTTGGCCACTTGGAGGAACATGAAAATGACATGTGGTATCTTTTGATTGCTCACTGCCACTCTACCTTGCCTCATCGACACCGTGGACCTGAAAATTTATTGAATCGGTTCATTCCACGGGCTTGGAGTCCGGGAATGCCTTTGACTTGGGGAGGCCTCGGAATTCTTGCCATGTGTCTGTCTGATGGGCAGGGAAGGATTGATAACTTTAATAATAAGGCAAAAATAAATTATATTTAATAATCAAGGATATGTCGTTGGTTGCTATTAATTTTTATGTCTAGTATGTGCAATAGTAAGAATGTGTTTTTTAATAATAGACAAGGGGTAAATGTAATGATATGGAGAAGTAGTGCTCACAACATGTGAAGCAAATTTCTACATTGGTATTTGTATATGTGTGCTCATAAACATGATCAATATTTTGAATTTTGAAACTTAAGTTTAATTCAAGTCTAAGAAGATGAATTTATTTCAAAGGAACACATTGGCAATTTGTGATCTCACAGGAAATAACATGTAGCAAAGGAAAAGTTATCATGTCTTAGGATCATGTCATTTAAAGTTTGTGACTAATTATTTCTCTAGTGCTATTCCCATAGTTGATTGTAGGTTCTTCTACTTAAAAAAGACAATTCAATGATTACTCTTGCTTAATACTTATAAGCTTTGGAAAAGACAAACAGAAAGCTCGATATATATTTATATATGGATATATAGTAGGATCCAAGTAGTTGTCTCAAATCATCTTGGGCTCAAAGCGATGCCATTGTTATAACACATGCCAGTTGTGTTTATATATTAAATCACAACCACGACCAAGACCCTTGCTTTAAATGATGAGGATATTTCCAGAAAGCACCTTTCTGAAACACAAGAACTCTCCCACCATAGTGCAACTAAATAAGAACATCATTTTCCTTGTAGAAAAACATTGGAACATTACGTGGGGCATCCTTACAATTTATTTCCAAGACCAAACATTGCCTCTCCTCCTTCCAAACTCAAGCTCAAGCTCAAACAAAATTATGTCCTTCAAATGGTCCCCATCTACAATTGGTGCTTTGCAAGTAGCACCCTTTCTTCAAATACAACCAACCTTGGTCTATAGTGAGGGAAATGGTCTCTACCATATCTTACAGGTAACAACACAAAATGCACAGTAGCATAATCTTGATTGTTATAAATTCTCACACCCAACATAGGTTCATATGACATTAAGAAGAAAAAATTGTTGTTGAAGACAATGGGTCCATAGAAGAAACAATCTCTCAATCATGCCACAATCCTCCAAGTCCCCATAGAAGAATCATAAATTTCTATAGTACCATTTCTTGCATTAACTCTAGATCTATTAGTGCTGTTTGAACCACTTTGTACCCCTTGTTGTCATCCACAACCAAAATTCCTGCGCATAAATATAAAAGTGCCATTCATTAGGTTGAGTTGATAACATCTAAGGAAGCTTGAAGGAGGTTCTAGCCTTCAGTGGATTACATACCCTTGAAACATGACTTGAACAAAATAAGATTATCCCTCGATGTGAATCTTCAAACTGTACCCAATTAAAGTATGATAACCATGAAAAGTTGAGAATTGTCCATGTTCTACTGTAAAAGTCGTATCTCAACCAATGATGACCATGATCATGATTTACAAGTATCCATAGATGTTTGTTCCTTGTTTCACTATAACACCTGAAGAATCTGGTGGAAGTCATGAGTGCTTTCCATTCCTAAGAAACTAGAGAGAACATGTAGATGGATTCTAATGGAAGCCAAAGCAATACGTTTCCCAAAACATCTTGAGGCAGTGAATGATCCCACAGAACAAAATTTCCATGCTGCTCCTCATTCTTTGACATTAAATCATCATCCATTTCCAAGATTTCTCTTTTTCCTTTTCTCAATGACAACTAGAAAAGAAAAGGCAAAACAAATTCAACGACGATTGATGATGCTAAAGGGTAGCATGCAACAAGCACACGACACAAGTAGGGGGTTGTAGGCTAAATGGCCAGGCAGGGTTTTGGTGAATGGGAAATAAAAAATGTAGCTAATGGCACAGACATGTGGAAGGATGGAACATGACGAGGTTCGGCGAAGGACGATGAAATAGGAACATGGAAAGAAATAGGAACATGTGAAATTGAAAAATATTAAGAATTTTAGAAAGAATAGAAGCAATATTGGAAACAAGATAAGTTTAAGAAAGAAGAAATTTATAAACAATTTTAAAAATGACTACATACATGTCACATATTGAAATCTATTGCAATTTGTAGGGATTTTATCACAATTACCAAATACGGTCGATTTTTACAAATTTACTTGTATTTTTTGTTTTCTTCCCTTCACCGAATGAAACTCCAAAAATTTCAGGATTTGGTAGTTTAAAAATCAGAAAAAGTAAAACCCAGTCATGCGGTTATAAATAATAAAAAATTACCAAATTTGTTTCCCAAAAAGCCAAAAACTGCGGCTAGAAATAATAGAAAATCCACCGAATCTGTTTGGAATTGATGTTGTTATATTTATAATAGCCCGTTGGTATTAATTATTAAAATTACTATATTTTTTTATATATACAATTTACCATATTTATCATATTTTTCTTGTGGACCATTTTTTTCTATATTTTGTGTCCACCGTTTAATACTCTCTGTACGAAAGTTGCTACTATGGATTTTATCTATATTATAAGTAATTATGTATCCATTCATTATTATAAGTAATTATTTTATGATGGGTAAGGCCTCTGTCCATGAGGCCTCAAATTTCAAGGAGGTTCTTAATGATTATGAAAATGTTTCAGACAGATGGTTAACTTCCATAAAAGTGTTGTCTTTTTCATAAATGTGGATAATCAGGTTCAAGCTAGATTAGCTCGAATCTTGGGTTACAGAATCAAACATTTTCCAGATTCTTATCTGGGAATGCCCCTGATCCTTAAGAAGCCTAACCTTACGATTTGGAACGCTTTGTTGGAAAGAGTTAATAATAAAATCTCATCTTGGAAGGGTCT
Organism: Taxus wallichiana var. yunnanensis; assembly: GCA_018340775.1. Lineage (NCBI taxonomy): Eukaryota > Viridiplantae > Streptophyta > Pinopsida > Cupressales > Taxaceae > Taxus > Taxus wallichiana. The sequence goes on from CM031243.1 coordinate 714,096,992, forward strand.
CTTGCTCTCTCAAGCTGGTAAGATTCAACTACTCCAAAGCTCCCTTCAAGGCATTCCCATTTATGTGATGTCTCTTTTCATGCTCCTTGCTAGAATTAAGGAAGCCTTAGAGAAAATCCAAAAGAGGTTCCTCTGGATGGGAGCTGGTGATAAGTTCAAATTTCCTCTTGTGGCACTGGGATAAGGTTACTAAACCTAAGCTATGTGGCGGATTGGGGCTAAAAACATTGCTCTTATGAATAAGGCTTTAATAGCCAAGGTTGGTTGGAGGATCGCTAGAGAGGAAGGTATTTGGATACAAATCATAAAGATGAAATATTTGTGGAATATAGGTAGATTGGAATCCTTTTTAACCAAACAAACCTCCCTAGAGGGTCTTTTTTCTGGAACTCCTTTGTGGACTCAAAAGAAATTTTATCCAAAGGTACGATTTGGGAAATTGGTAAGGGCTCTAGAATCAGATTTTGGTTTGATAATTGGCTTGGGGAGTCCCCTTTAGCTAACTTAGACCTCTGGAAAGATGTGGCTCAATACTACAAGGATTCTGGAAAATTTTGGATCCGGACTTTTGGATCTAGGAAGATTCTATCAGATGGGAGATCATTGAGCCTCCCCGGAATTTGACGGTGACATCCAACCTTTCCGGGCTCTCAACAATCAACTTAAGGCTTTCCACATCCCCTTGTTCCAAACCAAGGAGGATTCCATCAAATGGAGAGAAGAAGAATCTAGAAATTTCATGGTTAAATTTGCCTATATGTCTAATTTCAAGAATGATATGCTCAAGGACTATTGGGGGAAACTCTGGGTGAAATATCTCACCCCCAAGATTAATATATTTTTGGTTGGCTGCCCAGAATAAAATACTAACTGTGGACAATCTCAAGAAAAGGGGGATGAAGATTCCCAATAGATGTTCCCTCTGTAAGAAAGAGGAGGAAAATGTCAACCATCTCCTCCTTCATTACTCCTTCTCCCACGTTGTCTTTGCTGCTATTCTGGACTTGTTCAATATCTAATGGATCTTGCCCTTGATGATTGAAGACTGTTGCTTTCAATGGGTGAGCCCCTTCCATTTCCCTATCTTGACTGGGCCAGAACATTGCCCTTCCACATTTTTTTGGGGTTTATGGAAAGCCAAAATGATGGTATCTTCTACGATCAGAAATCTCTTCTATCGAAAGTTAGGAGAAAAAATTTGAGTGCCATTAAGGAAAACATTAAACTCTTTAAAGGTAAAGTCAAGAAACCCTATCCGAATAGTGAGCAGAAAGTTCTTGACAAGTTCGCCCTTGGTCTAGTGGATTACCACACTCCTAAAAAGAACTCTAGCTGAAAAAGCCTGGAGGAAATGTTGTAAAGTTAAACTTTGATGGAGCCTCAAAGGGAATTCAGGTCCTGCTGGGGAGGAGGAATTCTAAGGAACAATGATGGAGACTGGCTGTTTGCCTACGTGGGTCCTTTAGGTCACCAAACAAATAACATGGCGGAAGCCAGAGCTCTTCTTTGGGGGGTTCTACTAGCTAAAGAAAAAGGCTTCAAGGACATCCAGATCGAAGGTGACTCTCTCCTCATCATTAATGCCCTTAATAACAAAGGTTCCATTAATTGGGCCATAAGTAATATCCTCAATGATGTTAAGGAAACATCTAATTTTTTTGATAGCATTTCTTATAATCATACCCTTCGTCAAGGGAACAAATGTGTGGATAAGATGGCCAATTATGACATCCATTGTAATGATTATAAGCTATGGTGTAAAGTTGATATATTACCCACGGATATTAATGAGACCATCAGTAGAGATAGAGGGCACTAAGTTTTATAATGTTGGCATGAGTGAGAACTGTGGCGGTGATAACTTACTTAATATCTTGTTTTTCAAGATTTACTGCTAGTGTGAAAGAAGGTCTCTTGTTGAATTTTTGTAGCAATCAGAAGAAGCTCGGTCTGGTGAATATGGGGGGTGATAGGATTCGTGTTGAACCTGCTAGCCATAACATTGATGCTTGTAATCAGCCTCTGTGGAACAAGCTTAGGATTGGGGGTTTCAACAATTTCATTGCCAAATTACATGGTCATGATCCCTCTCTGTCTAAGGATTTCGGAAAAGCTTGGAAAGCGGATAAGTTTGTTGTCAGAGGATGGAAATCGAGGTGTCTAAGTCCTCCATCGCCTTGGTCATGGACATGAAAATGGATGGGCTTAAAATTTTTAAGGATAGAACCTATGAGAGAACAGGAAATTGAGTGGTTCTTTGTTGGCAAGGAAAGATGTTCTTTCTTTATGGATGGTATTGCCAGGTCGTGCATTCCGGGTATTTGGAGAGAGGTGTGCCTTCATATTATGAAGTACATCACTTTGGAGGGTAAATACAAAAAAATATACTCACCATTTGACCCTTCTGAACATGTTCCACCATAAGGTCATGGTGAGCATCCCCTTCTTTCTATTTATGTCACTGACTAACTCCTTAGTGGCTTTCCAGTAGGAGAAAGTGGAGTCACCTCTGCACGAAGGGCTCATTCTTTTGATGTATGAAAATGGGAAACCTACTCTGTATCCCTCCCCGAAAGATCATGCAGACGAGGACGACCTCACTCTTGCTGACTGCCTCACTAAGATGAAGGCCGACAATTGTAAATTTTTTGGGGAGGATTCTGGTAAAGATATGGGTGAGGTTGGTCATGTGGGGAAGTGAGCACTTTGAGAAAATGGGACAAGGATGGAAATTTAAAGGGTTTAGAGGATTTGAGCAGTAAGGTTCAGTACTTAGAAGGGGTGCTCCATGTGATGGAAGAAACCAATGCTGGCCAAAGGGATACAATGATGGATGTCATCAATGCTTCCAAGCAAATTGTCACCGCACAGGTGAAGTCTAGGTAGAAACTTCTTGAGCTGGAGGACCAGGTCAAAAAGCTCAGTGACAAGTTGGAAAGGATGGAGGAGGGCACCAAAAGAAGGATTTTCAACTTGCATCAAAGAACTCCGAGGATGAGCTGGAGGATGATATTAATGATAAAGGTGCTTGAGAGTGGTGGGAACAAAGATAGCCATGATGGTAACAGTGGGGGATCCCCAAAAATTAATGTTTGTTTCTAGATTTGTTGGTAGAATTTTGTTGTTGTTTTTGCTGTTTTGGACCGCTTTTGAGATTGTTTCTCCTTCTCTCTAGTTTCCCCACCTTGCTATAAAGTCTGGTCCTTCTTTGTAAGAGTTAAGCATGTTTAACTCCTTTCCAGGACTTTTCGTTTCCTTCTTGCTGGTTGTTTTTGATTCTCCTTTTGTAATGGCCCCTGGGAGCCGATCCTTGTTTTTACCATATCTAATAAAAAATTATTTACCTTGTAGAGAATCTCTAAGTTATTAAATTATTAAAAAGTGAATATTTTTTACTATTGGAAATGCCCCTTATATTAAATAACTAAATCCTTTTTGAAATATATAACATCTAAAAATAATTTCATAATTTAATAACTTAATAACTTATAACATATATTTCAAAATTATAAGTTATTAAATTATTTTTAGATGTTATTAATTTTGACATTTATTAATTATCTATCCATTTATTATATATTTTCAGTTCTTACTTAAGTTGTTTTAACTGATAGAAAACATGAGTATGGAGGAAACATTGAGGAATATCTAATTTAAATATTATTGTTCTCAAACTAGATTGTACCTTCCTCAGGCAAAAATATAACATTTGCGTACAATTCAGGACATACCTCTCATATATTTGTTGAAACATAAACATTACATTACAAAAACATTACATATCATAACATAGGCATACAAAAAGATATAACTATATTATAACATAAATATTACATATCATAATATATTTCTTAGTTCTTGTACCACTTTCCTAGTTGTATCGTGTCGATCTTCTCCACTTAGAGTCTTGGCTAGGTTAGTATCCCGACACATTCTTTATCAATGATAGCTCTGTTGGTGTCTGTTAATTCTTTCCAAGTTTTAAGCACTTCAAAAGCTCACTGCAACTTTGCAAAGATGGAAGACACCGTTTCGAATTGATTTGTCCATCCGAAGGGTCACTGCTTTGAGGATTGATTGCCATCAATTTCCATATCCACATTGTTTGTAGTAACATGTGGAGAATCCATAGGTTCCGGGTCTGGGATTTTGGATAAAGAATAGAGAGTTCTAGTAATACTTTAGGGATTGGCTACTCGACGGGGAATCCAATTGGAACTCTACGGGAGAAGTTCTCCAAGAGAATGAAGGGGAACAATGGTAGCAGTTGATTGGCTAGGAGAGGGGGTGGAAGCACCATCAAAAGGAGAACTAGAAGTAGAGAGGGTGAAGGATTGCCCAAAAATAACCTCGTCTGAGTTTGTATCAGAACTAGAAGAAACCATGACGTATTCATGGCTTGATATTGGTTTGATGCACTCAATTTGGTCCCCCATGATTTTGCAAAAGAAAGTAAGTGTCGAAAAAACGACCATGGGCCTTGAATTTATAATTGTTGAGTGATTTCTTTGACTAGACCTTTACACGTGTCCACCAAACCTAGGTATGAATTGATGGTTAATATTAAATGCAAATCATGGCAAAAAAATTCACCTTTAAATTGGCATCACTATCCCACATGCCTCCGCCTTTTAAACGTCCTTTTATCATGATGAATATGATATCATTAAGGATAGACATATCGAGATTCAAGCAATATATTAAGGGAGAGGAGCTAATCATCGAGCATGGACCAATAAATTATAATGGTATTGGTGAGGGTAGATGTAAATACTAAAGATATGGACTAGTACTTGCCAATTTATCACTTAAAATTTGATACAAAAGTAGTCGATAAAATGTGTCACATCAAATCACATTAATCAAATGCTACTACAATTGTGAGCAATTATTCAACAATATTCATAGAAAAAATGGGGTTCTATTTTAGGGGGCCCTGCCCTTGAAAGCATATATATACATAATATTACAAAATACATATTACAAATTTCTTTATAAAGATAAAATATAATGGTCATTCTTCTGAAGACACAAATTCATCTTAAATCATCGAAGCACGTTTTGTGCTTTGTCCTCTCGTTGGATAAACACTTCTTTGGCCACTGCACTGAAAATGAACTAGATATCTCCCACTAAATCCCGACATGCCCATATTTAGTAGCCCTGGACTCCCACCCGAGGCCCATTCAATATTTTGGTGAATTCTCTTTTCCTTTTATGTGAGTTTACCCACACAGAAAGAGAGTCTCCCCCTCTTATGTATGCTTTGGTTTTCTTCCCTAAAGAAAATTGAGCTATAATGAATTGAGGAAATTTGCTAGTGCGAAGAGAGCTCCTCATGATCTAAAATTTCAAAGGTCAAGTCATTAAATGCCCGCACCTGTCACTGTGGACAAAAATTTATAATTAAATCGGTTCATTCCATGGGCTTGGAGTCTCGAGGAATGCCTTTTCCTCGAGGAGGCCTCGGAATCCTACCATGTGGCCATCTGATAAATAATTTGCATTGTTCGATATATTAAGATCAATGACACAAGCTCTATTTTGGGATGAAGGCCTGACACACTCACATTTTGAATGGAAGTTCCCGAATAGGCCTAGCTAAGTGACAACTGTCATCCACTGAATGGAATTTGAATAGAGACTAAATTTGATGTCTACAAAGTACAGTGAAAGACCTAATCGTTTATAGTGATGTTGATAATTGAAATTCTATTTTTGGAAGGCATACTATAACAGAAGGAAGAATATATTCATAGAAGTTATGAACCATGTAAGACTCAATTTTTTCATATTTTTGAGTAAGTGTGATCCTGCATTTGAATCTTGATTCTTTAAATATTATCTTTTTATAAGTAGCACTATATAAGCCTTCGCTTTGAAATATTTCAATATAAGGGTTGAGAAATTAGGGTTGAGGGTTTACAAAATCCAAAATTCCAAGCATGTCTACTTCCATAGGATCCCAAAGTAAAAGTAAAACCCAAATCCCATACGCTAAACCAAATTGCTTAAAAGTAAAACCCTTGGTTTTACTAATGAATATCATGATATTTATGATCTTGTAATTGGCACAAGATCTTCACACTTAGATACATGTCTGAGATGAAGATGAGGGAAAGTAGATGTTTGGACCCATCAGGTAAACATAAAGGTTAGATAACATGGGGGTCTGGATTGGGATGCATGATGCTCCACAAGGTTTTCCCTACCTTAATTTGTCAATATATGTGCCTAAAATTACAATGGGACAAAAAAAGTAATTGTTGTAAAGGGAAACAGACCAGAACTTTTGTCCATTATGGAGGTAAATCTTGGCCATGCGTTAGGGTTTGAAAGAAAATATTTAGGAACCGTTAGCATAAACCTAGAAAAATTTCTAGTGATTATCATGCCACCACTCAAAAAGACAGAGATGAATTTTTACAAAAATTAACATTTGATGGAACAATACCAAAAGGGAAGGCTCCACATGCAATTGAGATGTTTAAACCATGGGTCAGGGATACCATTTCTATGCTAGTATTTTTCCTTGGCTTTGATAACAATGAGAAAGTGGATGAAACCCTCCTGGAAATGGTATATAATATCCATTTCGTTTCTCCACCTTATTAATACATATTTGTTGGGTACATTACTAGAATCTATGCATAAACAATTATTAACAAAGAAGGATCTGACACTAAGACCTTTAGGTTCACTACCTACTTGTGCTATTTAATTCTATGGTGGTTTACTGAATGGTTTGAAAAAAACTTGCAATTGAGCCTTATATTGTTGAGGTCCAGCCAAAAGCAATGCGTCCATTAATTGAGTGGACCCTTAAGATAAATATGTATGAAAATATAAGGGACTACAATCAATTTGTGGATTATTTTTGGGCTCTAATTTATCAAGTAATTACAAAAATTACATTGCCTAGATTACCTGTGAAATGTAGAAATTGCATTCAACTGGGATCAAAAATACATTGTTAGTAGACTGTACTTCATGGACGAATATATTGTGCTAGGGTTTTATGGATTAGGAACACAACCTTACAAATTGCCAATACATGTGACAGAGAGAGTTTTTTCCTTGGAATATATACGACATATGGAAAGCACTGATAATATCTATTTTTTACTTAGTAAAAGAAGAGCATATTTCCTTCCTTACCATTCTCATGTGGAGGGTTCACATTTGAAAGAAAAGAATTCTATGTGGCACATGAAATCTTACATATTTCTAAGTTTGATGTTGACTCTCACTAGGTGTATGACCCATGTGAGGTGATTAAAGCAAGGGTAGTGTTGAATTATAACTCTACCACTAAAATTCAACATGAAAGAAAACCCTTTCTAGAAAAATTGAAAAACAAGAACTCTTGGTATGAAGTACAAATAAAAATGAATGAAATTACTATTGAGAAAGGAATTAGTTCTCAAGAGTTTTCAAAACAAATTTTTGCATTGCCTGAGCCTCCACAAAAAAGGAAAAGGATTTCCAATCTACAAAATTTTATGTAAAACTTGATAAAAAGTCCTCTAAAAGCATGCCAAAGGAATTACATCAAGAATTGCGAGATAAAAATTGGACAAGGTCAAAAATTGATGCCTTTTGGTTTATGAGGCAAGACCTAGGCCATCTAGAATCTATAGAAGACTATGATTCTATTCCAGAAGATGTTGATTTCAAAAAATTGTGGATTGAAGAGAATCCTAGAGAGATAAGTAGTGATGATGACACTGCCTCTAAGGAATTACAAACTCCCCTAGCACATATAAACCAAGTCTCGATGAAGGCTTAAAACAAAGATATTCTACAAGAGCAGTTATTGTTGAAAAGATGGGTTTTAGTGGTGGTGGTTTGGGTTCAACAAGACAAGGCATTTGGCTTCCACTAGAGGCATAATCTATAAGAGTTTTCGATAGGTCAAGCCTTGGAGCTTCACCTTCAGAGAAAATACCACTGCATACTACAACATCTACAAGTGCTAATCCAGTGCAATTTACTCTAGTCAAATCCTCAATAAACAATTCAGCCACACATTGAAAATCCTAGAGGAGAAGTTGGCCATGAATTTGTTAGTATTGCTAATGTTGGTAGTTCTAGTGATGATGGTAGTAGTCAACAAAGTATTGGAAACTTAAAGAGGCCAATAGAGACAGTTGAAGTTCTAGGGATATTGTCCAACAAGGAAACAAGAAGAGGCAAAAGAAAATAGACACATGTACAATTACTCTTGGCTCAAGGCAACTATTTATAGAAGGTGGTGCCACTGCCACCCCTAAACAAACTACCATTCCACAAGGAAATTCTCCCCAAACTTCAATTACTCCTTCTCCATTCAAGGTGGAACAGTTCATTCCTACGAAGACCTCAGGTTTTGATTACCTAGCTGAGTTTTCCAATAAATTAGAAAGAGATAAAAGAAACAAGAAGAAAATTCTATAGGCTACTAGAACTTTAGATCCAACCACAATGAGGGTATTTCCTACATATAACCCATACACATATACCCTTGGAATACATGTATGTTGTGCCCAAAGTTGTAAAACCAGATAATGAAATGGTTTCTAGTGACTACGAGGTGACCTCCCTTCAAATGGATTTTAAGACAATGAAACCTTTTAAAAAAATTAATGTATCAAAAGGAACAATGATGTGGTTTACACAACATTACTAAAGGTAGAGAGGGAGAACAATAAGTTGAATAATAAGATTCAAAAGTTAGAGGTAGACCTGGAAAATGAGAAAGCAAAAGGAAAAGCAATAGTTAATAAGACAGTGAGTTGGAGAGGAAGATAAAATCATCTACCTCTATGACTACAGTTGTGTAAATGAACATGCATAGGTAGAACTAGAAGAAGTGAAGAAAAATTTACAGGAAACAATGAGTACAAATAATATATTACAAAAAACATTGGGAGAATTGAAAGAGGTTGTGAAGGAAGAGAAAGAAAAGGTCAAAAAATGGGAACAAAGCCTAGATGATGAGAAAAAACAAAATGAAATATTACAACAAGAATTGGTGAAAGCAAAAAAGGAAATATAGTCTTCCAACATCAAACTATCTGGATTTTATAAAAAGACATTGATTAATATGACAAATAATGTTTGGGGAAAATAAACCAAAAAATTGATGATTTGATTAGATTGTTTGAATTCATGACTGATTTACAGAGAATATGTAATAAGCTCCACAAATACGTAATAGGTAGCAAAAAAGTGATGGATTTAAGAGAGGATACAACAAAGAAAATTTTGGAAGATATCTACAAATTCGAGTGACACATAATTGACATCCGAGAGAATTCGCCAATTTGATGCCTCAATAAAGGTATCATATATCATTTGGAAGTGTGTGATGTTGGGTGAAGCACATGAATTGCTTGAATAAGTGTTAAATAATGTTACAGGAGCTGCATGGAAAGGTACAAGAGTTCAAAATATTTATTTTCCAATGCCTTTTGACAAAACATGCCAATTCATTAAGAAGGATGCATTCCAGAAGAAGATGAAAGAAAAATGACTCAAGAGAAGACTAAATTCCTGAGAAGCTAGATGAGACAAACTTTTTTGACTTTGTTAAACCATTGATAACCTTGTCAATAAGTTTGCATACAACAATAGAGGAAAGCTCCACTATCAGTTATGAATTGCTAACAAAGTTACATGTCAATCACTCGATTTACAAAAATTGCAATTCCAATAGATGAAGAGTGGAGCATGTTACAGAAGATGATATAATTTGTTGAAGTTGTGGAGCCTGATTCCAAGTTGAAGTGGCATTTTGGTTTTGTTGTTTCTATTATTTGAGAGGAAATCATGGTCATGAATAAAAATAGTAAATTGTCTTATTAATAGACTAGAGTTATCTTTATGTTTATTGTATTAATAAACATGTGATATTTAGGTTGCTTGTGGTTGAAACAAACTTTTACAAAGAGGTGCACAAGTTATATATATATGTGCATGGATTTAATATTTAGTGTATTTAGATCCATTTTGAAAATTATTCCATTTGTTGCAATGAAAATCTTCAATTTTTTCATACAAGGCATGTCTCAAGCAAGTTGAATGAGGAATAGTGTTATTTTTAAATTTTCATTTTAGTAATGATTCAAGAAAATCCACTTATTCTATCTCAGAATTAAGCACAACAACTCTTATATTCCTAAAGTATATAATAATGTAAATGCATTGTGATTTAATAGCCAACCAACCACGGTGCATGCTTTCTATAAAAGATATCAACAAAATTGTATGTGAAATTTATTAAATACTCATTAAAACATGATTTTGTAATGTTTCTGCAATCAAAATGGAAATGGAATCAATATGATTACCTTTAGGCACATGTAAGTTTGGGGTGAGTGCTAATCCTTGTTTGAGATTTAGAACAATGTATTGAATATTTGAATATATTAATTATTATATGAACATCTATATCATGGGATATCCACAAATGGAAGCTTCCAACTTGATGGACCTAGATCATCTCTATCATTTGATTCACTAGATATCTGAGATCGACTCTCTCTTTCTTGACAATCAACTTATTGTAATAGGGTCATCTGTTTGTATTTGTGCCATTGTTTTCAGCCCCTCTCCTTTCATTAATCAAATTCCATACTACCAAAGCCCCGTAGGGAAATTAACCACTTCGTATCTGTGATGTATAAATTCTCAAACAATTTTCCAAATTTTTGTCAAGCTTGTTTCACAATTTTGACTTTATAAAGGCCAAGGCATTGAAAATTCTCTCATCTTCAACTGAACCCAAAATCATTGTTTGACATAGATCAGCCAATGAGAAAAACTTAGACATGGTTTGTTGTAAAATAGTACTCACCCCAATTTTTTCCATAGTCAAGTTATTGCTCCACACTCTAAGGGATTATCCAAATATTTGAATTGTTGAATCATTGTAGTGGAAAATTCATGAGATTGAGCAATCAAACTTTCCTTGCTTAAAATACCTAGAATATTCATTCCATTGATATCAATAGGCTTACAAAAATGTTGAATCAATGTAGTCAACCTCTTGAAGTAGTCTTCTTGCATATATCTTTCATTTTGGACAGGATTCCAAAAGGTGGGATTTACTACAGCCATTTCTTCAAGTAAAGCATCCCTTCTAAATCATTCCCTTATTTATTCTAGTAGGGACATTGTAATTTCTCTTAACCTCACCCTTGTTGATGATACAATGTTATCAAACAATGGCCCTGTGACTTTACCTCAACCTTACCGGCTACTACTTTAAACATGTACATCAATATCTCATATCCACGTACATGAAGCACATACTTCCCCAAACAAGTTGAGCTTCAAAAATCTACTTGCATTTCTAATATTTATCAAATCATTCCAACCATCAAACTTTGGACCTGTAAAAGTAGTTTCATTGAGAAACAAATATTCTATTGTCATACAAACTTGTTTCCTCAAACTAGAAAAATCAACAATATAGATAGTTCTTTCTTGTGCTTGTTTAATTAAATGATGCATTTCTTCCAACATGGGAAGGAGACCACACAACATCAACAATGACTCTATATCAGTCAAACGATGTATCAAATCCTGGGCCTTGTCCACTTCCATGCGATTTTACCACATCACTCCTAATAAGGATTGATACTCTTCGTACACCCTACGAACTGGTTGGTATAATGAGATCCACCTAGTGTCAACATCTTTTAACAATTTATGCCCATTTTTAGTCCTTCTACAAATATTTGGAATTCCATGAACCTTTTAGGACTACGAAAAAAATAAGCATGCACCTCTCGAACAAGGTCTTCAACTTTTGCTATAGGTTTAAATTTTCCAACTATTTTGTAAGCTAGGTTCATTCTATGAGCCATACAATGAATGAAAATCATATAAGGGCAATGAATATGTTTAGAGTCTTACACACATGCCATTATAATGACCTTGCATTATATATGCCCCATCTTCCTAACACATACCAACTTTGATGCAATTACAGCATCATCCATGTCACCGATCTCCTTCAAAAATTTTATCACCAACTCATAAAGGTTTTCAACATTGGAGTTCTCTCTCATCTTGTGAATGGAAAGTAAGTGAGGTTATCTCACATGAATTCTCAATAGTATACACATGCATACTAGACCCAAGTAGTATTATCTACTACTTATAACCTCATCAATAGAAAAATATATGTATCATGTAGACTTTAATTTCTCTTTCAAGTCTTCTTTCTCAACCATAGCTAGAAATTTTTCCCAATCCCAACCACTACTTTCTGACCATGAGTGAGAATGAGGAAAGTGTGGGACACCAAGAAAATACAACATCTTCTTTTGTTCAAGAAAATATGTTATAGGATGACCTCTTTTCAAAATGTGAAAAATAATAGCTAGCTGAACTGTTTTACCCAAAAGATGTTTTGAATGATCTTGTTGAATTGAGAGGTAATTGTCCCTCCATTCGCTACAACTATTCTTTCATTTATCTTGTGCTCTTAAAATTATTTTTCATACCTAATATGAAAACAATCATCCACAATTTTCCATCTAGAAACATTCTTCTCAACGCCATCTACAATTATCTTTTCATATATCTTTCCTACATGCTTCTCAATAGTATCCAACTTAAGTTGCATTGTCTTGTCCCTACCCAATTTCTAGCTACATATTGTACATTTTCATTCTTTGGGAGGTTCATATTTATTCTCATTTTCAACAGGTTCAATAAATGGAAACTTAGAAACCCACTCTAACATGAAACTCCTTCCCAAGTCCCATTTTATTTCCTTTCTCTTTCTTCCAAAAATAGGTGTCCGCTGAGTATTTGCCTTGGTGGAATTTATATTTCGTTGACTGCCACTACCATAAGTTTCACCTCTAACATTCACTTGGGAAATGATAGGTGATGTAATGTCATATTCATTCAATTGGGTAGGTGGTACAGTGTCAAACTCAACATCATTCAATGGAATGTCTTCAAGGGGAGACATTTAATTGTTGTTGTCATTTCCAACATCAAACAAATAAAAAATGAACACATTCTCATTCTAAGTTTCATTTTGAATGTAATCATTATCCCTTGATTGTGATGGTCATGTTGGAGAAGGATGGGTTTCTCAAAATAAGATATTATTTTTTGATGCCATCATTCTACCATATCAGGAGGTTGGAATATCATTTTTTCCTGGTTGAGCTTCCCTTTTTAGGTGCCATTTTAAAATTTTAATCATGAATCTGTTTTTTTTGAAAGAAAAAATACAACATGTTAGAATAAATGATATTGATATGTGCATAAACATCTCAAAATGAGAAATATGTATAAATAAAATATTACGCATGCAAATGCATTTAGATGAATTGATTTGGGTAGTTTTGGCAAGAAAATTTGTCAGGGGACAAATTTGTGGGTTTCTTGCCAATGCTCTCAAGAATCTAAGTCTCTACTTAACCAAGAGCTGAATTTCCGTATATGCATGCGTGAGTGAAAGTGAGTTTTCTCTGGGTGATGCCTTACTAACATGGATCCAACATGGGCACTCCACTGCCCCTGTGAAAAATCTAACAATATATTGCTAGGGAAGACTTTGTCTGAAGAGTGGAAAAAGGGAGTGAGAAAAGAGGTAGGAGAACTAATGTTGTAGGTAGAAAATTCAGACTCTTCACACACTAGTTAGAAATTTCATCACATGCACTAAAATTAGAAGATCCATATTCAAAAAAAAGACCAACTAAAATTTAATGAACACAAAGTATCATTTGAAATCCCTTAGTCAAAAAATTTCAAAACTGTTTCTTCAAACTTATGCTCAAGCATTATCTTCTCCATAGTATGAGAATGGAAGACATTGAGAATAGGGGAAAAGTGGCTAACTCCTTTCACTCACAAGTGAGAAAAATCTCTCTCATGAATTACAAGAATACAACCAAAATTTCAAAAGATCAAGCACCCTCCATTTCAGAGGAAGTTAGAACCCTTTGGAATGAAGAGCTATTAAAATTTATAATATGGACTCGAATCCTCATCTTCTTGATGCTCTTTCCTATTCCTTATGTTGACTTTAAATTATTCATATTTCTATTTGAATATTAAGTCCCTTTTATAAAAAGAAGGTGACTTAATTTTTACATCATGTCTCTAAAGTCACTTTAAGACATATCAAAAGTGAAAATGAAAATTAAAACATGGAGGAGAGAAAATGTTGGGGAAGAAGGAGGAGGAAAAGAAAGGATGTCACCCCATCTGAAGAGTCTATGTAGATCAAAATTGATTGAAAACTCAAGTGCAGAGAAGTGAGACTATGAATCTCATAATCTACCACCTGCAAACTTCTTCAAATTGGCTTCTGAGGGGCGTAGCTTTGGAATGAGTGTTTAAAAACACTTGTCAAATGACTTCACTGATGACCATGAACACCAAATCTAAAGAGATAGGAGCTTAGAACCAATCATGTCGTAAGTTGAAATGGGATTGTTTCACCAAAGACCGCAAATTCCACCCTTCATGTGAATATACTTCAGCTTGGAGAACCATGTAATGCTCCAATGTAGTGAAACCTGGATCCTCGAATGTCTTATACCACATAAGGCTTTACATTTAGATGACTCATGAACCCCATGATCTAAGTGTTGTCGAATGCTTCTATTAGTGATTAGCATCAAACATGGAGATTCCTTTAGGAAATACAACCTAAGCTTTGGAAAAACCCTATCTTGATCCCCTACAACAAATGCCACATTTCTTAGTTGATTTGGACATGATCTTGATGATTTCTACATACATTGATTGAAGTCTTAAATGAGTGTCGAAGGACAAAGATATTTGAGATCCATAAAGAAGAGACTTCATTGGTTCCCCCTTCGAGAATCTAAAAAACTTCATTATTTCTATAACTTGTTATTGTATTTGGAAAGAATTAGTATAGTTTTGGTAAGTGTTGAGATTTTCCTCCAAGTCTTCAACTCAAATGATAACATGAATGTTCAACTCCCAAATGCTCCCTCCAAATTCCAAAAATGATGTTAACGTTTTGGGATGACTTGTTATTTTTAGTTCACATGCAAATGAAATATGAGCTACTTATTTTTTAGCGATTATGAAAAATCATGAGATTTGATCTTAATCATTTTAGGTTGTGATTACCAAGAATCTCCTTCCTTATATGCTCCTCCCAAAATTTTGGACCAATTATTCATTTTGGCAAGGTGCTCATGAGGCCACTTACTATTTTTAGTAAGTGTCTAATTTGAACTAAAATGCTCGTTTTGATGAACTTTCAACTGCAGTGCATCCTCTGTGTTCAACGTCTCCGTTGATTTCTTTTGTTGACTACTTTCCCAAAAAAGTTCTATGTAGAAGACTTGCTATTTTTAGAAAATATGGGCTTCCATGCAAATGAAGATTTTTTTGATATGTTTTTTTTCCCAATATCATCCCTCACAAAATTTTTTTTTACTTATTAAAAGTTTGGGAGATTTAAAAATTTTAAATTTATGACACGGTATTTCTTCCCCAATACTTTTTCCAATGGACATGACAACCATTAATGGACCTCAAAAATTGCAGGTATGGTTTTATCCTTGTTTGGGAAAAAACATTTTTTTTTCTTATGGGTTTTTGTTTGATCAAGCCAAAATTTTCTAATTCATTCAGACAGTTTTGGGAAATTGAGATTTTTTTTTTGTGTTGTCTTGCATTCGAAAGAGGATTTCTTCACTTTTGAATGTTTTATGCCATGTGAGAGGAACATTGAGGTGTGTTTCTATGGACACTTTTTATAGAGGAATGAAAGAAAAAAAATGGCTCTATCAATTACATCTTTTACCACATTTCTTCAAAATTTGATTTTGCATGTGTAATGGGGATTTTCATTGTTCATTGTTCTTCATTTCTTTTTTTCGATAAAATATTCTTAGAGACCTACGTATTACCATGGGAAAGAGGATTTATTTCTTTGGTGGAGATAGTTTGATTTTTGAAATGGTGGAATGGTGGTAGGGAGTTGTAGAGAGTTTGCGAAGGAAGTTTTATGCTCCACATATGAATGTTAGATGTTAGATGTTAGAAGCATGAGAGAATTTAAAATTTGAAAATTTAAAAGGCATGGAGAGAGGAATTTTCATATCCTTGATGTACCTCACCTAAAAGGGATGTGAGTGACATAAATTTTCACTACGCATCTCATAAATTGACATGGCGAAGATCCGACGATAGGGGATTAAAGCTAAAAATCATTCCTTTAAAGCACTGAGGGGCTGGAAGCTGGTCACATGGGTGAACAAGAGTCTCCTTAGGGGATGGGTAAATTTTTTCATGTCTCGATATCCCTCACCTCAAAGAGACATGAGGGACATCAATTTACATGATGCACTCAGGTGATGACATGTGGCAGCGATCCAATGGTGAAGGCTTTGAGCTCCCACAAACACGTGGGGATGAAATTTTTGTCTGTGAGGTTTTACTTTAGGGTCCATAGGGCTTATGAGGACTAGGTGTATTTTTAAAACCTTGATGTCCCTAACCTTAAGGGACACGAGGGACATAAAATTAACACTAGT
The DNA here is from genome assembly GCA_018340775.1 of Taxus wallichiana var. yunnanensis. Classification (NCBI taxonomy): domain Eukaryota; kingdom Viridiplantae; phylum Streptophyta; class Pinopsida; order Cupressales; family Taxaceae; genus Taxus; species Taxus wallichiana. The sequence goes on from CM031243.1 coordinate 714,113,527, forward strand.
CTTGGAGGTGAACATGATGTCCTTCATAGGTTTGACTAACTCCCGAACTTTTTAAGAGGGCAAATTGAAACATTAATAACTAGCTTTCGATGGAATTTTTTGATGAAATGTTATATGATCTTGACTAGAAATGGACTTAATCAATGCAATGGTAGAGTATAAAGTCTTTATTACTCCATTTGATCCTTTAAAAAACCACCACTTTTTTTATCCGTACTCCACCTTGCAAGAGAAAAATCACTTTGCATACCCATTTTCTAAAGTGTTGTACAAAAACCATAATTTGACCATTTGTAGGGCTCTAAACCAATTACTTTTCTAAAGATGTTTTTTTCCTGGAAAATCCTAACTCCATTGGAGCTCAAAATTACCTTCAAAATCTCAACAATGTTTTGGAATATCACTACACTGGCCTCATTGAACCCTAATTTTGGTGAAACTTCCCCTTCTTTCGAGTCCTTCATGAATCTTCCTAAATCAATTTCATGATGTCCAAATGAATTTAATCACTTATTTGTCTGTTTGGATTTTTGATTATGTCCATAGTTGTTCCATCTAGGAAGACTAGTGATAGCCCTTCCCATAACATAGGCTTGCAATTTTCAATGAACTCCTAAAATCAACTGAATAATGTACTTTCATAAATTTAATTTTAGGGATGAGATAACATAAATTGGGAGGTCACTTGGATTTCTTATATGGTTTCTTAAAACAAGATAAAACTTTTTTCGAAACCATTTAACATAGGGGGGGTTGGAATATATTTTTTCCTTGAGGTTGAATTTCCTTTTAGGTGCCATTTTCTTTAAATCAGTGAATCCTATAGAATTGAAAGAAAAAAGATACAACATGTTAGATTAAATGATATTGATATGTGCACAGACATCTCAACATGAGAAATATGTATAAAGAAAAATATTACGCATGCAAATGCATTCAAATGAATTGATTTAGGTAGAAAGACAACAAAGAGAAGAAATTCATCGTGAAGCATCTCAAAGGCACTCTCATTAACTGATTTCTAATGTTAACATTGATTACAAAGAAGTGATTTCAATATCCATATATCATGTTCTCAAAACACTAGATAATGCATCTCAAGATGTATCATGTAATGGATGTCAAAAAAAATGCACAAAATAATGAAATATTACATCATTATCTTACAAGAAATAGAAAAATACAAAATAATAATTTAAAAGAAGAGTCATCATGGAAACCTAGAAGAAGTTTAGATGTAAAAATAAGAAATTTAAGGAGAACAAAATGTAACTAATCCCAATGGAATTATTCAAAGATATTTGAATGCTTTTCAAGTGATTTTTGACATGGGCTATATAATATTGTGTCACTTAACATGTACTACTTTTTGCAAGAGTGTTACATTAGTATAAGAAGAAATTACAAAAAAATTTCCACAATTTTTCATGGTTGCTTGATTGACATGTTACATCAAATTGGATAAGGATTGCCTACCATTTATTTAGTTTCAATGCACTTGATCTGTATTGGTCTGATCTACATGTTTTAGTACAAAAATCACAAGGTTTGACTCTTTTGAAAGAAAAAATTGATATAGAACAAAGTGAAAGGATGAGGTGATATTTTTATCTATCTCTCATATAACTTAGTTGGAAGGAATAAGAATATTACTACAATCAGAATTAGAGCATACATCAAGAAAAATGAATATGTATCAGAGGTTTGAGAAGAGAAAAACAATTTAAATGATTTGTTGAGAGAATCCAAAGACACTCTAATGATAATACACTCTAGTGATAAGAAGTCTTTGTTGTAGCTAATCAAACATGAAATAGGTGATCTCAAGGTTTGTGCTCAGTTTGAAATCAAAGTATAGTATGTATCTGCTCATGAAGGACTCCAAGTTCATTGATTCATCCAAGGTATGATCTATCTTTAGTTTATTAATGAAGGAGTCTTGATGACCAAGATTTGTCATAATGTATAGAGGGTTGTCTTGTTGTATAGAGGTTCTAAATGTTGTCATCAAGCCAAATAAGGTGTGCATCTTCTCATGAAGAAATTATTGATTCATCAGAGGTATGAGGTTTTCATAAGAAGATCCAATTACCAAGAGTGTTCATCATTTCAAAGGAGATGAGACAAAATATATGGTCTTCCATCTATGACTCATTGTGGTATGAGACTGTGAATTCAAGGTTGAGAATGTATGTATGGTTCTTTGGCTTGACAATGAAATGTCAATGTTTCAAAGCTAGCTAAAGTATCATTATTCTTGAGAGAAGCTTGAATGCTTTGATATGATGTTTCACATATGATATGATAAGGGATTCTTGTTACACTTGGAGAATGAGTTCATTGAAGGATGCATGAATAAAAATATGATAAGGGTATTCTTTGTTTATATTAAATATTAGTGTTTACATGTTGTAGAATGAGTTCAAGAAACTTCAAGAAGGATCCAACTTACAATTAAAAATAGATGGTGTAAACCCCTACATTCATTTTGAAAATGTTTTCATTATATTCCAAATTTGTCTCAACATTAATAAAAATGATGTATTACTATATAGTTTTTATGGATTTATAACACAATTATTTTCATTAGCTTAGAAGTGAATTAAATATTAAATATTATGTCCTCATCGACTAAACAAGGACAAGAAAATATGTCAAGATTGATCCCACTTTTAAATCTTCATGGAGGAATAAGAGATGGTGTAAACCCCTACATTCATTTTTGGAAAATTCTTTCTATGGAGAGATATATTTCAACTTTGCCTCAACATTAATAAAAGTGAATTAGTATTACTATATAGTTTTTGATGGATTTATAACACAATTATTTTCACAGGAAGTGTCTAGAAGTGAATGTGAAGATAAAGAAAGCATTTTGTCCTCCTCATATTGTTGAAGGAAATCCATGTTTGGAGTACATTCAATACATTATGTTTCCATGGTTTAAAAAGTTTTAAGTACATCACAGTGAGGAAAATGGTGGTAACAAGTAAGCATGCTACAACAAGGACAAGAAAAGATGTCGAAGAGTGATCCCACTTCTGTAATCTTCATGGAGGAAGAAGAGGTGGTGTAAACCCCTACATTATTTTTTGGAAAATTCTTGCTATGGAGAGATAGATTCCAACTTTTCCTCAACATTAATAAAAGTGAATTAGTATTACTATACAATTTCTGATGGATTTATAACACAATTATTTTCACAGGCAGTGCTAGAAGTGAATGTGAAGATAAAGAATTTTTTTGTCCTCCTCATTGTTGAAGGAAATCCATGCTTGGAGTACATTCAATACATTATGTTTCTATGGTTTAAAAAGTTTGAAGTACATCGCAGTGAGGAAAATGGTGGTAACAAATAAGCATGCTTGTGATAAGATGTCTGTACTTTTCCCATAACTACTATTTTATGTCTTTTGTTTTTCCAAATGCTAATTATCTATTTTTGGTTCATTGTTGTAACTTTTTTCCCTTTTGCATTTCTTGAATTTTTCATTTTGGACATCTCTGTATGGTCTCTATTTTGTACATTATTGTTTTTCAACATTTCGTTAACCTCCCATTCCCAACCAAATCCTCCCAGCGGACATGAACCCCATGGAACGAGCCACACCGATAAGTTTTCAAGTCCGAAGTGGGTCCCGGCTCTTGGGAGGTCTATGCCACGTGTTGCCATTCTCACAAGATCCTAAGGAAATGCCCTAATGAACATAAAACAAGTGGAATGTACCACAATTCATATATCCTTTGGGCTCGCTATGGGGAATGATGAGGTAGTGTCGGCGATAGTGATAAACATTCATGGTATTGGTTGTGGAATAAATAGAAATTGAAACCACAATATAACTATATATATATATATATATATATATATATATATATCTTGTAGAAGAGAGAACATTAACAAAAATATTCAAAGAAGATACACTAATAAAGAAAGGAATATACAGAGCAACAACTCGTGGAGATGTATGAAGTGATTTTAAATATTATATATATATATATATATATATATATATATATTGTAGATGTATCTAAGATAGGAAAACTAGTTATGATTCTTTGCAAGTGGAGGACTATTCTAGATGACATAAAAATCATAGTGGTTATGAGGATGAGGATGTTCAAGCTTTGTAATAACTTACAAAGGTAGAATCGCAAATAAAACAATGCGACATGAAAGAAAACAAGTCTCAAATAGACCAAGGACTCACACGTAGTAAGTGCTTCAAGGATTTAAATTGCAATGTAGTAGCTGGGCCTTAGAAAGACCTAGATTTATTTGAAATTTTGTAAGCAAATTGCAATATGCCGATTCACTAAATCCCTTTCTACTACTTCATAAATACATAAATTGGAAAATTGGGAATACATCACCTCTGTGTATATATCAGGAAAACTTAGAGAATGTTTTCTTGGTAAAATAAGGTTCCATAGATTTCTTGGCAAAACACTAATGTTTTCAAATCTCAGCACGTTGATTTCTTGGCAAAACATTAATGTTTTCAAATCTCGATGTGTTGATTTATTGGAAAAACATTAATGTTTTCAAATCCCAATGCTTCGATTTATTAGTGAAACATTAATGTTTTCAAATCCCGGCGTGGCGATCACACGACGATTTAATATAAAAATATACATTGGGATTGGAAATTCCTTGGCGATTCAGATGGGAAAAATTATTGTTTATGGAATTTTGGGCAAAACTTGCACATCACTTGCCGTTCTATAAAATTTGCCAAAATCAAATTCCCAAAATTCTACTATTCACCAAACTACGAATATTCACTGCTAAAATTTTCCCTGTGGCTAACATCTACGCAGTCCACAATATTATAGAGGACAATGTTGCAGTTATGATTCTTGCTACTTCCTTTAAAGCAAAATCACTCTAATGGATTTGTGGGTTAAAAACTAGTTCCATAAACACTTGGGATGATTTAGGAGAAATGTTTTGTAAACAATATGAGGATAAGAGTGATCACTTGTCACTCATGGAACAATTAACCACTATAAAGAGAGATCCTCAAGAACACATGTGTGATTTAAATTTCCATTTCCGAGAGGACTTGGAATAGTATTCTAGCATTCATAAAACCTTCTCCTAATAATACATTCTCGTACTATCTAAGATCTCTAAACAATGATGTTTTGGTTATGATCCAATCAATGCGAGGAACGACATTACCCGATGCTTATGACATCACCATAAATGTGAGAATTGCTTGATCCAAGATGGGAAAATAGCTCCAAGACCACCAATGCCTTTGTATCCAGAGATTCCCACTAATCAACCAATTATTTCCCACTTCCTCCTCTGCCTAATCAGCCAACTCCATCTACACCTGCCCCATCAAATGATCTTCATGAGGTTAAATCATTGCTTCAAATTTTTGGAAATGAATTGGTATCCCTTAAGAGACAACAGTCCCAATATGCTCATCCTTACCAACCCCAGAACCAACAATATCAATCTAATAGACAATCTTTTCAAAATAACAACTAAGCACAAAATCAAGTTGCCAATGTTAAACTCCTGAATGTTAAGGCTCCCCTTGTTGCTAGTTCCTCTAAAGCCCTTGTTCCCTTACAAAACAATTTGGTTTAAGATTACGAATGGTGTTATCCATGCTCTTAGCCACATAATCAATACTTGTGCCTAAAAGAGTGCCTAGTCAAGCCCTTATGGTCCAATGTATATCTGCATCAACATAAAAATAGAGGACACAACTTCAAAAGAAGTTTCGATCAACCACATGTTGTAGCATAAACTACCTTATTGAATTGGAAAGAGGAATATTTTTGTGGGTTTAATACGAGACTCTACATCAATGAATCGTTAATACATGTTTGAAAAGAGGGAAATATAAACTCAAACTCCAAATGTTGATAAGGTATCTACCTTTCAACCTTGATCTCAAGTAGTTGCTAAAAAATATACAAGGAAAACATTACTAGAAACACATACCAATCAGGTACGTAAGGAAGGAAGGTTATCCAAGTGTCATAGTGTTTGAATAATCATTTTCCAAAGGAGGATACCAACATTCAAAGGAACATTGACAGAGTAGGAGGTATTCCTTTTAGTATTGTCAAACAAATGAAGAAGACCAACTTGAATGTCACTATGTGGGAACACTTTTGATTCCTTCTCAAAGAAATATGCTACAGAAGCTTTAAAAATTTTGGTGCACCTAGTGAATTGAGTAAGTGTGGAAAATCACTTTGCTACTAGCTTATGTCAACCATAAGGAATAAATGTTGCCAAGACCAATAAACCACCACCATTCTATATTTATTTGATCATTGGTAAACACTTGGTACATAACTATATGATCGATTCTCGGTGTCAATGACTCGTGATGCCTAAATAGATTGAGACGTATTGGTATTCAAGTATATGCCAATATCCAAAGATTTGTTTAGTTGGATGGTGCGACGATTTAGACAATTGAAGTTATTAAAGATCTCAATCTTACTATTCACACATGTCCAAGTTTGTCATTTACATATGATATATTAGTCATTGATCTTCCACCCTTCTTTGCTATATGTTTGTCTAGAGACTTCACCACCAAAATGGGTGGGTATCTCTCATGCCAATTGGTTGCACATGCCCTCGGGATAGGTATGAGACCGAGGTAACTATAAGAGAAGAGCTAATTTTTCAAATCATGTTGAGCCTTGTTACTGCTAACCCCATTAATGGAAATTATACTATCTCTAACCAAGAAGAAGAAGTTGCAGATCATGAGTCCATTACTCTTGTGGAAGAAGTCCATGATATTATACTTGATGATGTAAATATGAAGCATCAGTTTGATCCTTATGTTGAGTCATTGACAAAAGAAGAAGTTGGTTTGTTGGTTTTAGAAGAAACTGGGTTAGGCACATATTATATTCATGAAGAAGGAACATTTATACCCCATATTTTAAATTCCTAAGATGAATTGGAGGGACCGTGACAACTCTTTTTGATGGTTTAAGGAGTAAGAATGGAGCAGGTGTTGGTGTCATGCTGATTTCTCCACAAGGTGATAACTACTTCTCATATTTTTAACTTTAGTTCAGCTACACTAATAATGTGGATAAGTATGAAGCACTAGTGCAAGGAATCCAATTGGCTAAGAAGAAAATAATCAAAGCCTAATTTTTTTTAGAGATAATGAGCTTGTTGTACATCAGGTAAGAGCCCAAAGTGCATCAAAGAATGATCTCTTGAGGTCATATAAAAATATATATGGGATTTGATTGAAGGGTTTGAAGCTTTTGGAATCCAAGTGGTTCCCAGGAATAAAAATCAAGATGCAAATAGGCTTGAAATGGTGGGTTCACAGTACGATGTGCTTGTTGATATCATAAAAGAAGAAATGCGGTTCACCAAAGTGGTTGTCGATTAGCAGTGCATTTCGCAAATGCAAGTAGTTAGGAAAGTTTTTATAGTGATAAGTTTGCATAAAAAAAGCCAAGCCAAGCTTCGGAAGAATATAATGATCAAATTATACGCTTAAAACAAAAAATTAGCCAAAGGGTTTGGTCACTCTTGAATCAATTTTTAATTTAGATGATCATGTTAAAAGGTAATATGCCAATATGGTGATCAAGGAAGATGATTTTGAGCAGGTTTAGGTCACGGAAGAAAAGTTTCTAAAAATTGGGAAGGTATGCTCCCCAGAAGAAAAGATAGCTTTTGTTGATCTTTGTCAGGAATATAATGATATTTTTTCATGGAGCTATGAGGACCTTCATGGTTTCGATCCAAGGTTGGCACAACACACTATTGATCTCGATCTAAATGCCAAGCCGGTCCCGCAAAGCAGAGACCAATAAACCCTAAGATTGAGATGCTAAAGAAGAAAGAGATTTCAAATCTCATTGAAGTAAGTAATATCTTCCCAATTAAACATTTCTCTTGGGTGGCTTAATCTAGTCCCCATTAGAAAGAATAATGGGGAGATTAGGTATGCATGGACTTGAGAGATTTAAATTGAGCCTCCTCAAGGATCATTACCCTCTTCCATCTATGGAGCATTATTAGCATATGGATTTGCACACATGCAAATGACATGAAATAGCGTGGGAATGAAGTCCCTCCTCAATGAAGGTGAGGTTGCTTTTTATTGAAAACCAAAACTATATTTACACTGTACTTTTGAAATTGTATGTGGGGGTGTTTTGGAACATTAATGGAAAGAAAAGTGAATGATGGAGATGGAATGGAATGAAGGAAAGGAATGGAAAGGAATGAATGGAAGGAACATGTAAGAGTTAGGTAAAATATAGCCTAATATTGCATGGATAAGAAAAAACAATAACTAACACAAATAAAACAAAGTTTGCATCAACTAAACAAGAATTAGTAAAAGGGAACACAGTAAATAATAGAGCTTGATCACTATGAACAAGAACAAAACTTAATAACGTTGACAATAAGATCAAAGACAATATTTTCAAGCAAGATTCAAACATCTAACATCTAATGAACATAAGAACATCAAATGTTACAAGAGACAATGAATGAGACACAAAGTTCGTATTTCATTAACTCCAAAATGTTTTCACAAAAGAACACAAAGTTTCTTCTTGAAAAAAAGCTTGCACACAAAAGTATTTTCTTCTCCTCTCTCAAAGTCACCTTTACAAATGAGCCCCTGACTTCCTTTTATAACCAAAAATTTGGTTACAAGGTAGTTAGGGTTTTAAATGCGCATTAAATAGGGCACTTAAGTGACCTTTGACTTTTTCAACCAACTTTATTAAAAGCAACTAAAAATAGAAACTAATTAAGTTTCTTCAAACGTGAATTCAACAATAACATTATTTAAAATACCACTTTCAAAACATTCACCAAAAACTAATGCCTTATCCATTGGCGTGGGGTCCACCTATCTCAATTGTATGAGAAATGGACTCTCCCACCCACGAGGAAATATAGGAAATCATCCTACTATGTTGTTGGCAAAACAAGGATCCTGATTCTTTTCCATTTCATAAGACTTGAGCTTTTGCAGTGTCTGATGCATCTTCTCTTCTTCTAGAAAACAACTCGGGAGAAGACCAGCCTCACAGAGTACCTACATTTCAAGAATCTTACCTGGTATGGTATGTAGGTCTGCAACTTTAGATTGGATTTCTTCGCAAAGATGTTTAATTCTGAAACATTGATCCATAGAAGAAGTGGAAAAAACATCAACAGGAGTATACATTTCATGTATCAATTTTGTAAACTACTCCACTAGGTGTTGTACTAAATTCCTTTGGTTGTGTTCATTGATGAAGGTGCACGGAATCTCTTCGATGAAGACCTGAATGGAAGAGAGCGCGGTATAGGCTTCATTGTACAAACCATCAAACTGAATTACCAAATCTTCTAGGATCATTTTCCTAGACTTAGCATGATTTAACCATAGAATTTGTGTCATGCGATGATCAAACTCAAGTATTCCCTCTGAAGCTAAGAAAGTAGATTCCATGTGGGTGAGATCCTGAAGAGTTGGAAAAATCTGATCCAGTGTGATTAATTTTGTAATGAGGCACTCCTTGAATGGAAACACTGGATCGAGGTAGGCATAAATATTCTCAGATATTTTTATCACTTCAGCAATTGTTTTCAAACCACCACTTTCTATCTCAGAAACCCATGACCTTAGAGTGTGTCCTAGAGTGATCACATATTTTGATTGATTGAGAATTTCTTGATCCGGGATAGCCATCATTTCTAGAACAGGAAAAGAAGACTCAATTGGGCTGATCAAATGCTTGAACATATGAAATCAACTGATTCTTTTCTTCCTTGAGTTGGGAAATTTGAGATTTGTATCTCTCCAACCTTTTAAGCACACTATTCATTGAATCTTTTTCCATAGCAACATCACTTTCAAAAGTGGTCTTACCAAGGGCTATCTTGGATACTTCATAATCGGTGATCTGTCATGTCTCCACGATCCTTCTCAGTAGTAGGAACTAATTTCTGCAAACTTATCTCTCGCTATCATCAATCACTACTCTGGAAAAACCTTAGGCTTTTTGGGCACAACTTTATTGGAGAGGGAAGAAAGAGATTCCAAATCAATGTTGGCCACTTTGACCAATCTCTTTCTCTTTTTTATTTCAGATTCAACCCAGGTCGGTGTTTCATTCATTAATTCGACACAAAAATGTCGAGAACTGGAAGAAAAATCCTCTTTGCCTTTTTCATGACTAAAACCAGTAGGTAGTGGTTACTGTGGCCTCAATCCTTGGTGAAGTAGCATCTACAACACATTCTTGATTATCCTCATGTTCTTGTGTAATATCCTTAACACCTGGATGTTCGGAAGAATTAGATATCTACACTACTAGGATTTTCTTGGATTCTGGTGTATGACATTGATGATTTAGATCTTTGGTAGGTCTATTGGAACTCTCAGTGATGTGAATAGATGAGTTTGGGGTAGAAATACCAGAAACATGTTCTTTTCCTTCCTAAAGATGCACACTCTTTACCGATCCTTGAGACACTTTGCTTCTTTATTAGGGATAGGTTTGGGTAACCACCGAATTTTCCTCTGAGATGCATGTGATGATGTTGGTGGGGACTGGTGTGAAGAAGTTTGCACCACCTTTTTCTATGTCACTCCTCCTTTCACTGGAAACCTCTGTATTTCTGACATATGTGCCTGAAATGGGAGAGGATTGGCTATCTGATTCTCATACCACTTCATAGTCCTTTTTAACACAGGTTGGTTTATAACATCTAGAGAAGTTTCATCTCCTCTACTCCAATCAATACCAGGGAGTGGAGTGAAAACTATCTGATCATAGGCAGGATCCATAAGATCAATTCCACTATCGACAAGGGTTAAGGGAGGATCCCTCAATCCATAATTCTCTATTTGAGCCAGTGTGAGATGAGAAAATTGTCATCGTCTTACCTCCCTATCATCTACACATTCCACCCAATAGTCTTCTATGTTTTCCTTGTGCTTATATCTTGCCCCTAGAGATTTTTCCATGGATCCTTTAATATCGAATTGAGCCCTGCTTGTGAAAGGATGTATAGTTATGAGAGAAAATTATTTTTCCATAAGTTCTGCACTATGGGAATTTGGACATTTGTATTCCCCAATCTGAATTGGGAAACGAATGCCTTCTTTGCGTTTGTCCACCAATAGACAATGGATTTTGAAAAGATGACGTGAGAGTTCCATCAACGCTATTTTGTCACTGACATATTTAGGAAGTCTGTAAGGAGCTCCCACAAATCCATCAACTCGTATATAGGAATAAGAGGGAAACTGGATAAACCAAGTTCCCCATTGTTTTATCACCGCCTTGGCATCTTCTGAAAATCTTTCCTCCGGGTTTCTTCTTAGTGACCGGATTATATAGAATAAGAAAGCATCGTTTACCCTCCGAAATGGTGAGAACCATTCTTGAACTCTAGCTGGGTAAAAATGAAAAACACTATTCTTGCCAGGACCCATTGTACCTCTAGTTGTTAACCCTGAAAATATCCTCCTTCTCGCTACAACATAAATCAAATATGAAGTCATGTAAAAATGACCTATGTCATCCTTACCTCAATCAATTGCTTATGGAGAGTATTGCTGACGATACTTTCCCAATCAATGAACATCTTTGCATCAAGAATGATACAAATGAACTTGTACATCCAAGGATGAAATTTTTTGGCAGAAGGAAGACCAAAAACCCTGCTGAGGAGAGTAATCATATCCCCTATTTCTTCATGAAACTCTACCCAAACAACTCTTTGGGAATTCTTGAAGTGTGAGTCTTTGGTTTGACCAACCAATTTTTATCAACCATCTTCGACCATCTCAAAGGATTTTCATCCCAAAACTGTTGTGTCCATTCTTGTGTGATGTCAACATTTTCTTCATGGAGTGGCACTCTTAACAAATCTTCCATATGATCTGGAGAATTGAGCAAAAAAGGTTCATTTCTATCATTAAAAATTCCCGATGCTTAGGATCATAATGTTCAGCACAAGCTAGGACAAATTTAGGGCATTGTATGGCAATGGGAAATGTTGCCACTTGAGGTAAACCACAACGATAAAGCCTTTTTGAGAAAATAGTTCCCCCTTCCCGTCTTACCCTGTCACAGAATTGAACCATATCTACGTGACCCATATCGGTATCCAAAATGTTGTCATATGCTGAATTTAAAGACGATGCTTGGAACTAATCCTTGGTATGCATATTTTAGTGCCAACTTATTAGAACGTTCACCCATTATGAATTCTTTTTTTTTTTTTTTAAAACACGGAGAGCAAAAAGAAAACCAAGACACTGGGAAGGTGCTGGGTCTAAGTCTCCAGACCACGTTGTCGCAAGAATAATACGACTCTTTCTATTATTTATTTATTTTTTTAAATAAAAAGAGATTTAGTGGATGCCGAATTCAAAATGACCATACAACAATATTGAGGCAAAGCTCAAATCACCATCGAAAAATAATACAATTTTAGATCATTGTTACACTTTCAGCAACGTGTTGAATCTTCGAAGCTCCTTATTATTATTATTTATTATTTTTTAAATATTCACTATGTGCGTGAATATCTCAATTCACCCTTGACGTGAGAAAGCTATCATCTCCTCAGCATGCATAGCACCATGAATATATATTTTTAAAATAAAAAGAGATTTGCGTTGAACTCCAGTCAATTGTGCATGCGTGAAATCTGAATTTAAGCTTGTGACTGTGTGGGAAAATAGAGTTATTCCTCCTCCTCTCAGCATACACAACTTCTAAGTATTTGTTGTCTCTTCTGCAGGCTGCGTAGAAGCTTCTGGTGGTCTTCAAACTAATTCTTCCTTCTCCCCAAGCATGCGTGGATTTCTTTTGAGCTGCTACGTGGAAACTGACTTCATTTCTTACTTTTCAAAAGATGTGTGGAAACTTCTTTTACTATCTTTTGGCTCTATGTTGTCTTCATTCAGGTGTGTATTCTTTCTTCCTCCTTCCCACGTGGTGAGAATCCTTGACTGCTCTGGCTATGCGTGAGTGTATTATCTCCTTGGGTGAATGCGTGGAGATCTAACTTTTACCGCTCCTACGTGGGCACTGCTACATCAAAACAAAACAAAAAAACCATCCCTTTTTGGACTGCTACACTCTGATTTGCTGGAAAACTTTCTTTCCTTCCCAAGCATGGAAATTATTGTGTTTGGCATGGACTCCTTGTGGGTGCGTGGGTTTCTTTGTCTTCAACTTGTGTGGACCATTTGTGCTTACAAAATTGATCTCTCCAAAAATAGCACGTGGCCTTCACCTTTTATGTAGTTAATTTTCCCAATGCATGGGCTTTCTGGTTTGGCTTTTAGCTACTGAATGTGACACAAAAACAACAAAAGAAAGACCTCCACCCACGTGGAGCTTCACCTCCTTGGAGCAGCAAATGAGATTTCAGATTAATTCTTGCTTGTGCATGGACTCCTGTGTGCGTGGAAAACTTGTCTTCTGCTACAAAAAAATCAATAACAAACAAAAACAAACGTGGAATTTCACCTTTTCCTCACTACATACGAGATTTATTTGGGATTCCAGATCAATCCTTGCACGTGCCTGAGATTTCCTTCACCTTTGCAAGCGTGGATCTCATAAACTTCCTGCTATTGCTTCCCTCCAATGGAGAAAACTACCTAAAACTCTCAAGGTTTCCTGGCTCTAGCTAATGCCCGTGCCAAGTTTCATGTGAAAGCCATGTAGTGTCTGTAGAATAAGTTTTTCCTTCTCTGGCTCTGATATCTGTAATATCTCCTTGTTTCTCCTTCTTCCCAATTTCCTCTGCTTTACAACCTCTTGTAACCATCTCCTCATCAATTCCTGGATGATAGAAGCAAAATCAAAATTGTCTATGGCAATTGGAAGCGGAAGAAAATTGCCCCGACACTTGCTCACGACAGTTACGACAATTAATAAAAAGAAGAAAAATTCTCCCAAGTTTGTCGAACAACTTCCATCCAATATTAAAATTAATATTTATTAATTAAAAACCCTAAAATTTAATAAATATTAATTTTATTAAATAACAGGGTAAATATTAATTAAATAATTAAAATACGGTTTGTGGTGTAGTGGGAGAAGGGCTTATTCAAAATGGATGAAACGAAAGCCAAAATGACTGTGAGAATAAGACGATTGCGATGGAGGAGAACAATCACGCAAGATAACACTTTTGAATTTTTTTTTTTTAATTTTCACATTTACTAATTTTGCGAAGTCAAAATTAGCTGATAACAAGCATATTATTCAAACAATGGTAGGAGTAGAGAGGTTTTCACTACTTGGTGGTTATTTAGGCTATAACCATATTTTGGTTAAGGAATCATATCAATTTAAAATGGAATTCACTACAAAGTGGGGTACGTATGCCTACCATAAAATGCCTTTTGGATTGTCTAATGCCGGAGCTACTTTCCAACGAGCTATGGATATGGATTTCAAAGGGCTAAAAATGACATGATCCTTGTTTATCTTGATGACATAACAATGTATTTTAAGCATGCAGAAGATCACGTTTCCCATTTGAAAAGGTCTTCAAGCGATGTAGGGAATTTTAGGTCTCACTAAATCCCAAGAAATGCATTTTGCGGGCACGAAGGAAAATTGTTAGGGCATGTTGTTTCAATAGGACTCTATTGACCTGCAAAAGGATTCGCTTCAATATTTGATCCATCCCCTCCAAGCCATAAGAAAGGCCTTCAAAGTTTCCTAGGAACTATAAATTTTGTGAAAAGGATTATCCTCGCTTTTTTGCCTTGGCTAAACCATTAACAACCATGCTTTGAAAAAAATATACCTTTTATCTCGACAAAGAGGGAAAAGAGAGCTTGAGGCCATTAAAAAATATCTCCCAGGATCCTACATTGGTGAATTCTATGTATGATAAATATTTTATTCTCTATGCCTTCTGGGGTAGGACAACATTTATGGAATTCTCACGCAACAAAATGATGATTTGATGGAGCAAACAATTGTTTTTTTAGCCGAGTCTCTCAAAGACTACAGATCAAGTATTTGTTTGTTGAGAAACATGTTTTTACTATCATTTAGACATTGAAGAAATTCAAGTATATGTTGTATAATAACAAAATATAGTTGATTATGTCACATCCAGGGGTAAAAGATTTCTGTTGAATAAGGATATGAATGAGAAACACGCTGGATGGATTACTAAGGTTATGGAGTACAATGTGCATATCAAAGTAACCAAGTTAGTCAGAGGTAAAGGCTTGTGTTAACAACTTGTTGCAGATTTGGAATCTAAATATGAAGGAGACACGGTACTTCATAACCATCCTCAAGAATATGCTCCTATCGATTTCAAACGTTGTCAAAGATGAAGAATTTTCTTCTATTAGAGATTATCCTTCCTCGACTTGGATAAAAATTAGAGGTGAAGTTTCAATTCAAGATCTATTCCTTATGTTCTTGTAGATGGGTTTTTTTCCATAGGGATCTAAATGGTGTTCAACTCCAATGTATAGAGCCATAAAAAGTGGATAAAATACTGGAAGAATTCCATAACATTTTTTTTTGACGAACATTTTTCAAAGAAGAACAACTACCGCAAAGATCATGAGGGTTGGTTACTATTGGCCATTTTTTTTCAAGGATGCCCATCAATGGGTTAAAATATGTAAAGAATGTGCCTTTTTCACAGGGAAGAGAAGCTAGCTTCCCTTCTTCTCCATCTGATCCAGGTGAATCAACCCTTTGTTCAGTGGGGTTATATTTTATTGGAATGATCAATCCTCCATCTAGTGATGGACATAGTGCATACTTACTCAGAATGAATTATTTTACTTTGTGGATGAAGGTCGTAGATCAAGGAAGGAAACGAGAAGTATGTTATGGATTTATTGTAAGGCATTATGACAAGATTTGGTGGCCATTTTACATTGATTTCAGATAATGCCATGGCCTTCCTTGGTCTGAAACTCAGTGAGTGGGCTGTTAAAAATGGAGTGTACCTTAAGAATTTGTCCAAATATTACCCGTAAGGGAATGGTTTGGCCGAGTCTAGTAACAAGAACCTCATCTGGATCATCAAGTGAACACTGGAAAATAATAAACATACTTGGCATACACAACTCAAGAATACTTTGTGGGTGGACAGATCATGCCTAAGAGGGCCATAAGAAATTCCCTTTTCATGCTTGTGTATGACATGGAAACAAAAATTTCATTATCTCTAGAATTTCCTCTTTAGAGTTAGCACATCGATTATAGGTTATGTAAATTGATCCATGACGGCTAGGTTTGCTGAATTAATGGAATTGGAGGAAGTTATGAACAATAAACATCTAAAATGTTGACATGGTTAATTATAATTAACCCGTTTCCACAAATATCCCAACATCACCCATATAATAATTAATCGCGAGATTAATTATTATTATTTAATCCATTTTATCTTATTTACCCTTTATCATTATTTATCATTTCATCATTAATCATTTTAATTCATCCAATATCCCATTTTCATCATTAATCATTTAATTCATTAATAATATCCTATTATCCTATTTTAATCCTTCATTATCATTTTATAGGAATTTAATATTCCTACATCTCACCTACCACCTACCCTACACATCCCTACACCTAGCCTTTCCATGTAACCTCACCCCTAATAATCATTTATTAACCTAATCTAATCTAATCCTAATCATATCCTCACCTCTAAATCTAAAGGCTTCTATTTCTAGAAGCCTCTCTAAATTTCCCTCTTTCTAATTTAAAAATTCAAATATCTTCCTCCCTCCATTGAATTTTTAATTCAATGGAAACCTCTCTCAAATTCTAGAATAATCCAACTCTAGAATCCTCCATTCTTCTCATCAATCCTCCACCATTGATCTCAATCCATCTTGTCTTAATCCTAGCTATTGAATCCTCCACCCATTAACTATAAATTGAGCTCTCCTCCTCCATGAGAGCTAGCTTAGAACAATCTTAAGAATCCATACCAAAACTTTTTTATTTTGCTCATTAATCATCCATTTTATCTTCAATCAATCCATTATTCATCTATAATCAATCATTATCCTTCATCAATCATCAAGGCAAATCAAAGGGGAGGTGTTGCTTGTGTGTCTCCATCAAAATCTGAAGCAACAATCAATCATCCAACATTAAGAACACATCCAACCAATCAAAGGAAGAGTGTTATGATCATGTAGGTAAGTGTAAGTATTTTTCTTCTCTCTCCTTTCCATCTATTGCTCTATCAGAGGTAGATTAATAAGCCGTGTTAGGATTATAATTGATTTGGTTTGATAATCATCTTATATTTACATATTAACTGCAAAATTTTGTCTACATTTTGCGCCCACCATGGGGCCTACCCCCAAAATTTTGATTGTTTTTAATAGTATTTAATATTTAGAACAAACTGTCCAAATTTGAAAAAAATTGTTGAGATTTACCCCTTGAAATTTTAAATTTTTGTGACAGTCTTCCATTTAAGTGTTTTTGACATTAAACAACACTTTTATAAACCCCGTGGCACATTTTTCAATACTTCAACACTTTTGTTCAACCTTTATTTTTTGAAAAAATAGTGCATTTTTAGGCAAACTAGCACTTTTGCACATAAAATAGCACTTTTGCACACAAAGTAGCGCATATGTTCTAAAGTGGCACCTATGTCCTATTTTGGTGCCTATGCTCTGTGTTTTAGCACTTTTGTTGCCTAACTTTTGAGAGCCATAACTTTTTACCCCAACTCAAATGACTCCTTTTTTCCCCAAAGGTATTGAAAAAATAAATGCAATGAAAGTGTTAATTTAGCATTTTATAATACAATTTATTCATGGTTTTCATTTTCCTAAATCTTGTTATTTTAACTACACATTAAGTTATCTTTTCTTGTTCCAAACTACTAACACTTTGTGCAGCTTCCTATGCTTACCAAAGATAAAAATCAATCTAAAACTACTAATCCTTTTTGTTTTTAGCTCGTTTAGTCCAAGAAATTTGGGGTTATAATCAAACTACTAATATTTTTTTTGTAGGGCCTCCTCTTGAAGACCCCATTACATAATTTTTAATCATTTTATATTACATCCAATTTCTTGCATTTATCATCATTTTTGTGTGTTTTCCTTTGTTGCTTTTTCATCCCAAGGCAAAACCGTATGATATCCTCTCGCAATCCTACGAAAATCATGGGGATAAAAAGTAGATAAGCCTCCCCATTTTTATTTTACAAGAGAAACGTGACGTGGAAGTGATATCCACTCACTTATCATAGTCCTATGGATCTCGTGACTGTAGGCTTCATCTCCATGCACGTAGACACACCCCGTGTTTTGGTGGGGTATATAAATTCTTAGACAACTGTCGTTATTGGCTAAGAAATTTCTTGTTTTAAGAGTGGCATGAAGTGAGGGCTTCCACGAGGCTATAGCTTGATTGTAATCCCACTTGACTAGTTAGGTGTGTGTCCCCAGCATGTTTGTTATTTACTATTTGTGAACACCTTTAACCATCCCATCACACTAAAATATTAATTAATCAAACATTATTGAACCATCCATCCTTAATCACACAATCCCAATCCAAATCCCATTACCATCCTTAATCATACTGAACCTAATTCTAATCCCATCACCATCCTTAATCAACAATCCTAATTCAAAACTAATTCCCCACACATCCTATCTAACCATGGCCTTTGATCATCAATCCCCATCCTTTCTAAACAAACATCCAAACCCCTACCTCTTCTCTAAATCCATCAACCAAGCTATCCCATCATCCCCACCCATCAAGGCCAACCATCTTTTTAACCACGAAGTCCCACAAAATATCTAACACCTTTATAAAAATCTCAAATTTAACATCCTACCTTAACCAATCCTCTCCTCACCATCCAAACCAACCATCCCATGTTGATCCTAACATCCTAAAAACCATTCAATAACTTAATCAACAAATATCTCGATCTTCAATCTTCAATCAATCAATCACCCCCTAAACTATCATCTCTCAACCAACCCCATCCATAATCTTCCCTTCCTAAGATCCCTACCACTCACCCCATTGAATTCCTCCTTGAGGAACCCAAATCATCTCAATCCACACCTTGACCTAAACAACATAAACCACTATCCCCACAAGCCAACTTCATCGACTTTGACAACCTTAATAAATTTAACCTAGACCAAGAGGACCTTCTTTATGTCCTTGCTAATCTAGGCACCCATCTCAAACCCACACAACCATCCCAAACCCCAACCTCCAAATATCCTATCAATCATCATGACCTACACCTTCGTCCCATAAAAACTCATACAAATAATCCACCATCATCCAAAACCTCAACTCCTAAATCCAATCATCATAAAACTTATCATCAAGTCCCATTCACATATCCACAAAAATCACAACAACTTAATCCTAAATCAATATCACCCACATCTCATCTTAGTCCTTCATCCTCGTCATCTTCATCACCCCAATCTAATCCTATAAACTTTCTCCTAGATAGTCCCACCTCCCCTAAACCATCATCAAATTCAACCTCTAAGCTTATCTCATACCCTCTATCACCTAAGCCCAAAACTATCTCATCCACCGTGACTTATAAGTCACCCTCATCCCTTTCTACCCCTAATCCTAAACCATTTAATATAACTCCGAGGCCACCCTCATCCTCTTTATCCACACCTAATACTATCTTAACACCTTCATCACCTAAACCTAACACTATCCTATCCGTTAATCCAATTTCAAATCCACATCCCCCAATCCTAAAACATGTAACACAAATCCTAAGTCAACAAATCCTAAACATAAAAAATCCAATCCCAATCTTACCCAATCCAATATGAATCTTATGCCACCTTAATCTTCTCTTCATCCCCTAAATCAACTAAATCTAATGTTGTTCTACACCACACCCCTCCCCCAAACATCACTTGCATCCAATGTGACCCCCATATCACACACATCTCATTCATCTAAATCTACATGATCTCCTTTATCTACATCTAATACTCATAAAAAATCTAATCCTAAGCCACAACCATCTACGACAAAATCACATATTCCAACCAATCCAAAATCAACAAAATCTATATCGACTTCCAAGCCCAAAGCATCCACCGGCCCTTAGGCCTAATCCATCCCCTTCATCTTCTAAGCCACAACAATATAATCCAACTCATAACTCCAAATCAACCAAAACATCTCATTATCCACCCAATCTTGCACCTTTACTTCCTACTCCCCCAAAACCATTTAACCTAAACCACTTCACTCCTTTATGAGAATCCTTGACCACCATCTTCCATCGTCTAAAACCTTCAACATGATCATCATCCCCTAATAAAATAACACAATAAAAAAGCTTCCTAAACCATCATGGTATCAAGAACACTATTACTGTGCCTTCCATCATACCCATGGACATTCAACCAATCATTGCATGCGATTTAGGTCTTATGTCCAAAATATCATTAACCAAGGAATTCTTATCCTTGTACCTCTTTATCCACGACCTTTCCATACCAATCCTATCCCTAACCATCGTCCATCATCCAAATCCCACTTAGCATCCAAACATATTCAACCATTTAAATCTCATCGTATATCCAAATACCCCTCACCAACCAAAAACCTAAACAAATCTCACCTCCCATCCTTTGTTAAGTCCATCCTCTTAGTGGATGAAAAAATACAAACCCCATTCTCATGATGACCAATGACATCATATTCCCCATTCACTTCATATCCTATAGCCCAAAATATGTTTGCTAATATGGAACATCACGGAAAAGGCTTAAACATATGTGAACAAGGCATTCACAAACCCATATCCCTTCATCAAAATACATGTCGCTTTAGCATTAGGTTATAAACCTAAAACTAAAAATGTCCCTCCCACTACTCTATAAAAATCATTTCTACCACTCCTCTTGTTGATCCTACCATCCCAACTAGTCAACCCAATCACAAATCATTTAATCCCCATACCAATACAAACACCTAAAAATGGATTGAGCATGTAATTCATCGATTGCGCATGATGTTCTTTCCTTCCCACCCATCCTCCTTTCATCCAATATCCAAATCCATTTGCATATAATCCATTATTATCATCACATCCATTCATATCCTCTATCAATTCATTCATTTGAACACTTCATCAAATTGCTCACACATGTTGTAAGACAATAGTACCGACTACAATTGTGTGACCTTGGTCTATTTTTTAGCCTCCAACATATAAGTAACATTGTTCTCCTAGCGATACACATAATTTAACACACTTAATCAACTTGTGGTGAAGACCCTTGGGCGTATCTTGATGGCACTCTAGCCAATGTTGTCACTACACTCATCTCCATACCCCCATCAAGCCACTTGTGATTCTTAACCCCTCGAGAGTTATCAAGAGAGTGGAACCATATTATGCAAAAAAAATCCAAATATAAAAAAGAAAAAAATAAAAAAATCATATTAAAATTCAAAATATCAAATGAAATCCACCTCAAGACTCTCTCTAGGGGTGTTTCTAGAAACTCTACTGGGGCTATGGATGCTTGGATGGCAGTAGATAAATGTTGTGACAATAATTAGATGTATCTCCATCGGGACTATGGACGTTTGGCTGGTAGCAGAGTAATGCATGGCTTAACCTTCCATTCACCTTCCATCAACCTATTTGACTTAATCACTCCCTATACATTGGCTATTTTGTCTTCACATCCTACCCATTAAGTCTTCACTTCAAGTGGTAATTAACCATCACAATCTCACACACTTTGATCTTGTAGAGACATAGGGCTCACATGTTTCTAGGTATTTTTAGATCTTGGTCACACTTTTGTTTTAGCCCAACTCTTTCCTTATAACATGTACCATCATGATCATCTTTTGTTCATCAATGATATTATTTTCCTTCCATACATCACATCCACATCCTTTTTCCCTTAGATTGAACACCCGTGGGTAGATGATGACCATTTTATTTTAATCCAATCCTTCTCATGTCCCTTTTTAATTTTCATCATCATGACTATGGGAAGCCTTATGACTATCCGCTATGGGAATCATCCATTTTGATAATCTGCACGTACGATGGAAAAGTGACGCGAGGATGATAATCCTGTAAGTGACTTTCCTGCACTCCAACCTCCTCCGAGGTCGTGAGACAAGACCCTGGTGGTTTGAAATGCGGGTTACCGAGATGAAGTCACAAAAGGATTATGGTCAGTTTTCTATGATAGAAAAGTTACGGTGAGGATGAGAATCGGCAAGCAACTTTCTTATGGCTAACCATGGGAGGATCAGTGACTAATATCTCGTAGTGTGATCTCCCCGTTAAAATGACAAAGGAGAGATTTAGAGGCTATGAGCGGGTAGCATAAGTTCCCTATGGTTTATTCTCCTAATGAGGATCTCAGTGTTAATCTAGTTATGAAGTCTCCAAATTAACTTAAACTGAAAATAACAATTTATACTACTATTGAAAGGGAAACTAATCTAAACAAAATATATGATTGAAATAATATAATTACAAGAACAATTAAACTACTTTTATACTAAAACTAAACAAGCAAGATAACCTGGTGTGGTTATTCACCTGTGCGTATGTGTGAATCTAAATAAAAGACAACTAATTAACTTAATTGAAAACCTTCAATCCTACCTCGTGAGGAACAAATCATAGTTTCTAAAACTATCATTCCTCATAAATTCCTGCAATATTGAAATTAAGCTTAACTGAATAAAATGATTCGCTACTCTATTTGATAATAACTTTGACAATTTAAACCTAGAGTTTACTCGAAAGCAGAGGAAATCCAGCTTTGTTGTAGCTTGTCCCCCTCGTAGTGATCTCTTCGCTTCTTGCATGTTCACGTGAATCCGTAAAAGAGTAGGAGTATAACAACATCAACAAGAGAAGGCACTGGGATGGTAGTCACTTTGAAGTAAAATGACACGAAGCACAAGTAGGAGAGGGATGGTGCAAGAGAATAGAGCTTGGCCTATACGATTCCTAGCAGGGTCGTTGCAACAATGATGAAATAAAATGATAAACAACAGGTACTCAAACAGTGAATAATAGCAGCTTCAGAGAAATACAACGAAGTACAAGTAGGAGAGGGATGGCACAAGAGAACAAAGCTTGGCCTATACGATTCCTAGCAGGATCGTTGTCAAGTGGCACAAAGAGGCATAACTAAATATTCAAAATTCTAATCCATGCTAAAGATAAAATGATTCATAAAATAAATCTAGGATTGAGTATTGAAGACTGAAGCTCAAGAATGAAGACTCTAGACTCAAAGAACTAAGACCATTTACTCAGAAACAAGCTACATATTTATAGCATTTGCAATGACTAGAAGGAAAGTTCAAATTTAACTCTCCACCATTAAACAAAGATAAATCATTGTTCAAAGTAAGCGGCTAAAACATAAATACAAGCTTTAGTGGTTGAGAAATGTGGGTGAAAATTGAATTTTCATGCTTGACGTGATCGCTCCGAGCATTATGGAAAGCGCGTCAGAAGACCGCCCCTTTACACAGGCGGCGGTTACAGACCGCCGCCCGATCGTGGTGGCGGTCACGAGACCGCCGCCACCAGCAGGGCAGCGGTTTCAGAATCAAGAGCAAAAGGTCAAGAAAAGAGGAAAAAAGAGAAAAACAAAGGATGCAGGGGCTAAGCAGGGAATGCAGGATGTTAACGCATGTTTAGAGAACTTTTCCAGATCCCGAACACCTCAGAGGAGACTCAGATCATCATCGGGGCTTCCGTAACTAATTTTCAACAAGATAATACATACAATTTTGGGTACGTACATATTGCCCTCTGAGAAGCGTTTTAGCCATGAAGAGGCATAAAACGTTGGGTCCGAGTATGGTGGTCCCAAAATGGGGAGTTAGAGGCTATACCTGACATGCCCGTGTGTCGAAATGCCACCATTTTCACATGCTTTTTAGAATGTATGCAATGGATGACAAGTGATAACAAATGTTAAACAAAATGTTTTTACTTTATTTGCTTTTGCAATGCTGATATGTGATGACAAACATGTTGTAGTATTGAACTTTTGGCCTCTTTGGGCAATGTCTGTGATTTCTTCTTATGTTGGCAAAACGTGATGAATGTATAGCGATAAAGAGATGAACTTTCCCCAATCCCAAATCCATGCAACTAGTAAGATGCAAGGGCTCAACACCAAGAATTGGGAAGGGCACAAGTTGTATGAGTTTGATTTGAGTGGAATGATGAGAGACAGACAAAACAAGAACAAGAACCAAATTTGGACCTACACACCCACCCTACTCAGAACTACTACCAAGCTTAGAAGGCCACTTACTTTTCAGTTTATCTAGACTTAGATTCATAAATGGCAACCTGGTTGACAAAATCTGGTTTTGAGGATTTGATCTCTTTGGAATTTGGATGTTTGGATATTTGCCTTCTTTTAATAGAATTTGACTTATGTTTTTAGCATACCAAGATTTGTTAGTTTGGTGACTGACCCCCCACACCCCGCCTCATGCCACTAGTAAGAAGCATGGGTTTGTCACCAAAGGCAAGATACAAAGTGAGTAAGGGCACTTCTTTCCTTTCCCAATCTCACATCACTAAGAAGAGATGTGGGCTTATCACCGAAGGTTGATGGGGCAAAGAAGTGTAAAATAAAATATTTTGTTTGGCTTGCTTTTGATTGTATTTGATTTTGACATTTATGATCTATGACTTTGGGATATCCTTTCATTCCAAGAGATTTTAAGAGGGATAGATGTGACACCAAGAAGCTTCTAGAATAGACCGTAGGCAAGGACAACTTCACCTAGTAGAAAGAAAGAGCGAAGCCAAGTATGCAGGTCTTGGTATGGTTTCCATCAATGTTTGTCATGTCGAACTTGATGAGAAGATCTGAAAATTCTTGATGATGTTTGAAGAGATGTGATTTGAATAATTTTGCCAATATCTTCAGAAATTTGTAACAGATTACTTAAGAGTAAGTTCATGGACTACAATATTTATGAAACGAGTGAACAAAATGAACCTATCTAAATGAATATGTAATGCAACTGTAACCATGTACATATGAAAATGCAGGTGGAACTATATGTCATGATGTCTAAGGTGAAGAAAGTTGACGAATATCGAATTCTTCACCCCTAGAAGTACACAGTGGAGAACCATTATCCTCAAATTTTTCATTCTCTTGACGAGGGCCTACCATTCTGGGTTTGAACTTACAACCCTTTCCCAGAGGTGTATATGTCCCATTATTAAAAACATTTTTCTGAAAGAGGTGTTCGCATGCCTCTTTGTCATGTTTTTGAGAGATGGCATGTGGGTGAGCATGACTATGCTTCTCGACCTTCTCTCTCATAGCGAGCATTATGTTAATGATGAGGTCTTGCCCCATGGATAGGGAAAACATAGCTTCAGACACGCATGGGTCGAAACCAGACTTTAGAATAGGGTAGTGCCTAGAGATGGTTTTGATAGGCATCGTTTCAATTTTAAATTTCCCTTCTTTGTTTGTTAATTCTATCATGTTTATATCTAGATTTAGGTCATCGGAGGGAAGAGATGCTATACCGAGAAGACTACCCATTCCTTGAGGTTCGAATGGGAGAAAGATCGGTTCATCATTCTCCAAGAGTTTCATAATTCCTGTTGTGGTTTTAGTGGAGACTGTTTCCACAGAAATTGACTTATCTTTATTTGTCTTTGCCACCTCGTATATTTTTGGGTCAACAAATTCAACCTTTGGAATGTCTGGGGTGACCAGGACTAACTTTTTTGTTGGAGGTGGTTTGTTTAATTGATTCATGGGAAGTTCATGCTCTGTATGGACTCCTTTCTTTTTCTTGAGGTTTTCTAAGTGTATATCAAAGGGTTTAGGATCCCCTTGAGTGATGAAGACTTTTCCTAAGTGTAGAAATCTTATTTCTTGGAATAACGTGGAAGGGATTGCCTTCATGCGGTGTATCCATGGACGATCGAGAATCATATAATATAAAATTTAGTGAGGATTGTTTTGGGTCCTAAGGTGACTGGTAGTATTATAGTCCCAATCGAAGTGGCCTTAAGGCTATCATAGCCTCTCAATGTATTTCGAGTCATGGAACAATTTGTTTCCCCATATCCTAGTTTTTGAAGGAAAGAGAAGGGGACTATGTTAACTACTGCCCCATTGTCCACCATTGCACGTTTAACGTAATTGTTGTAAACCCACACCTGTAAATGCAAGGCCGGATCACCTCTACGTGTAATTTCAGCATCTGTTGGCATTTTGTTTATGTCGAATATAAACTCGGTATCCCTATCTGGCTGCCCCGGAGGGTGGATATCAAAGTCTACATGGTTCACTTGTGTTTCGGTGGTGGCGTAACGTTGATTAGATGACCAAGACCTAATTCATTGAGCAACGCAAAGCGATGCGTGGGTGAATTTTTCAGCAAATCTAGGAATGAAATGTGGGAAAAGGTCTTGTTCAAATCTGATATTAAATCATAGGATCCTACCGGTTTAGCATTTGTAGGAACTTCATCTCGTGTGGAGAAAATATGGGTAGGGGTTGTGAAACATACTCCTTTGTCCGAGTTGTTGCATTAATTTCACACTCAACCTCTAGCTCAACTAATCCCAAGATTTTTGTATTACCATTTGAACCTAGGTTAGGAGCAACCGAGAGTTGTCAGGAGTTGAGGCATCTTGATTGTTATTTCTTATTATGATACCTTTGTTTTTCCCATTTGGATCTAACCTGTTATTGTTAGAATGATTTGGGAGAGGATCATTGAAGATCTTGAGAGGTGCATTTTGAGTGGAAACTGATCCCATACCAAGTGGCAGTGTAGGATTTTCCAGAAACATATCTACAAAGAGTTGTTTTTGCTCTTCTGGTAGACGTTGTAAGAATTTGTTATAGTCATGGCAAGTCCTAGTATCATGACCCTTGATTTTGTGGAAACCACAATATAGATTGGGATTATAGTTCCGTGGTCGTCGGTTTGAATCCTATTGTGGCCCAAAGTTCTGATTGGGCTGTTGGTTGTTATAGTTGAAATTTCAAGGTTGTGGCCTTTGGATTTGGTTTTGATATCCATCTGGGCCCCGAGCAAGGCCTTGTGACTGGATTTTCTATTGTGGAGGATGATTAGAATCCACCGTATTGATCGCTGGAGTGAAGTTATTATTGCGTTGATTGTTAGCAGGTGCCGGGGTGTTCACAACATTTGGTCCTTTGACTTGATCAGTGACTCCATCTATTGTAACCCCATGGTTTTCATTAAGGATCTTGGGTCCTTGATCGGTATTCCTAGCATTAGGATAGGTCATAGTGTTTTGATTGGGAGTGATTAATTTCCCATTTGTTCCATATGTCTTACGACCACTATCTATCGCTGCTTGATCTATTCAAGAGCACTCTCAAGTACTTCATCATAAGTTCTTAAAACTTCTGAATTCTTCCTTCACCTCTCTCGAGAGAATGAAGGAATAAATCACATAGTTCCATCTCGATCCATATTTGGAGCACTTTGTCAAGAATAAAGAACCGTATGCCACCTCTCGATGAAATGAGCGACAGATTCATTGTGTTCTTGTTTAATGTGCAAGAATTCCTTGATTCCTGTCCTTAATAGTTTGTTCATGTCAAAGGCCTTAATGAACTCTGAAATGAGTTGTTTAAACGAATGGATGGAAGCCCTCGTATTCTATAATACCAATCAAGAGCTGATACCTTCCAAGGTTTTGGGAAATATTTTAGCAACAACCCCATCCCATGGGAGTAGTTCTCGGATGGTCAGAAAGCAAAGCTTTGATATGTGCGTTCGGATCTCCTCACCTTTGTACTTGGGTAAATTAGAAGGGGTCTTGAAGCATGACGCTCATATGGTGAAGTCTAAGGGCTCTTTCAAATATTCTCAATAAGTCCCTATCGCATAGGTTTCACCATCGATGGTGCTTGGCCGAGGAGTGGTGGTGGAACGGGTTGTTGATATGGCATAGTAATGTATGCATTGGTAGGGGCATAAGGAAGCACCTATGTTTGAGCAAACATGCCGAGAGAGGAGAACATATCCCCTTGTGGTGATTTAGAGTACATGTTTAAGTATGACGGGTATTGTCCAGAATGGATTGTTTTCACTAGACCGGGAGGAACGGTGTTAGAGATGGTGGGTCTAGTTGGCGTTTGTTGTGAATACCGAGGAGGCATGCCTAACATGCCTATTCTCCGTGAGGAGGTCTACTTGCTAGGATGGTGTGGGGGATCGAACTTCCCTGCTGCATGAATTGAGAATTTTGACTTGCTTGAGCAAGTTCTAACCCTATCACTTTTCTACTAACGTTGAAATGACTTCATTTGGTGAAGTCACTTGCCTTGCCTTAACGGCGTTTTTGTATACCCCGGGTGTGTCAGATAGGCATGTGATATCCCATTATGAACTGATTGTTGTCTCCGCCAAGTTTCCCCGAGGGCATTTCCTATATGTAGTGGCATGGAGGTATTTTCTTGAAAAGAGGCCTCGGGTTGTGTTTGTAAACTCCCTATAGGTGGGTACATACTCTGAGAGCGTTGTTCATTCCTGGGATAACATATTGACTGTTCATCATCTAAAACCAGGTATGGGTCTGATTTTCTACTAATTTGTGGTCTAAGTAGCACTTGAGGAGATGAACCAGATTCTCCAGTGAACGCCATATTATTCGAGCCTGAAGGCTCTGTTTGTTGTTTTTGAGTGAGCTGATCTAACTCCTCACTTTGAAAAGATGAGTTATATCTCCGATCCTTGAGTTTGTGTTGATAACTAGTTAGTTGAGTAGTTGTCACCCCATACCAAGAGTGAGGGTGATGATTGCCTATTCTGTTGGGCGTAGTATGCCCAAGACCCAAGAGGGGTCTCGCATACGCATCAAATCCCGACATATTCGGGGTATATGAATACCCGCAAAATAATGGGAAGGAGCGAAGGTGATGGTGAAAACCGATGAGGTAGTACAAATTTGACTCTCAAATCAAAAGGTAGAAAGTTTCACGTCGTTCACGTCTACCAATTTTGTTGGTGAAGCTAATGTGAAGGCTAATGAGGTATAAAAGGTGAATCGGAAGGTCATGCGTGTTCGTTTCACGTGGTTCACCAATTTTGTACGATGGAAAAGTGACATGCGAGGATGATAATCGGCAAGTGACTTTCCCGCACTGACCTCCCGAGGTCGTGCCGTGACAGCCGCGGTGGTTTGAAATGCGGGTGACTTAGATGAAGTCATAAACGAATTATGGTCAGCCTACGATAGAAAAGTTACAAGCGAGGATGAGAATCGATGAAGCAACTTTCTTATGGCTAACCATGGGAGGATCAAAGACTAAGATCTGGTAGTGTGATCTCCTTCATATCCTAAATGAAAAAGGGAGATTTAGAGGCTATGAGCGGGTAGCATAAGTTCCCTATGGTTTATTCTCCTAACAAGGATCTCAGTGTTAATCTAGTTATGAAGTCTCCAAATTAACTTAAACTGAAAATAACAATTTATACTACTATTGAAAGGGAAACTAATCTAAACAAAATATATGATTGAAAACAATATAATTACAAGCAACAATTAAACTACTTTTGTATTAAAACTAAACAAGCAAGATAACCCGATGTGGTTATTCACCATGTCATGTGTGAATCTAAATAAAAGACAACTAATTAACTTAATTGAAAAACCTTCAATCCTACCTCAGAAGTGAGGAACAAATCATAGTTTCTCAGAAACTATCATTCCTCACAGCTTCCCTGGCAATATTGAAAGTAAGCTTAACTGAAATAAAATGATTCGCTACTCTATTTGATAATAACTTTGACAATTTAAACCTGGAGTTTACTGAGCAGAGGCAAATCCAGTTTTGTTGTAGCTTGTCCCCTCAGAGTGATCTCTTCATTCTTGCATGTTCACGTGAATCCAGAAAGAGTAGGAGTATAACAGCATCAGCAAGAGAAGGCACTGGGACAAACAGAGTCACTTAAGTAAAAATGGCATGAAGCACAAGTAGGAGAGGGATGGCAAGAGAACAAAGCTTGGCCTATACGATTCCTAAGCAGGTCGCTGCAAAGCAATGATGAAATAAAATGATAAACATCGTTACTCAAACATTGAATAATAAAGAGCTTTAGAGAAATACAACAAAGTACAAGTAGGAGAGGGATGGCACAAGAGAAGAGAGTTGGCCTATACGATTCCTACAGGATCGTTGTCGGTGTACAAATGAGGCATAACTAAATATTCTGTAATTCTAATCCATGCTAAAGATAAAATGATTCATAAAATAAATCTAGGATCTGAGTATTGAAGATCAAGCTCAAGAATGAAGACTCCAGACAAAGAACCAAGACCATTTACTTCAGTAAACAAGCTACATATTTATAGCATTTAATGACTAGAAGGCAATTTCAAATTGAACTCTCCTACCATTAAACAAAGATAAATCACTGTCACTGGCTAAAACATAAATACAAGCTTTAGTGGTTGAGAAATGTGGGTGAAAATTGAATTTTCACGCTGACGCGATCACACTCGAGCATTCTAGCGAAAGAGCGCACAGACCGCCATACATGCACCAGGCAGCATCATGGATCACGAGTTCGCCCCGTGCACTGAGGTGGTGGTTTCATAATCAAGAGAAAAAGGTCAAGAAAAGAGGAAAAAAAGAGAAAAAAAAGGACGCAGGGGCTAAGCTGGGGGCATGCATTTTATGTTAACGCATGTTTAGAGAACTTTTCCTGATCCCTTTGCGAGGAGATCATCAGACTATGGGCATCGGGGCTTCTATAACCAATTTCCGATCAGACAAGATATAAAATTTTGGGTATGTACAGATACCCCGACTTCCCATCCCACCCTACATTTTGGAGAAAATTAAACACATCCATACATCCACACAGGTCACCCTACTTTAAACTTAGGGGCACACATCCATCTATCCCCTCTAATCCTAACTTATCAACCAATCCATATCCTATCCAACCTATCCAATTTCCCTCATCCTATCTATCTATCTCCCATCCCACATCCCATATAATCCTAACCTATCAACCAATCCCTATCCTATCCAACCTATCCTTCAATCTTATCAACCATCCAACATCAAAAAAATCCTTATCCTATCCTTCAACCTATCCCAATCCCTATCCAAAATAAAAAATACCCATCCTATCCTTATCCCATCTAACCTATCCAACGTATTCAAATTCCCTCAATCCTTCCCTTTCATCCTACCCCAAACACACTTTGGGACTTATAGGAGAAATTTGTATCCCACCTTACATTCCTTCCCATTCCCCCCATCACCTATCCCATCTAAAACATTCACATCCAAAATACAAAATCCAAAATCTAAAAATCCAAACATCCAATATAAAAATAATCTAAACATCCCAAATCCAAAATCTAAAAATCAAAATAATCTAAACATCCCAAATCCAAAATCTATAAATCAAAACAATCAAAATATTTCAAAAATATAAAATGCATTGTGTGTGTTTTTGCTTATGTGTGTTTGTTTGCTTGTATGCACTTACATTTTGGCCAATGATATGAGGCTGCTTTTGTTTCTTTTTATTTTCACGGTTGAATGATATGAGGACAAGGGCATTTGGCAACTCAGTCACCATGGTCTTTATACCCAAGTGCATCTTTATCTATGCCACATTAATCACATTGCCAATGATGATAACAAAGGCACCTTATGGTAGCACACCCTTTTATCATCATATTTTATCCTTATCATCATCCACACCTAATCCTCATCATCATCCAACTAACTATCTAACCTCCTCATCCTCTTAACTAATCAATCCTTTATCAATCAATCAATATCCACATCCAAATATTATCATCTCACATCCAATCCTCAATCATCATCATTAATATCCTATCATCAATAATCAATCCTTATTCTCTCAAACATCCTCAATCTTATAATCAAACCCAACTATCCAATCCAACATCTTCAAATCTAACATCTTCAAATCCAACATCCTCAAATCCACAAATCCTAAATATTCAATCCTAACCCCTTGATTGGGGTATCCTCAAATCTAAGTCCTAAATCTCCACCCTTGTCATACATTGTTGACTGGGGCATCCTCTAAATCCTAAATCCTCAACATCTCAACCCCTTGATTGGGGCATCTTATAATCCAACATCCTCTCATCCAAAATCTAACATCATCAAATCCATCAAATCTCATCCTCTAATTATCTCTTATCTACTTACTTGGGTCTCTCCTATTTTCAGTGGTTACCCGCCTCCTTTTCTCCCCGCCTAACGCAACGAGGGGGAATCATATCACCATATTAACATATTTTCTTATATTTCTTTGAATGGTCATTGGTACACAATAACCATTCGAGAGAAAAAAAATGTAGACATCTAAAATGTCGACATTCTTAATTACAATTAACTTTGTCCCTACAAATATCCCAACATCACCTATACCATTATTAATCGTCACGATTAATTATTATTATTTAATCCATTTTATATTATTTACCCTTTATAATTTAATAATCAATCATTTTAATTCATCCAATATCTCATTTTCATCATTAATCCTTTAATTCATTAATAATATCATATTATCCTATTTTAATCCGTCATTATCATTTTATAGGAATTTAATATTCCTACATCTCACCTACCACCTACCCTACACATCCCTACACCTATCCTTTCCATATAACCTCACCCTAATCATCATTTATTAACCTAACCTAATCTAATCATAATCATATCCTCACCTCTAAATCTAGAGGCTTCTATTTCTATAAGCCTCTCTAAATTTCCCTCTTTCTAATTTAAAAATTCAAATATCTTCCTCCCTCCATTGAATTTTTAATTCAATGGAAACCTCTCTCAAATTATAGAATAAGCCAAATCTAGAATCCTCCATTCTTCTCATCAATCCTCCACCATTGATCTCAATCCAACTTGGCTTAATCCTAGCCATTGAATCCTCCACCCATTAACTATAAATTTAGCTCTCCTCCTCCATGAGATCTATCTTAGAACAATCTTAAGAATACATAGCAAAACTTTGTTATTTTGTTCATCAATCATCCATTTTATATTCAATCAATCCATTATTCATCCACAATCAATCATCATCCTTCATCAATCATCAAGAAAAATCAAAGGGGAGGTGATGTTTGTGTGTCTCCATCAAAATATGAAGCAACAATCAATCATCCAACATCAAGAGCACATCCAACCAATCAAAGTAGGAGCATTATGAATGTGTAGGTAAGTGAAGGAATTTTTCTTCTCTCTCCTTTCCATCTATTGCTCTATCGGAGGTAGATTAATAAGTTGTATTATACTTATGATTGATTTGGTTTGATAATCATCTTATATTTGCATTTCAACCCAACTTTTTGTCTATAGGAACAAAGCAATGAAGAATTTGGAACAACATCAGGCTCAAACTAAGAAGACCTTTGACAGGAAGGCATCTCATAAAATATTTCTAAGAAGGAGATTTGGTTCTCAAATGGGATGCTTTGATAAGGCAAGCCAAGAATGCATGCAAAGTTTGACGCTCTCGGAGCGGGGTGATACATTATTACGAGTTACAAAGAGGAAAATTTATTTTACCTATCCAAACTCAATGGAGAAGCATTGCATATCCTTGTATATGGGATACATATAAAAACTTGTTTTTGAGAAGGTTTCATCTTGTACAATTTAGTCTAGGTTTATTTCCTCCAAGTGCTCTCCACATTGTTTTCTTTTCTTTGTTTGGTTTTGTTTAATTTGCTTGGTTTTACTTTTATTATTTGTGTTTTGTTCTATTTTTTCCAATGTCTAGGAATATTTTTCCCAATGGATTGTTGAAGGCTACTGGACATATGCTTAGCCGAAAAACATCCCCAAGAGGTTGCCAAAAATGTTAACTTTACAAGTTACCCTTCTTTAGGAGGAATTTTAATTTTTTTTTTGCAATTTTTTGCCCTCCTCATGCCTTAGATTTTTTCAAAAAATTTGTTAAAAAATTGCTTTAGCATCATTTTCACTATTTTCAGATTTTGGAAGTTCACTTGTATTTTGCATGCAAAATGAAGGTTGAGTTCCAAAGTTTGAAGTTTGATCCCATCAAAATTCGGAACCGGAAGTCGGAACTGTAGGCACACTTTGCATGTAGTTTGTTTTCTCAAAACCCAAAGTCTGATTTCATACCATTTTTTCAAAATTTGGAGTTTGATATGCAAGTTACATGTAATTTACACTTGATCCCAATTTCTGAAACCCACCACTTCCATTTCAGAACTTCAAAGTTTCAAACTTAGGATTTTAGATTGCATGTTGCGTGCAGTTTGCTTACTGACTTATGGAGTCCAGTTTCGAAGTCATAAATGCTCAACCGCCCCCACACGTGTCGGCTCATAGTAATTAATTTTAACCTCCCTATAAATACGTGATTTTTAATGATAATTTTACCATATGATTAAGTACATCTTTGGCGTGTTGACAACCCTCTGCATCCCCATCGTACTCCCTAAGGTGATTTTTGAAGTATTTGTTTTCATGTTTTCTTGTTGGTTTGGTAAGTTTTGTAGGTTTCATTTTAATTCCAACTTTGGGTTCTTGCTCTTTTACTTTCTTCTTTCTTTTTTATCTTTTGGTTTTGTTCCTAAAATAAAATAATGGATTGCCCTCCTTGTTATTTTTATTGCTTTACAAGTCTAAAATGTAGGGTAGTTTCCAAATAGGAAAGAAGAATCTTGGTTACTTAGAGAATAAGGAATTTTATAGAAATTCAAGGATCGAGCTTCGAATTCGTTTTCAAGTTTCCACTAAAATTTCAAGTTTGATATTTCAATCTATGGGGATTCAAGGTTTTATCCAGTGCCTAGACCTCCAAAGTTACTTTTGGATTTCTCATTTCAGGACTTAAGAGGTTAGTTGATTTGGGTTTCAGTAGGTTTTAAGTTTTGGATTTTGGTGGTGCTTTAGTTTAGAGTTTTAAACTCTAATGTTCTAGAACATAATCACTTCGGAGGTTATCTACTTTGAGTTTTGAAGATTCCTAGTATTTCGGTGTCAAGAATTATGGTTTTCAAAATATTTTATTTTCAAGTTTCAAAGATCGGGTTCAATATTTGAGTTTTGAAGTTGCTTTTCAAGGTGTAAGTTTTAATTTCAAATTTTGAGCTTCAGGATTTTAGAAGTCCGGACTAGTTTTGCAAGGTATTCTATATGCACCCACTTCTACTTTGAACTCGATATTTAGGTTCTTCAACAAGGAAGATGTCTGGTTCTTCATCTAGGGGAAAGGAAAAATGAAGTACAACTACCAAGGGGTATCACCCCTTCCAGTATCTCATTTGATGTAGAGAATATTAGGGATACAAATTTTGGACATATGGACATGTCTGAATTTTGGGAAAGAGTAAAGGCTCCAAACAAGAAACCATAGATGCAAGCTATTTATGATAGTGGGCTTCCCCTTGCGGCTGCATTTCCCCACTTATGTAATGTCTTGAGTTTGTACTTTCCATAGTATCCCACTTTGATAAAGATTCACGTACTATAAAGGATGATGATGGTACATTTTTAATCAGGGTAGATAGCAATTTATTTGAAGACCTCTTGAAGCTTCTTGACATTGAAGGATATGCCGCTATCTCCCTAAAACCTTCTTTAGAAAAGTGGGTTGTAAAATATGACACTTGCACAAGGGTTGTCAATAAGATCTATTTAGCCAAGACTAAAACCTCATTGTTTAGATTTCCTAAGACACTTCCCGGTCTGATTTCATATTAGAGGTTAATGATATTATCACACTTTTGAGAAAATTTACAAGTCTTGCTTCCACTAGGGAATTCCAAGAATGAATGTACCTCTACATTTCCACAACCAAGAAGAATAAAGATCTCATTCGATGGGGTAAACATATAAGAAATGCTATATGATTTTAGCTGAAGATGTGTTAAGTTTATGAAACTTATACATGACCTCCTACCTAGTGTATGCAGCAACAAGAGAATATCTAGGGATAAATCCAAAGGGATCCAAAGATAAATCACAAATATATGATTACTATGCCCAAATCACCATGGAAGAAGGCCCCAATCATTTTAAGAGAGTAAACGATGATTTCTTCACCGTTCTCATATATTTATTTATCAAGAATTTATATAATTAGAGGATCTCAAGATGAAGCTTGGAAATAAGTACGAGAATGGGGAGGTATCTACCTTCAGTTTCCAACTTTTACTTACATCAGAGTGTTAGGGTTTGTAGGAGCTCCTAATAAGCTGCCAAGATGCCCAACTGATAAGTGGGTCCTAATGGAATTGGTTCATCAGTTGCTGAGTTATCATAAGATCCAACACGATCGTCACAAAGTAGGGGCCCAATTTCCTATAACCATAGGAAGATATACATGCGCATCTACATACACATTAAAAATGTTGAAGGAGAGATGTCTCAAATGACTCTAAAACATTCCACCCATACACTAACTTTGATTACTAGGATAAATTTGGTATAATGGGATCGACCAACATTCATGTACCTCAACTAGAAGACATCTAGATTCATTTCCAAGATGAATATGTAATAAGAGAAAGGAATTTGAGAGGCTAGACCTAAAGGAAATAAGGCACTATGGAATTGTAGTCATTCCTAAGGGCCTAAAAGATGATGGTCAGGTGTTGGATCCTACCTACAAAAAAATAATGTCATGAATCAACCTTTTACTAGGATGAACTGGTCAATTGAGGAGTGCAATAACATGAAGGAAAGGGTGGGTCCCATTTTACAAAGAACCTAATAATGGTCGATGTGCTTGGGAATTACACCTAAAGCATAATACCAGCTATCCACAAAATTTTACAAAGCACAATCATCAATGGATCATGCCACCCATTTAAATGGAAAAAGGGCGACTCAAAATCCTATCTCAAGGCCTCAAGATTTCCTTTATTATTGGAGGTTTAGGATCCTCTTCAGGAGTTTCTACAACAAAAGCAACATCCCCTCAATTACAATCAAATGAAGTGATAGATCTATGTGTTTCACAAAAGGTTTCCTAATGTTGTAGTCATCACCTTCTTCATCTCTTCCATCTTCACCACCTTCAGCCCCCTCTCCCCTTTGTCTCTCACTCTCCCTTCGACATTGTCTTCATTTTCTCCCTCGATGTCCCATGTTTTCTCCTCTCTTCCAACACTCTTAACCGAAGAGGTTTTGGAAATGGGGTCTCCTTTTGCAACCCCTCTTCCTCAACAATCTCTTCCCATTTCCAATTTTGCTTCACCCACACCGAGGCCATCCTTTCCACTCCACCCTCCATCATTAGCACTTCATTACCACTTTCCGTAACTGTGAGTAGTGCTCTTATCATATCAACTACCCCAAGTACTACCATAATAATTCCAATATTATCTTTTGAATCATCTTCTTCTATTCTTGTGTGGTTGCATAGGTAAACAACAAAGCAGAAGAAGAAGGTGCCTATTATTGATGTTCTCGATTAGATTGATCTAGATCTAACTCCCCAAGCAAAGCTAAGTGATCGAGACTTGTTTTTAAATTATCATTCAATCAAACTAGAGAAAGATTCATTAAGATAATGACAATATCAGCAATAGATTATCAAATTTCCATGTTCACTTCTGGAAAGCCACCCATGGGGGCTAAGCAAGATGTTAAGGTGGCCCCGAGTAATTTGATAGTGAAATATGATAAAGACAAAGCCACCAAGGATGAATTTAAGGGAAAGGTTGATAAGCTAACCTCTCTACTAACCAAGATCACATAACCTATCCAAACTACTACATCCCTCACTATTTCTCAGAGTTTCGATGACACGTATTTTCATGTAGGAAAAAATTTGGACAAAAAGGGTGAGTGGTAGGAGGATGGATGGAGAACTTAATTCAAGAGGCAGATCCATTGATCAAAGCTGTTGTGGATTTGTATAATGAACTGTATGTAGAGAAGGATGCTATCATGAATTTGAATGGACTCTTTACTGTGGAGAGTGATAACTTAGACCTTTCTCTTGAAACATGGAAAGAAATTCAAAGTGTTAGCTTAGAATTGTTGTTGAAGGAAGGTGTTATCGATGATATTTTAAAACCTTTTGAATTCAAGGAAGCTATGGAGTTATGAGCTCAAATAATGTAAGATATCATGTTAAAATTAGAAAATAAAAGAGTCAAGACAGTGGATGGTTTGAATGATATTTTAGAAGAATTTGAGAAGATAAAATGAAAATTTTTGGATAAAACTATTGATATCCTTCTTGTTGAGCAGATTACTACCAATTTTAAAAGTTTGGTAAACCAAGATGATGATGTGACAAAATATTTTAATCTTGATTCTATTTACAGGTTGGTATCTTATCAAAACTTCTTGAGCCAACTCAAGAAGGTTATTGACATGACTCAAATATTTCCAAGAGTAAAGGTTTCAAGAGAAACTGATTCAATAGACATTCTAAGTCGTTATGCATGTGGACCTAAGGAGGAGGAGGTCCAGGAATTATTAAAGGATTTATCTAGTATAGGAACATGTTAGGTGCTAAGGAGGAGAAATAAGAACCGAGAGAAGGAGAAGGATTTTGCCAACCCTAGCTAGGCATGGCAGCCATTGTCGAGTAGCCTCCAAGCTCCAGAACCAGTGGAAGTTACATGGTTGACTTGGTCAAACCTATGCAACTATTTTTGCTATTTTCATAGGAGGGTGTTCCCTAGACATTAATACATTCTATTTTTAGTAGGAAGTAGTTAGAAGATGGAGCTATAATCGCTCAATTTCCTTAGTCTATAAATATAAGGATGCATTATGTTCCATTTTTTAGATCTTATTGTGAAGGGGATTATAATTTTGAGGATTCCAAGAACAAGCTTTAAATCCTTTGATATATCCAGAACACCATTTTTCCTTCGAATAATTAGTGTGTTTATGTAATTTGATAATTTATTTGATACTTGTGAATGCTTTAATTCTCCTTGTATGTCATGGATTATATTGCCTTTACATCAACTATCTTCTTTCAATTATTTGTAAGTTGTGGTATTAAATATTTCATTTTAGTTGTGGAAAATCCTAATTCCCTTATGTTATTAAAGTTTTGTATTTATTTAATTCAGTGATTGGAAATGATTATGAGATGTGCATGTCATATATTGTTCTAAAATATTAATTTGTGCACATGAAGTAGATCTTCTTGTTTCATTTACTCTTGGTGCATCACCGCTTCTATATATTTCAATTATATTCTTATCCCTATATCCCATGAAAAATTAAATTAGTTTTATTTCAATTACTTTAGCCTTGTACCTTGATCTTAATTCAAATGCACCAAGTTTAAAAGGAAGTTGGCCTTCTCTGGAGGTTCATCCCAAGGCACTATGGTACCACACCTTGGGGATCTTCCCATGTTGCACTTTGGATCACTTGAATATTCAACGGTGTGTGATCAAAGTGACAATAAATTCCACACCTCATGTTGTTACTCCTTGTGATATTCCTCTCATACATGATGCTCATGACATTACCTACATTACACATCCTTATCCTCTTGGGATGCACCCTAGTACTACTAATTTACATGATAAATTTTCTATTGGCACCCATGATACTCCTCCCATTATATCTCACTCTCGATGCACTTCTATTGATCATATGCTTAGTGATTCTAATGTTACATCTCTCTCTGCACCTTCCTCATCACAAGTTAGAGCACTATATGCTGATTTTACAATGATTCATAATGCTCTCACTTTCCAAGATCATATGCATGATTCATTTACTATGGCTACACCTTATCTTGTTACATTCATGGGGGCCATCCATTCCCTCTTTCTACATTTTTGTCTATGATCATATGGGCTACTTCATATTTCTTTATTTCTTCCAATCTTCCCACATTGCACCTATTAAGTTAATCATGGGTACCGATGAGTATCCTAGCATTATATATTTTACACATTTTTTGATGTAGGGGCATCATAACTGAGTCGAGATAGGGTTGAAGTAAGAAAATTCTGGTTTGATTAAGTCTAAAGTAGTGTGATTAAGTCATTTTTGGTGTCCTTAGGGCTTAAAATATTCAAATTTTTGAATTGGAGGTTTTCCCTCCATTTTTGCCTATTTAAAAATTTGAAATTCTTAAGCCATTTTTGGCTTGTTCCTTGTATGTAAGAGGTCTAAAAATTATACAAGGGTCATTAGGTTTGTTCTAAGCATGTGTATAAGGTGATTTTGTCTTTTATAATGTGTGGAGTCTCAC
The DNA here is from genome assembly GCA_018340775.1 of Taxus wallichiana var. yunnanensis. Lineage (NCBI taxonomy): Eukaryota > Viridiplantae > Streptophyta > Pinopsida > Cupressales > Taxaceae > Taxus > Taxus wallichiana. The sequence goes on from CM031243.1 coordinate 714,153,814, forward strand.
TTTAGGTTTAAGGAAGTGAATAACCTCTCAAAGCTTCAAGTAAGCCCCTTTTTATTCCACATATGACCTTGTGCCTGAAACTTTGGGTGGTTACATGAGATTAATTCAAATGAGGGAGTATAAAAATATTTGTAACTCGTCTATTCACCATTGATCAATCAATTCAAACAATTTTTGGAGCTCCAAGATTCGAATGCACATTTTACTTGTTTATTTACTGATCATGTAATTGGATCGTGTCTTAGTTTTATGGAATTTATAAGTATATTTAAACCAAACTAGTTGTATCTCGAGGAAGGAGTATTTATAAATATTAGTTGTATTATATTTGATGAATTCTATTGATGATGGAATTGTGAGTGAAGGTATAATTATTGGAAAACTATAACAAAACCCTTATATGCACAATCATCAATCTTTGTGGAATCAAGGTTCTAATCTTGAAAGACACTATTTCATGAAGGATTATAAACCTAGAGAAGTTATAAAAATCGAATCCAAGCCCCTTAAACTTGCAGTAAAGAGAGAGGTGATCTATCCTTCAATAAATTGTGATTTTTGCCCTCTCGGGCTTGAGATGTAGCTATACCCGAAACTAGGGTTTTGAGAGGAAAAAGACATCAAACTTGAAATTTATCTAATGAAAAATACTTATTTAGAGAATTACGAGGATATTGAAAAAATAATCAAGAAAAACCATGTTGTTTTGAGGGATAATTTCATGACAGAGCAGCGTATCATAATGGGTAGACATGGAAGTTGGCATTCTTAGAAAGAAAAGACTAGTTCAAAGTTTTAAGGAGCCTTTCAAACTAACCAAATAGTTTCTAAAAGTAAAGAAAAGAGTAGGGAACCCTAGATATGGTATTGAAGAGGAATAAAATTCAAGAAATCTTACATATTGCTCATACATAGAGCTCAAATAAGACCGAAACAACCCGGGATAGAGAATTGGCTTGCAAGGTAAATATTACATTTAAACTTTTTTTTATCAAAATCCATTGGGAGGATAGTTAGATGTCACATATATAATATAATACTTGAATGGTTGTTAGAAGTCTTGAATGGCTGTAAATGCATTGAATTTTTCTCTAGAGTCAACTTAGAGAGTACAGACTGGAGGGTAAATTAGGAAGGAAGTAGGGAAGGATTTCGAGTTGGACCAATTCAAGTTAGCCCCACCTTAAACTCTACAAAGAGTGATCATAACATCAATATTTCCTTCAGATATTTTGTAATTAGTTTTACTCTATGTCATTCCATTGAGTGTGTTTCTAAGTAGCCCCAATTGGACAATTTACAAAATAAGAGCAAGATAATTAGTTTTAGAGCTTCCAAGGGTCTAAAGGAGTAAGATAGATTGATGAGTAAGTAAAAACATGTTTGTATCATTGTGTACCTTGATTTGATCCTAAAGGATTTTTTTCAAGTTTTTAATGTTTTCAAGCCTAGAGAACAAGGTCCATTTTTTTGTAAGAGTTGAATTGAGTGAAGTTGATATAAATTTTTTTTGTGAATAATAAGATTCTAGATGTGACTACATCATATTGGTATCAGAGTAGGAGAAGAAGAAGGAATTGATAAGAAAAATAAAAAAAGAGAGAGAAGGTAAGAAATAGTGAAGAAGAAAGAGAAGAATTTGAAAGGAAAGAGAAGAGTTTGATACAATACCACCAAGAAGAAAACTATAAGAGGATATAAAGAGTAGCTAGAGAAAAAATGATTGGCTTGTAGTGTTGACCAATATCCAAGACAGGTTAGGTGCATTGGAATTATCTCAGAGAAGAGGGAAGGCACTAGAAGAAGATAGTGATGAAGAGGAAGGAGAAAGACCAATGATAGCAACAAAAGCACCAGAAGAAGAGGATAATCTAGATGTGAAACTCCTAAAAGTAGTCATAGGAGAAAGCATAAAGCCAAAGATGAAATTTCCAGAGTATGGTGGTAGCCTACATCTAGAAGAGCTTATAGACTAGATAGCTAAATTGGATAAATACTTTGATTTAGAGGAATTGCAGAGAACAAGAAAGTGAAGTTTGTAGTGACTAAACTCATAGGACATGCAACAATATGGTGGGATTTTGTGCAGTAGGAGAGATTGAGTAGAAACAAAGAGAAGATCAAGAAGTGGGATAAGATGATAGCTAAGTTAAAAGGTAAATTCATTCTTGTTGATTATCAAACTAGTTTATTCAAGAAATTGCAAAATTTGAGGCAAAGAGATTCAAGTGTAACTGATTATACTTGATGAGTTTTACAAGTTGGCTATGAGGTCTGGACATGTACAAGATGATGTTGAAGAAGTGATAAGGTATGTGAATGGATTGAGGTTGAAAATTCAAGATGAAATCAACCTATTTCACTTGAGATCAATAGAGGAAGCATATCAAGCAGCCTTAAGAGCAGAGGAGAAGTTGTCAAGAAGAACATAATTAGTTTTGAGAGGTAGAGGAAGAGGAGTAAGAGGAAGAAATCAACAGACATGAAGAGGACAACAACAAAAAAATGAAGAAGAAGTGGCTAGTTCACAACCACAGAGCTCATTTAGAGGTGGTTATTCAAGAGGTGGATATGGATACAAAGGCAGAAGTGGTTATGGAAGAGGTAGAGGTGAATTTATAGGAAGGTGCTACAAATGTAACAAGTTTGCAGGACATAGGTCTTTTGAGTGTCTGAATACCCTCAATCAAGCAAGTAGCAGGTTAGTGAAGCAAGGAACCAAGTGGTAAATGTAGAAGAAGAAGGAAGTGAAACATCACCAACTTTAGGAGAAGATCCTGAAACAAGAGAGTCTTTGATGATGAGGAGAGCTATGGTGAATGCAAGAAAACAAGAGGAACTAGTGCAGAGAAGAACCTTGTTTAGGACAATATGAAAATCAAGAGGTAAGTGCTGCAAGATTATTATTGATAATGGTAGTACTGATAATCTAGTGTCTAGTGAAATGGTAGAAAAACTAGATTTGAAGAAATTTAAGCATCCTAATCCATACAAGGTTTCTTGGGTACAAAAAGAGCATCAAGTACTAGTAACTCAATAATGTTTGGTTGATTTCAAGGTGGGTAGATATCATGATCAGGTCTTATGTGACATATTACCCATGGATGCATGCCATCTTCTATTGGGAAGACCATGGAAATTTGACAGGAGAGCCATCCATGATGGGTGGAAAAATACATACACATTTGTAAAAGACAAAAGATACTTTGAATCCATTGAAGGATGGAATGTATGATTTATGGGGTTGAATTCTTTCAACAGAGGCAAGAAGGTGAAGGTACGTAAGAACAAGAATATTATAATGAAGGCAATGTGGCAGTGGCTCAGTGGAAAGCATGAATACCAAGCATTTTTACAAAAGGAAGAGAATGTGGAAGATGAGAATGGAAACCCAAGTCATGATGAACATAAAGACAATAGTGGATTGATCAAGGAAAATAATAAGTGGTGTGACTCAGCATGTGAGGTAGAATAAGATCTAGCAATGGAAGAAATCAGTCCTAGAAGAAGTGACAAAACAATCCAAAAGCATAAGAAGTTGCAAAAGCAAGAAGAAGATGGGCATAAGGAGAAAGAAATGATAGTCAAGCATGTAGAAGAGACTCAAATTTTGAAGACTAATCTTTGTTTAAGTGTTGTTGGTGTAGGTTTGATGGAGAAAACAAAGGAGGAGCAGTCATATGAAGGTGAAAAGGCCAAGCAAAAACTAAATTTTCTCACTCTTGAGAGTCAATTGAAACCACCAATGAAACAAAGACAAATCAGAGTTTGTGTAGCAGTTAAGAAGCAACAAGAGAGCACTCCAAGAAGGTATGAAGCAAATGTTGGAATGTAGTCAACTGTTAGAAGAGGTAGAGCACAATCTTATGGAAATTCAAGATGTTGTGAAGGTGATTCATTCAAAGAATCTTGCTAAGCACATGGTAAAACTACAATTCATACTTGAAGCCAAGCATAGAGTCCAAGAACATTCTCAAGAAGTTAAACCAAATTGGAAGCAAAGGAAAAAGGATAAGTACCAGCTGGCAAACAAGTAAACTCCATGTAAACTTCTCTTCCCCTTGGTAGTATGATGCAGGGGCATCATCACCGAGTTTGTATAGGGTTGGAGTAAGCAAATTTTGGTTTGATTAAGTCTAAAGTAGTGTGATTAAGTCATTTTTGGTGTCCTTAGGGCTTAAAAGATTCAAATTTTTGAATTGGAGGTTTTCCCTCCATTTTTGGCTTGTTCCTTGTCTCGTAAGAGGTATAAAAATTTGTACAAGAGTCATTAGGTGTCTTATATGCATGTGTATAAGGTAATTTTTATTTTATAATGTGTGGACTCTCACTTTAGGTTTAAGGAAGTGAATAGCCTCTCAAAGCTTCAATTAAGCCCTTTTATTCCACATATGACCTTGAGCTTGAAAATTTAGGTGGTTACATGAGAGTAATTTGAATGAGGGAGTAAAAAAGGATTTTTAATTTTTTGAATTGATCAATCAATTCAAACAAATTTTGGAGCTCCAAGATTTGAATGCATAATTTACTTGTTTATTTACTAATCAGTAATTGGACAATGTCTCGGTTTTGTGGAATTTATAAGTATATTTAAACCAAAATAGTTGTATCTCAAAGGAAGGATTATTTATAAGTATTATTTGTATTAGATTTGATGAATTTTATTGATGATGGAATTTTGAGTGAATGTATAATTATTGGAAGACTATAACAAAACCCTTATATGCACAATCATCGTCTTTGTGGAATCAAGGTTCTAATCTTGAAAGACACTATTTCATGAAGGATTATAAACCTGGAGAAGTTATTAAAATTGAATCCAAGCCCCTTGAAATTTTAGTAAAGAGAGAGGTGATCTATCCTTCAATAAATTGTGATTTTTGCCCTCTCGACATGCAACTATACCCTAAAACTAGGGTTTTGAGAGGAAAAAGACATAAAACTCAAAATTTATCCAAAAACACATCAAAGATTTGGAAATATACATATTTAGATAATTAAAAGGCTATTGAAAAAAATAATCAAAACAAACCATGTTGTATCGAGGGAGAGTTTCGTGTGACAGAGTGCGATCACGGTCGGGTAGACAGGGAAGTTACCATTCTTAGAAAGAAAAGACTAGTTTGAAGTTTTGAGGAGCCTTTCAAACCTACCACATAGTTTTTAAAGGTCAAGAAAATATTAGGGAACCATAAATATGTTCTTGAAGAGGAATACAATGTAAGAAAGCTTCCATATTGCTAAGACAAAGAGCTCAAATAATAATCAAACAACTCGCAAGACAGAAAATTTGTTTCCAACGTGAATATTACATTTAAACTATATATAAAACTCCATTGGGAGGCTATTTATATGTCACATAGATAAAATAATCCTTGAATGGTTTTATAAGCCTTAAATGCATTGAATTTTTCTCTAGAGTCAACCTAGTAAAGTGTATAGACCTAGAGGGTAAATTGGGAAGGAAGCATGGAAGGATTTTAGAGTTAGACCAATTCAAGTTAGCCTCATCTTAAACTCTACAAAGAGTGATAAGAACATGAATATTTCCTTCAGAGAGTTTGTAATTATTTTTACTCAATGTCATTCCATTGATTTTGTTTCCAAGTAGCCCCAATTGGGTAGTTTGTAAAAGAAGAGAAAGATAATTAGTTTAAGAGCTTCCAAGGGTCTAAAGGAGTAAGATATGTTGAATGAGTAAGTACAATTTTTTTTGTAGCATTGTGTACCTTGATTTGATCCTAAAGTAAAAAATTGTAAGTTTTGAAGTTTTCAAGCCTAGAGAACAAGGTCCATTTTTGGTAAGAGTTGAACTGAGTAAAGTTGATGATCTAACTTTTTGTTCTCGGTTCATACTTGACTATTCTGAGGGCATTCTTTACATGGACCTCACTTTGCACACACATTGGGGGAATACTTAATCCTCCCTTTTCTTTGTTTTCTTTCTCATATTTAAAACCAAAAATCCAAAAACATGTTTACTTAGAACTTGATTGTATGTAACATGATTATTGTAAAAGAATTTCAGTAAAATCAAGTAGTAAGAATTAAGAATACATACTCATGATTATTGTAAAATATAGAGTTTCAGTAGAAATTCTACAATAATTAGTAACACTCATTCCAAATTTTATGCCAATGAATCAGTAACATGATTATTATAAAATTATTTCTATAAAATCTTAATAGCCTGCAATATTCTAGTGCTACATTCATAGATAGAATCCTCCAGCCACTGTTCAAGTGATTTTGTTGTCGGTCCTCTCTCTTGTTGTACTCCATGCAATTATTTTTACCCCGTAAAACAAAGTGATTTTGGGATACTTTTGTTTGTACAGATGAACTCTTGGGGTTAACCAACATCCTTATTATTTTATTTTTTGTCAATTCTTACAAAAATGGAGAAGTTAAGTCTTGTTGAGAAGTTTGAAGGACATGATTTTCATACATGGAGAATCCAGATGCAACTGAATTTGATTGAGAAGGATCTGTGGGATGTTGTTAAACCTAATACTACAATACCAACAAATGCAACGGATCTCGCAAAGTGGATTGTCAAGGATCAAAAGGCCTTGGGAACCATTGGTCTTGGTCTATCTAAAGCTTACCTGCACCATGTGGACTTCACAAAGTCTGCAAAGGAGATTTGGGAGACTTTAAACAAGCTTTTTGGATCTGAAGTAGAAAGTGCCAAGACGACTCTGAAGCAAAAATTATATGGATTAAAGATGGATGAAGGTGTAAAATGACAGATCATATAAGCAAATTCCACTCTCTACTTAATCAGCTCACATGCATTAATGAAAAGGTAAACGATGATGATGCCAAAGTAATTATTTTGAATAGTTTGCCTAAAAAAATGTCTCATATGATTTTTACTCTGAGCAAGCTTAACATTGGTTTAGAAGGAGTAATTTCTACTCTTCTTGATCATAATGAACCTTCCGAGCTAGAAGAGGAGGTTTTATATGTGCACAATAAAGCTAGTACATCATCAAAAAGGGGAAGTATACTTCAAAGCATGCTCCTTCACGAGGAAAGGTTAAATGTTTTTATTGCAAATAATTAGGACATGTAATTTTGAATTGTAAAAAGGGCACAAGATCTTCTTGAGGATAAACTAGATCTAAAGGCCTACTTAGTTGAAGAAACTGACTGGGATGAATATTCCAATGATGAAAAACTCTCTTTCCCTAGTGATGAAGAATTATTATTGAAAAATCAAAGTTGGAGGAAGAAGGGCGATCAACACCTCTCGTCAGTCACCAACAACGGGTTACATTTTTCCATGGTGACATCTATTTCAATTGTTTTCTTTGAGTGGTGTGTGTAGAATAAAATGGTGTGTGGTTTTTGTCCCTTGTTATGATTGAAATGAGGAGGATGTGCATTTTTGAATTTGAGAACAATTATATAGGAGGGTAGCTGAATTGGAGTGATCATTTGATCGCTTGAGATTCTTTGATCATCTCGACTTCTAACATTGATTGGCCGATGAAAGAGCATTCACTGGAAGTGAAAGTGGGAACTGTTGAGTTTGCGTATGTAGGTGAATCAATGAAAGTGTGATCATCCGGTATGGGATTCAATGTGGTGAAGCAGATTGGTCATGTGCAACAAGATCCAAGCCAACAATATGTAGACCTAAAAGTATGCAGAGGCATACGATTCTGTTTCTAGTTTTTTTGATGTGTTTATTCCCATGTAAACACTAATGAGGACTATTAGGAAATCAATGTTTACTATGTCATAATTATGTTAGATTTTATACATTATTATCACAATATATACGACATGTTTATTGTTAGGCATATTTTTAGTGTGGTTAGAGGGAGTTCCTATAGCTTAGGAACCATGATATCTTATAAAAATGCAATCCTTGAACATGATTGTAATCGGGTATTATTTCTATATTGAAAACTATTATTCACATTTATAATGGACAAATCTTATTCTCTACATATTTATCTTTCCTAACATGCTCATGGGTGCTTCATGTGTAACATTAACCTTGCAAAACTCCTTCCAATATTGGTTATATGATTTTCTTGTACCTTATTTGTCATTGTTAGTGGGATATGCCATATGTTTGCTTATTTCCTTTTTGCACAAGCCATAAGGGGTCCCATTGTCTTGTGATATCCCGAGTGATGTCACATGTGTGAAACTATATACTTGTTGTGTCCTTGTTTGTTGTTTTCGTATTTTCCTTTTCCTAGTTAATATTTCCGCATGCATTGCTTATTTGTCACTAGCACTTGTATGTTATTATTTTCCAATTTTTTGCTTACACCATGGTTAGTACCATGTGTAATCCCTATCCCCCTACACATGATTCCTATATCAAATGTGCACATCAATTACAACCTTCCTCATTTGGGATCCGTTCTCTTTTGTTCATCTCACGCACCCCAAATGAGTGGGGAAAACATTAGGTGAACCTTTTCACCCTCCCAATAGTCACATAAAAAGTAGTTACAAAGACACATATATTATCATCAGAGCAATAATTAGTTACATATCAAGTTTAAAAAAAAAAACTTGGCCACAAAAATCAGCCTGGACAAAGCACCCAATGCAAACAAGAATGATGGGCACTAGTGTCCCACCTAAGTGCTCTTATCCTGGGGAAAAATAGTTATAAAACAATATCAACAATTAAATAGTTCTGATCTTATCCAGATTTCAGCAATCACACGACTGATTTCATATTGCAACTAGTTACTTTACTAACAGGAACTAACTATTTACTCATGAACCAAAGCGGGAAGTAAATAAGGGAATGACACCTAGGGTATATGTAGGACAACCATATGTCTGAACAATGTGTAACCCTAAGAAAGTTATAAATTGGGTTTGTGATCATCTATAGTGACACTTATCCATGGGGAAGCATTAATGGTTAGAGGGAAAATAGGTTTCTCTCCTAATACACTTTCCCTTAGCGCGACATGACACCCAAATCTAAAGTTTAGCATCGGGATGCTCAAATCCCTAGGTTGGTGACAAGATGCCCAAATCCTTTGTGTTATTCCAACCAATTCCTAATGAACAAGTCTACAACAAGGAACAAATTTTTATCCCTTTCTCTTTCAGCATTTCAAGTGTACTCTAACCCCTTGGTTTAGATTTTTCCAAATACACATTTCCATTTTACATATTTTTTAAGTTAAAGTTCAATTGCATTTACTTAGAGCATTGACTATACTTATTTTCTCTTACAGTCCTATCCTATACGAACATAGGTAAAGCACACAAGAAACCATGAAACAAATCTCAAGCATGCCCCAAAAAGATGATACTCCAAGAACTACACACGTATCATCATCACTCGACACATGAAAAGGTAACCCTAGGATCCTTATCCTTCCCTCTCCTTAGAGTTTCACGATACACATTTTTCACTATTCCACTCAACACACTACAACACTCATTCGACACACTACTTGACATGATCTTCCTTCAATTCCCTAAGGTACGCTTCTCTTTTCTACTTTATGCTACCGAATCATTATTCACTAGCATAAAGTGGGGAAAATGTAGTCAATAAATCATGCACATTATGTACATCTAGCCTCTAAATACGTAATTTATATGCATGATTCCTAAGAAAGATAATTACTCATTAACATTCCTTTTACTTTTATTTGACATTTCTTTTATCCTTTTCATCTTTATTGCTTAGTATTTCTGATTGGTAACTTATATTTTTGCATACCATGCAACATATTACTCAACTATAATTTCACTATTTGACCTTTTGAGCACGCTATACAGAACACCCGTTAGGACAGGAGTGCTCGAGTGCTTTTGTCCCCTCCGGGCGCTTATGTCCTCTTTATATTTTTTCTAGTATTTTGAATGTTACTTCTTTCTTGTCTTATTTTATCACCCTTGGTTGGCATTTCACTTGTTAATGATGAAAATTAATCAAAGGAATCATATATATACATGTCTTATTTAACCTCATTAAAGGGAACACGTTCAAAAGGCACATACATCTAAAAAGAGCTAATATTTTCTATCTCCTACATCAAGGACTACATTTAGGGCTGTATTATTCACTACACATAGGTAGCTATTATGAATTTCATATCACACATTTTCATCTCGGGACAAAGTAGTTGTAGCATGTTATCTTTTTGTGTGACATGCAATAGGGTAACCTAGATCAAGGAAACTATTCCAATCACATACACACTAGAAATACATTGAGTCTAAAATGTAGTGCAATGCTCGATGACAATCACATTGTGGTAACCACAAAGGTTAGTATGACTCAAGCATATGAATTATTTATTCATCTAATGTGTGCTTGAGTATTGTGAAGGTAGTTATGGTTTATTTTGCAGGTACAAGTGTGAAACAATGAATCTAATGTGACACACAATGAGATAAAGGAAATAAGAATTTAAAAGAAAGGATCGACCACGAATACTTCCGTATACACAAGCACCCAAAACAAACACTAGCGCTTGGGTGACCCTATCTTCTTCTAGAACTCTTGTCCCTGAGATTGTCACATTCTAGTTTCAGAATCAGATCTTACACATTCCATAATTATATGTTATAAGATGAGTCATTCTCTAAACCATACCTATCACTCTTGTTTATATTTATTCAAATTGATCTTTCATATTTATTGTTTTATCCATTTAATCATAAGTGTCCTTGTATTATATTTAATTTTTTAAATCATCATGACATACAAATCACAATCCCTAAAATTACAATATATATGTCAACTCTAAGTATGTATTTTTAGTACAAAATTGTGCAACCGTGTAGGAGATCATCATCTAGAAAATTTACCTTCGACCATAGGCCATCGATTCACCCATACACCTCCCTAACTAGGGGGCTACCCTTAAAGGGGTGGTAGATAAAGGAATTCACTTTTAAACCAAACCAATCAAAGAACCATGTGCAACATATGCACAACCACTACCATATTTAGTCGGTCAAGAAGACAAGGTACCTAAACTATCTAAAAACATGTGACTTAAGGAAGTATAATGGTTGGACAAACGAATACAACATAATTAATTTTGCTAAATTATTTCAATTACCCCCACATTGGAGGGTAACAATTTTCAATTCATGCAATAGATGAAATAAGGTCCAATATGACACTATCTCAACACCATACAAACATTTAAACAAAAGCAAATAAAATTATAATTGAAGGCCATATGAGTGAAATTAATTGGTTCAGATTTTGAATTGAGTTCATCAACGGGCTCTCATCCCGTACCATAATAATATTCCATTCAAGTGGTTTTGAAACAAGATAGATAAATCTATTAAACACTTGAGAAGTACAAATCATAATACACAAAAATCCTACTAAATTCTAGGAAAACAACAATATTGTCATTATTTTCTACCCAAAAGTTTGTATATTAGAAAATTAAACTCAAGAATAATCCATTTCGAAAGAGTACAAATCAAACTGCTAACAAGAGATGTTAATTTGTGGGTCCTACAAATTTAAGTAAATACATAATTAAAGAGAAAACATAACCAAAAGAAAACATACTAACTAAAATTTTCATTCACATTCATCATCTAAACCAAACATATACAACATAAAGAAAAGGTACAATTTTATTAAGTTTATGATTCCATTTGATATTAATTGAGTATGCACATAACCTAAAAGAAGGTACAAAAACATTTATTATTTGTGCATATCAATATACTATAGCTAAAAGTAAGAATTTTTTTTTAATAAATATACACCTAAATAGTATCCGAAGGTACAATCATATTAATAGGTCCATATTCCAAAATAATTTAGTTGTGGGGACCAACAACCTACCCTACTAGCTAATGGAAACACCAACATGTGTCTATAAAATATTGAATGACTACTAAGCATGATTTACAAATCATAATACATGAAAGTACACTATATATGTATGATTTGAGTATGTAGTGCTAGTACGACAATTGTGTAGTTGAGAGGTAGAGTATTATTTTTTGTTTTAACTCCAACCACAAACATTGAGTTCCTCGCATACCTCACTAACTCGAGGTGGCCTTATACCTCAATGAGGGCGGAAGATAAAGGATTCCACTTCGAACAAAACCAATTATATAACCATGTGCAAACATATTTATAACCACTGCGACATAAGGCCATCAAGTAGAACAAGGTGCCCAAATATCTTATGTATCTATTCAATAAGAATGTAACTCAAATAAGTATAATGAATGGACACATGAACACAAAAAAATCATTACCTTGTCCAAAGTACTTTAATCACCCACACATTAGGGGTAACATTTTCATTTCACACAATAAACAAAATATGGTCCAACAATCCATTACCACAACCATCTTAATGTCATATTCCACACAAATAGGCATTTGAATTGTTTCATTAGGCATGTGAATTGTTTCAAAGAAATGACTCAAGGAAATGTGGTCTCATAGAATACATTTTTTTCATTTGTTTTATTGACATCAAAATGAAATCACAAATTAACTTTGGATTTACATCTCATTCGACGTAATTTCAGGCCTCATGTGCAATTGCTACTTAATAAAAACAAATGTCTTTATTAAATTTCATGTATGCACGAGTGTGGCTTCTCTTTAATTCTTATTTCTTTTAAAATGTTTTTCCCCTTTTTAGTCATTCGTGTCTCCTTCGATGAATATAAAACTATTTTCTTTTATGTATAAGAAATATTTATAATTAGTGAGACACTCACTACTTAAAATAAGCTTTTGAGCTTTGAGAACTAAATTATTAAAAATAGGTTTTTAAGCCTCGAGAAGCATTCAAACCAAAGATAATGTTAGATGATAAATTATTTAGAACTGAAAAATTAGTTAATAGAACTATTATCAAATTCAAAATTTCTCAATATTAAGTATCTACATCTATCATATGTTATCCTCGTGAGAAATGGAGTAGCTTCCACACCATTTCGTATATAGATAATAAAAACCCCATGAGTTTAAAGGTTTTATTTTCTCTTTAAAAAACTAATCAATTACATAATATAAATAAACGAGATTAAGTTAGTTATGCAATATATCTAATTTTCCTTCCAATTTAGGAATATTCATTTTCTCTATATTCATACCTCATTGATTGAGCATACAAAATGCAAAGAAAGATTTAGATAGGAACTTTAATACCAAATAGATTGATATAAAGTGTATACATTGACACCACTAATTTGGGGCTTAGAAGAGATTCAGTAACAACACGCTCACAAAATCAAACATGTTATGGAATGTAAAATATTTATGTGAATAATAAAAGGCTAAATATATCAACGTACTTATAAACAAATAAACACACGAGTAATAAGACACCACACTAGAATTGAAATGTAATATTTTATCATACAAAGTCTTGTACACTTATTTTTCTTCTTTTTCTTCTTTTCTTCTCTTCATAGGTACAATACCTTATTTTACAAGTGTGGAAGACGAAGAGACAATTGTACCTACTCATCATGGGTTTTTTTACTATTTATTTTGTCATTTTCTAAAAATGAAGAGATCTACATCAGATTTTAATCATCTATGTAAAAGAAGGTTGAAATTGTCCGATAAGTGCCATGATTTAAAAATAGTTAGGACTTCATAATAAGATCATGTATGTGTGAGAAGTTCTTCAAAGTGAAATGAAATGAAATGAAAGATTTTAATAAGGTCCACGAGACTGAAGAGTCTATGGGTCCACAAAAACGAGATTTTAATAAGATTTCACTCTTTCAATATCTCGCTTCTTCGGCCGTGAATCTTGAGGATGAAACCTGCTCATGGTCACGCTTGATGCTTTATTCCTTTGAAGAGTTCCTCTAGTTTGTCCACCTTCAAGTTGTTTTTGTACTGAATATGAATATCATCATATGTTGAACACTCCATGATGAAATGCCATTCTGTCTCGACGACCCCTTTGCTGCAGAAAAGACAAATTATCCTTTCCCAATCTTCCTTTGGAATAGTCCATCTACCAATTTTACATCGAAGATGATGCGATCCGGTCCTTAATTGTGCCACTAGAATCCTTGCTTTACCCCTGATAGTTGCCCCTAGATAAGCTTTTTCATCATGTTCCCCATTGGGATTGAATTCTCTGATATAATGTGCTTTCTTTCTACCAATCTGACCCATCCACATGGCAGTCTCTGAACTTTTCTATCACATAATTTTTTATTTCCCTATTTCTGTTAGGACACTCTTGCAAGTTGATGCCCCATTTGTTCATGCATTTAAAATTCCGATTCATCTAGCTTTTCTTTTTTATGCTCCAAAGTATAGTCCATAAATATTTTGGGCTAAATAAGATTGTCCATGCTTTCAACTTTTTTCAAATAGCTTATCATCCGAGATATTGAGAAATTAGCCACTTCACCAACAAGATCTCATAAGGAACAATTGATTTGACTTTAAGGGTGCTTGTGATTAGATGTTTCTGGATTCTTTCTATCTGTCTCCACCCATGATTTGACATGCTACTTCCCCAAACTTCGCAGCCATAGAGAACAACCGGAGTGACCAACAATCCAAAAAGGGTTTTCTTAGTTTTCCAGTCCCAAAGTTCAGCTTTCCTACACCTGTTTTGAAGTAGGTAAGATGCTTTCCAACCTCCCTGTATCCTTTTTGCTTTACAAGTCTCCCAGCTAAGTTTGTGGTGAAAGTCAATCCCAAGATATTTGTATTCAGTGACTATTTCCAAAGGGCTCCCTTCAAAAAGAAAGATACTTTGTCTCTCTTTCCTTTTCAAGGAGAAAATCATGATTTTTGTTTTGCTAGTGTTCACTTGCATCCCGACTTCTTGGCAGAAGAGCTCTAGTGCTTTTAGTTGTTCCTTAAACCTTGAGCTGTTTTTGAAATTAGGATAAGGTCATCAGCATATAGAAGTAACTTCACCACATAACTAGCTAATTAATACCTCCTCCCTCGTTTTGTTTAACCATTCTTCAAGCTTGTCAATGTATAGACCAAATAAGGTGGGAGAAAGAGGGCAACCTTGCTTGACACCAATGTCACTACTGAAACACTCGGACATACCTTCTTTGGTTCTAATTTTAGCTCGACTGCTTCATACAATTTATGAACTGCTGCTCTAAACTCATCTGGAATCCCAAGCTCCTCCATCCTGTCCCAAAGTTTCTTTCTGGGCACTGTGTCGAAAGCTTTCCTGAAATCAACAAAACAACAAAAAGCTTCTTCTCCTTGTGTGTCCCAAACCTTCTCAATCAAATGTCTGAGAGTAATACAATGGTCAATTGTTGAATGTTTAGGCCGAAAACCCGCTTGTCCTTTTGCTCTTTTACCCTCTCTTTCAAAATTTCAACTAACGATTCTCCATTCTATCATGCCTCCAAAGAGTTTACCAAGAAGAGGGTTGATCATAATGGTGCGATAATTGGACGGGTTATTAATGTCACCACTTTTAAATAGAGGAATAACAACGCTAGTCGTCCATTCTCGGTGAGAGCCATTCTCGTCGAACCTCATTGAAATTTTTTCGATGTGTGGTGTGAGGACCTCAACCCCCCATTTTAGAAATTCAACCTGTAGACCATCAATGTCTTGAGCTTTACCACTTGCTAGATTCTTTATGCCCTGCCTGATGTCTTCTGTCGAAAAAAGCTCAATCGAAGTCTCGATTATGGGAGGAATATCTTTTTGTTGGGGACGCTCATAAAGGGTCCTTGCATATTCTAACCAATGAGCACCTGTGATATTATTTTCTATGTATTTTTTCTTTTGTTGTAGCTCCTTCCAAAAACCTTTGGGGTTGTGTTTTCCAAGAGAAATTAATTTTGTCCTTCTCTTGCACACATAGCTTTCTTTTTTGTGTTGTACCAATCTCTCATAAGTCTTTTTATTTTCTTTGTTCATCCCACTTTCTTTCAAAGCTCTCTTGGCAGCTTTACACTCTTCATCATACCATGGGTTTGTCGGAAAAGTATTTGCCACTCCCTTTCTAGGTTTAGATCTCTTACAAACACTTAGAGCCTTTTGGATCAAGGATATCAGCAGATTACTACGTATATAACCACTCATTCCCTTGGATGTCATGTTCTCTATATCCTTTCTCATTATCTGAAATTGCTGCTTAAGGGCTGCAACAAATATTTCTTGATTTTCTTTATTGAGAATGATTTTTCCTTGTTTTTGGAATGCCTTTTGCATGTGCTGAGCCTGATTCCTTTGTTGCTGATTGAAGACGGTCCCAAGCTTTATCAAGAGAGGACTATGATCTGATTTTAATTTGATAGGACAATCTCCAATTTCAAACTCAAGTATCGTGGAGATAAAACTTTGAGAACAAATTACATAGTCTACAACACTTTGACCATTGTATGTTTTACAAGTAATATTGCCTGATCTGGGCCAAGCCCTCATGCCATTGCAAATAACCATGTTGTATAAGCTACATAAGCCTAGAAGCTCAACTCCAAAATGTGACACCCCTCCACTACCGTCTTGAGATAATCTTTCCCAAAGCTTGTTCTCTTCTTCCTTAAGCCATAACTGGATTTTCTTCACCTCCTTCTAAGCTGATCAACTGAAGAGATTGATTATTTGTAGTCCTCGCATTGAAATCACCGAATAGAATTATTTCTCCGTATGCACCTTTGAAACATAAATGTCTTTTTTTATTGAAGCGTATGGATCTTCGCTATCCAAATTTCTTCTCTTATATGTCTTTGAACCTTTCGGTTGCAAAAGTAACAGCAACTAATTTGATTGTTGTCTTGTCATCTATTATTTTTAGCCATATGTATTGTTTATTTGGATCTTATTTTTCCACTTTGACATTTTCGATCCATATTTCCTTGATTGACATTGTGATTCCGCCGTGGCCTTTCCCTGTTTCATTCCCTTTGTTCCAAACTAAAATTTTCTTGTAACCTTCAAATTCTGGAACCTTGCAGCCTTCGTGCTCATGCGTTTCTGTAAGAATAATAATATCTTTCCTTCTGCTATGGGCCCTAAACCCGGTCCTCTTCTCCATGGATAACCTCTGTAATTCCAGCTTACTATGTGCATGAATTCCCGTGGGGCCCCTAATTCCTATTTCCTGTTTGCAAAATGATCACTGATTTGGGCTTTCCCATTTCTCATTCGTGCCCATTTTCCTTCTTCCCTTGCTTTTCTCACTTTCTCCCATTCTTTCCTTCGATCTTCTTGTTGTGCGAATGTCAAATCCTCATCTAGATATATGTATGTGCCTCTAAGAAGTCCCCTGCTTTTTTAGGATAACATGTGTAAAGTGGCACGATTATACCATAAGGTATTATAAGTGTTAAATTCACCTAGATCGCTTTTGCTAAAAAGTAATATATATATATATACACACTCTAAAGTCAAGAAAATTTTGATTCAATATTAAATACTCAAAATAATTACACTTCGTAAACTAACCCTTATTGTCCTTAATAAAATATATGTAATAAAAAACCAAATTGATTTATTATTGTTTAGTTACAAATATTGAAAAACTTCATAGTTAGCCTAAACAAAGAGTTGATTATATTCCAATTTCTTACGGAAGGTTGGGGAAAGAGAAAAAGGATTATAGAACAAATTTGATATGAATGACAAAGCAATCCATTTAATCACGTGAATATAATATATCATAATAAATGATTTAAAATTATAAATATATATCTCGAATAAGTAACAAATTATTCCTCACTACTAAATGAAGCCATAAAATACTCAATTTATTTAGTATCATTATATATAAACATTTAAATTCACAAAATGATAAGAGGAAAATACAATTATTGTCAAATAAATATTAAAATATAAATTATATTTGTAAAATAAACTCTACTTTTAATCACTTTTTTATATTTTATTAGATCTTTATAATTTATTTAAGCATAAATAAAAGAGATATTTTAGAGGGTATGGTTCTTTAAAATTATTATATAAAGTTACAAAAATATTTATCATTTTATTTTTCTTAAATTATAGAGGTACTATTTTTTTAAAATTATTATGTAAAGCAAGACTAAAACCATTTTTTCATTTTTCATTTTTAAGGACATAATTGTATTTAGTATATTTTTGCTAAATTTAGTTTATGATGATATGACAACTCTTAAAATAATAGACAATTTTTTATGAAGTATATATAAGAAATACAAATTTTCTACTAGTAATATGTTAATAAGGTTGGTTTTGAAAAGAGTATGAAATCATCTTAAAGTCTTAGCTTTTGGTCTCATGGACTCTTCACGAGGGGTGAAGGAGAGAAATTAGGAAAGAGAGGGTTATTGTTGTGAGTAGGCAATATCGAGTTCACACACAATAACCAGAGTAGTTCAACATTCAATTAGAGGAAAGAAACAATGTAAGCCATTAGTGAGACTAACAAACTAGAGACACAATTTTTTAGATTCATCAATCAAGGATGCAAAGTTCCTTCTTGATCACTATGCTTGCAAAGTGCATAAAAGAGAGAGAGAGAGGAACACATGAGAAAGGGAAATGGAAGAAATGTAGCTTTTATTTCTTGTGTTGGTGATACAAATCTCAACATCCAAACCACAATCCAAAATTTCTACAAAAAGTAAAATTTCATATCCTTTTAGAATGGAGAAGCCATTCCAATTTATAGCCTTGTGAATTGTCTTCTCATCTACCCCCACATGAATTTTCATGTTCTTATTCCACTTGTGACTTTCCATCTTCCTAAGAAGTGAGTAAATAAGTCCCCTTTTTATAAATCAAAAGGGACTTTTACAATGCAACATAAGGAAAGTCACTTAAGTGAATAAGACAAAATTACAATGATTACTTACAATGAAGAATTAGAAAGGGGAGAGAAGAAAGGGAGAAAGAGAGAAAGAAAGGAAAGGAGTTGACTAACTAATTTGATGAAGAAGTCTCCTCCAATGAAGAATCAACTCTCAGTAGGCTCCCATGGAAGATCTTGGATGATGAACTTTGTGCCCTTGACCTCCTTGCTAAATTGAGCCACTACAAATGCTACCTTCTCAAAATGTGGGATGCACATGTTCCAAAGTACTTGAGCCAAGTCTCAGGAATGCTACCAAGCCTTTCTACACTATGTGAACAAATTCTCATGATCTTTTGCAAGATTGGAAATAGAGCCCCTAATCTCTGAGAGATTCCAAAGTATTCTCATTGAATGAAGAGGGCTCTCCTCAGTAATTATTTGGACCAGCTCTTGAAATGAAGTCAAGAGTCCTTCTTGAGGATGTGTTCTCATTGAGTGAAGGTGTTCCCAACTCTTGCACACTTTTGATAATCTTATCCAAATCCCAGATACATGTTCTTCACAGGCCTCAAGCTCATAAATGGCCTCATTCAACACATCACACCTTGTAATCATTGTGCGGGACCAAATGTGGGACAAGTTCTCAACAAATGGATGAAAACACATTATGATTCACCAAGAAGGAAGAGTCCAGATAGGTCATCTCAGAGACCAATGGAAGAAGACTTTCCCAAATGGACATTTCTTTCTCAATCTCCTTCCTAGTATCCCTTATCTTTGACATAGTAGCTAAGAGACATATTGGAACAATGAGAGCACCTCAGGAAGCAAGTCTTCCCTTTTCAATAATCATGTTCACCCATTTATCATTGGATCTTCCCTACATGATGAACACCTGAGCTTTCTTGATTGTCTGGGAATCAAAGCTACAAATGGGAGAGACTACTTCAGTCAAAGGCAAGGATGATGAACTTAGTTCAAGAAAGGATAGTACATATGAAGACAAAGTCTTCACATGCTCCTCCAATTGATCGATGGTCTTCTTGTACTCCTCATTCCATGCAAGGATCCGAGTTGAAGACTCCTTAAATAGGTGAGCATCACCTTCATGAGTAGCTTGACCCAAAGATACCTTCATCATTACATAATCATTGTGTTTCATTTCTCCCATGGGCTTATTTACCTTCATGATGTGCCACCTCCACATATTGAGCTCTAGAAAGCCTCGGTGTAGAAATGAGAAGTTGTTTGTGCTCTCTTTCCCTTCTTATTCTTTATGTACTTCGAGATGGCCTCAAAGTTAGGTGTCACTACTTGTTGTTGCATTGTCCTGGATTCTTCTCCAAGTAAGTCCTTTACCCATGAGAAAGGCTCAACAAGTGTGGAAATGAAACTAGGAATCTCAGGTGCTTGGTGGGAGACCAAGGCATGACTGAGATGAGTTGATTCAATTGCCTTAACAGAAGAACACTGGATCCACCAGATGATTAGGAGACCGAAGGAGGATCAATTTCACCATGGTTCAATTTGTTTTAGGAGGATTTTATATAACCTTAGACCTCTTATATACCTTCATAGAAGGAGATAATTCAACATCATCAACATCTCGCCTTCTTTCTCTCTCTCCCAAAACATCCATTGTTCTTTCTTCAAAATCACATGTTTCTTGATCATTCCATGAAATTAGGGAAAGAGAAGATGATTGCACCATGCCAAACACAGGATCCAAATGAGGAGGTGAAGGTGTGTGTGAAATTTGAACTTGATTTAGATACTTACTATTTTTAGTAAGTCACACCTCACCCTTAGTTTCTATTTTTAGCCAACTTTCCCAATTTTCACATTTTGTAGTTTTCTAAGTTTCTAGACTTGAGAATTGCACAGAGGTTCCAAACTTGTTTCTTATTTATCTTAAAACTTACTATTTTTAGTAAGGCTTAGATGCCAACTTACTAAAAATAGAATATGCTTTCCTTGGTTTCGATTGAGGTGAAAATTGTTTCATTAGATTAGTTTTTGTTTTGTGAATTCATGCTCCAATTTTTAGGTCTTTTTGATCTCCAAATTTTCCAGATCTGAAAAGGAAAGTTTCTTCTGAAATTTTCAAGGGGATGCTGTGAAAAAATTATGGCATCAATGGAAATGATTTTATATCATCTTCAAGGCGTTCAAGAGTAGAATCTTTAGGAAAATTTTCAGGAAAAAGGAGCCAAAATGAAGGAGATATGAGCAAAAAACCAGTTTTGGCCATGGGGGTTTTGGAAAAATGGGTAGCATAATAGTACACAAAATAAATGGAGGGAAGAAACATTTGAAAAATGACATTTAAAAATGGCTAAGTGTTTATTATACTCACCTCATAACACTAACCTAGCCAACTCACCTTTAACTCACCCTTGACCATTCTTAGCTTAACCCGGTTAACTGATAAGTGTGAGCATGGGTTAAAACTTTCTAAATGGGTTTGAGATGTCCCCATGTCCCTTACCACATTTAGTAAGGGAAAAAGGGACATCATGGAGTGAAAAATGCACCAAGGGTGGATGATT